>CM037852.1:70286250-70432264 GCA_021234595.1 Delia radicum | reverse complement strand
AAAAATCTATAAAGAATAAGACAATCAAAATATTGTAAAATGTGGCAAGCGCTACTACAAAAACAAATAGTCGATTAAGCCATATATCTTCAAAATTGGTTCATCTGAACGTGAAAACCAGTTTGAAAAACGTGGCTAAGTTTTAAGTGCGATTTTCTGGCACAAATGCCTCATTTAGGCAAAAAGAATTGCTTAACAAACTGTCTGTATCTCCCCAAACTATTTAGAGTAATCTTATATATAAAATTCTCGTGTCACAATGTTCGTTCCCGTACTCCTCCGAAAACGGCTTGACCGATTCTCATGAAATTTTGTGAGCATATTGAGTAGGTCTGAGAATCGGCCAACATCTAAAAATGGGCGCGATCGACCAGTGGGCGTGTCAGCTCCCTACAAAGTAAATATTTAATATCATATATCTACAGTACTGTAATAGCCATAGTCTTAGAAATTTGTGCACGTTGATTATTTGTTAATGTGAATAGTCAATGGGAAAAATGGGCGTTATCGGACCAGTGGGCGTGTCAGCTTCCTACAAAGTAAATATTTAATATCATATATCTACAGTTCTATAATAGCCAGAGTCTTAGAAATTTGTGCACATTGATTATATTATGAATAGTCATGGGAAAATTGGGCGGGATCATTCCAGTGGGCGTGGCAGCTCCCTTACAAAGTGATTATTTAGCTCATATACAAAATTAATATTAATATTAAATATCTAGGGTTCTATATTAGCTATATAGCCTTGAAATTTTGTACGAGTCCATCAATTACAAATATTAGTAGTCGAACTGAAAATGGGCGGAATTGGATAAATGGGCGTGGTACCAAAAGCAAAAAACAAATAAGCATTCAAAATAAATCATCACATTTAAGACTCTTTGCAAGGGTATTTAATATGTTGTTCAAAATTGTTTTAGCGTTCCTCATAGTCCTAGAATAAAGGCGATAGAAGGACAAAGAGGCGTTGGGCTTCCCATGAAATTAACAATTTTAAAATGATTTACTAATGTGAATTTATTTTTTAATTATATATTTGCGTAAAAAAAATTTTCTTGATTTAAAAGAATTAATTACAATTAAAATTTGAAGGCAAAGCAACGTTTGCCGGGTCAGCTAGTATTATATAATAATTTGAATAAATATTCATAAAGAATATGAAAAAAATCGAAAATTTTTTTTTGCAAACCAGAAGAACTTATTAAAGAAAATTCTTTTGGCTAATATCTTAAATTCTTTAATGAAAATATTTCATACAAACTATGAATTTTATTCATTAAATACATGAAACTTCTTAACGTTATGTTAGAATTAATGAAAACATTTTATACACTTTATGAAATTTTCATTGGGTCAATAAAACCTTTATTGATTTAATGAAAAATATTTCATTGATTTAATGAAACTTTTTTTTGCGGACTTTGTTATGAAAAAAATCATTTTGAGAATTGTGTATGTATTGTTAATCTTTAAAATTGCATTTAATTTTAAATGGTCAGGTTTGAGATCAAAATCAAAATGTTACTATTATAAATAGAAAACACTAATTGTTAATAAATTTAAGAGAATATGAAAAAATCTTTCGGGGATCAGCGGTAGAGGGAGTGGCCGAACTTTCAACCTAAGCAACTAGGTCATCTTCATCCTCATTCTAATCCACCACCCACAAGAAACTCGAGGTTAATTTTATTAATGAATGAATTAATTTATATTTATTAATTACACAATGCAAATTAATATATTTTTAAGTGTAAAATATAATAATATATAAGTTTTAAACTTTACTTTTTGAGCCTTAAACGTGAGATTGGGGCAGCGACATAAAATACGTGTTTCTTTATGTTGCATCATCTACAAAAGCGGCTCCCACCCATTTGTATAACAATTTTTAAATATTGTGAAACTTCTTCATTCATTTCTGTATGTTCGGTTAAAAATTTGTTAAAATTCGAAGAAATTTTTGGATAGTTTCCAAAGTTTTAGGAGTTTCGTATTAAAACTTAAAATTATATAAAAATTTATTTTTGTCAGAAACAGATCAGAAACAGATCGTCTTAACCGAGAGTTCATCTAAAGCAAGTTCGAATTAATGCTACACTGAAACTTCAAATTAGTTCGTAATAACAGGGTTTTCAATCTTAACCGAGGTCGTCTTAAAGAAGTTTTTACTGTAAGATACTTCTAGAAAGAATCATCAAAACACAAAAGTGGGATAAAAATTTGTGTATATTTTGAACACCCGACGAATAATTTGATATAGTGGTATCTTATGATATAAACGGCTGGAGTAAACTGGTAGTCCAAAAAAATAATAATATGTAGGTAATCACCGCTTCTACACAGGCATTTTAGAATTCGATTTCGGTGCGTGACTTTTTTCCAAATTGAATTAGAAAACTGTTTTTATTATCAGTGCAAAATTTTCTAAAATTGTTTGTCTTCGGAGCTTCCACACAAAAATACTTATACCCCTTATGTTCAAATGTATAATCATGTTATTTTGTGCTTTTATTTAAATATTTCTTCTGTATTACAGACATACACGCGTGGATGTGCATTTAGAAATATGTAATAACAAAATTTATTTATTTTAAGGATGCTGAAATCTCTATTTCCCTTCTTAAGTCATTTTGGCACATTAAATAAGAATAAACAAAGTTTGTTTTTTTCTTTTTGACATTACTTAACAATCTTAGTCTTGTATTGTTGTTATTCAATTAAAGATATATTAATGATTTTTGTTTTTCCTTTAGTTAAAAATGATGTTGCAGAAAAAAGCAATAAAATTAGCACAATCTTTTTGCTAAATATTAGTAAAATAAAAACAGCAAAAAAAATGTAAAACCTACTAAATTTCCGTGAAAAATTTTAATATAAATAATAAGACAACTAAAAATATAGCTTTGAATTTATAAGATAAACAAAATACAGAGTTGTATCGGTCTTTTATTTGACTTAATTATATCCTTTGTAACTACGATATGACTACCCGACGAAAAAAGTTTATATATATATAGTTATACGAGCCCTAACCACTATTAATTCGTACACCAATATTGTTTGACTGTTCAACACTAATGGCCACTTTTATAATGAATAATGTTAACTACGCTAACAAAGTTGAACTTTTCTGAAAGTTGATTTTGTGTTCTTGATATTAATTAAAAAATGTATTCACATTTCATAAAAAATATTTTGAAAACGCAAATTAAACTAAAGCAGTTTATTATTTGTAAATATTAATTTGACCATTATTAATTCGTTCCGTGTAAAAATCAGCTGGAAACAACTATAAAAATGCAAATATAAACAAATAATATAAATGTACCGTTATATTAGAATAAACAAATGTCAGTGGAAGAAAAAATCTTTCTTTTTCATGTTGTTTTATGTAAATTTTATTACTTTTTAAACGATGGCACGCGGTAAGCCAATTTGTGAAGAAATCCGAATACTAATTAACGACAAATTCAAATCGGGAAAGAGTTATGGCGAAATATCGATTGATCTTAACCTCCCCAGATCTAGAATACAAAGTATTGTTCAGAAATACCAAAACATGGGAATTACTGCAATAACGTTGCGAATAGAGGCCGGGTCTCTAAATAACTTTTCGTGATAAAAGAGCATTAGCGGCTATAATAAAAAAAAAAAATCGTCGAAGCACTGTTAGAGACATAGCTTCAAAATGGGTCCGAAACAATTGCAAAAATCCGTAAAACGTGAATGGACGCGTCAGAAAATGAAAGAAAATAGGTTATGGTTTTTATAAAGTAATTGAAACTATAACTTGGTATTGCAAAAAATATTTATTGAAACTGAACTATTTTTATGCCCTTACTTACTGCACTTCAAATGAAAAAAACGTTTGCTGTGGGCAAAGGAAAGACGTTCTTGGGTACAAAGGCAATGGGACACTATTATTTTTAGCGACGAATCTAAGTTTGACGTATGCGTCGGTGATGCCAGAAAAAGGGTGATTCGCATATGTATTTATTTGTGGCGAATATGTATTTCAACAAGACGGCGCATCTTCGCACACAGCAAAAAAAAACAAAAAAATAGCTTCAAGAAAATGGAATTGATGTTCTTGATTGACCATCATCTAGCCCAGACTTCAACCCATTCGAAAACCTGTGGGCAATTCTGAAAAAGAAGTTGCGAAATGACCCACAGCGTGAGCTTAACGGATTGAGAGCCAAAATTCAGGAAATTTTGGGACTCAATAACCCCTGGAGATTGTCAAAACTTGATAAATACATTGCCACGGCGAGTAGAAGCTGTTTCAAAAAGCAAAGGGGGCGTTACACAGGTTTAGACAATACAATTTTCACCTGTATGAATTAATAGTGGTCAAATTTTTTTATAAAAAATAACGAACTTTCGTTTTATTTAATTTTTTGAAAAAATTTCTAATAATATGTGAAGTTATTTTTCTATGAATTTAATGACAATAAAATAATATTTCAGAAGATACAAAATTTATGGTGTAGTTAATATTGTTTCGTAAAAAATGTAGACATGAACGCTGCATTTTCACAAAAATTCTTGGTGTACGAATTAATAGTGGTTAGGGCTCGTATATTATTGATATTCCGATTTTGAGCATTAAACAGCTTATTTATAAGATTTTTGGGATTTTCTTAGCTTTTTGAAGATTTTCAGACTTCAACTTCTACTGACTTTGAACTTTTGCTTTATAGTGTAGGTTTTCTAAGTTATTTACTTTTACTTATTTAAGAATATATATTTGTTGCTTTAAATATATTGAATTTTCTGATATTTATACATAAAAGTGATAAATTTTTTTTTTGTTAATTTTTACCATATATGTTTATATATAATTATACAAAAAAGTGATAAAAACATGGAATAAAAAAATGTGAAAAAAAGAATGTAAAGTAAAGAATGTCTGAAAAAAGTAATTTTAAACCCGAACATCTTAAGAAAATGCTGTTTTTAAGCCCAAAAATAAAAAATCAAAAAATTGTAAAAAAAGAAGAAAATATGTGTAAAAATTGAAAAAATGGCAGAAAAAGCTTGAAAGCATATTTGTCTTCTCTGATTATTATACGAGTGATAGAATTTGTTTAGCTTTATAGTATCATATATACTTACAGTGCCGGACAAAAGTATTCACACAGCAGCAAACTTTATTTTAAATCTTTTATATTTTTAAAATGAAAGCTATTAGCCGTATAAGGTATTTAACAAAATTGTTTATTAACTTATTAATAATTTCAATACAACAAAAAACTAACACTAAGCATGTTGTATTAAAAAAAAAAAATTAAAAAATATTGGAGCTGATGTTACGAAGAAATTGGTCCCTTCAAAGCCAAGAAGATTAAAAGAAGTCATAGCAAAGAAAGGCTACTCCACAAAGTATTAAATCATGTGAAATTTTATTTTTTGTACAAACATTTGAAGCTGTGTGAATACTTTTGTCCGCCTAAAATAATACTTTGAATTACATATTTAGTTTTTTCTTATAATATAACATACTAAGAATAAGTTTTTGTTGTATTTTAATAATTTATAAGTTAATAAACAATTTTGTTGAATACCATATCCGGCTAGTGGGTTTCATTTTAAAAATATAAAAGATTAAAAAAAGTTTGCTGCTGTGTAAATACTTTTGTCCGCCACTGTATATATATGTATACATGGAAGTATATATGACTGCATATTTAGCTATATCAAGTAGCTATATAAAGATACAACTATATATGAAGATATATAGCGATGTCTTAACATTTTCGTAAAAATAATTATTAGATGTATATATATCGCTACATATGGCCACATATTTAATTATATCAAGCTATATATGACTACATATAAACTTTTTTCGGCGGCAGACTTAGCTACGCTCAATCGATTTTATATTTACGTCATTCGCACCACTTTTTATACAGTTTGCTTAGTTTTTCGAAATTTAACCGCAAAATCATGACATTTTTTTGAAGAATATAAATCTAAACAAAATATTTTTTTTCAAAATTGTATTTAATAAAATGGCATCGACTTGTTGCTGAATATTTTTGCTTGTTTTGACATAAATTTAATATTTTTGCATTATTTGTTGCATATTTTTGCATATTTTGTAAAAATTAATTTAAGATTTGATTAAAAATACATTAAACATAGCATGTAGTTATCATTTGTTAAAATTTTATATTGGATTTAATTTTAAATCAACGCTCTCGAGTAATAACTAAATCGATTTTTAAAATCCGCAAATTTTAATTTCATATTTTTTTTGATCTTTTTTTATGCATTTTTAGATCATATTTTTTGGTATTTGGAGCTTATTTGAATTTAAGTGCACATTTTAAGCGCATATTTTTTATTTATTGCTACATATTATTAGCGCATAGTTTCGATTTTTTAGCGCATTAAAGCTTGTAATTGTGGCCATAAAAATATTTATTTTGCGTTAATTATTTTTTTTTAACTGAACGTGATTTCACAAACATTGTGAATTATTTCATATATTTAGGAGTTTGTCATTATATAAAAGCCCATTATAAAAAACTTAGGGTTATACCTCAACGCTTTAATACAATTTCACTCAGAGATTTAAGAAAAAAAAAAATACAATTGTCAACAAAATCTTTTAAAAAGTTCACTTTAGCAATATCGCTCAAGAATAAGATTTTTAAATGACAATATGCGTTTTATGAAAACAATCTGAAAAGCAGTAATGCAGTAGATATACGGGAAAAGTTTTCCTCGTTTTAAAATTTAATAATATTTTTTTTTAATTTTTTCAAAAATATTAACAATTTTGAAACCTACGTCATAAATGAACATGAGAATAAAAAACTCCGGTTAGAAAATAAGTTTTATCACTCACGAAAATCGGTGCACGAAATCAAATTGCATAGAAAAAACCTTAGAATTTACATATTTTTTAAATTATTGTATTAATTTTTTTAAACATAAATTCCTTTATAAACACAAAAACACTTACCCTGCGGGAAACGGACCAGTCCAATGGTATGGTCACGTGACTCAATAAAAATATATGGTAAAACTCTAGTTACAGATTACTCGCACTGTCTTTTGTTACGTAGCTTGTACAAAATTAAAAATTTAGTGACATATCGTTAAACTACAATTCACAGGACAAATTAAAAATAATTTGATACTACCAGTTACTTTTTATTCCGCACGTGACATATTATGTACGGGCTACTGAAAGAATATCACCAGTCTCTGCAACAGACCCAAAAAAAATTATATCACAATACTTGTTTTCATAATATTGCACAAGTCCAAAAAAAATTATTTTTAATAAATAACAAAAACATGAATCCTGCAAATGCCGTTATAGACCGAAATCTTTGGTCGGCCTCAATAAGTTCATAATTTTGCATACTCTACCTATGGGAAATTAAGACAAAGTGAAGCCGATAACTTTATATGGAACGGGCCTGTCACTTTAACAAGTCGCTGTCATGAAAGGGGGAACCTGACCCAATGATACACGTCACTGACCGAACCTGGTACATGTCACCGAACGTTGTGTTTAAAGCTCATTTTGTTAAAACAAAATGCAATAATAAAAAAAACAAAAAAAAAACTAAACATTTTTAGAAATAGAGAAAGTTACGATGAAATTTTAGGAAAATTAAGCGAACGTAGAAAGTTATCCTCTATTTCGAAATGAAATAAAGGTAGAAGAAATCTGAAGATTTGAAATCATAGTTTCAAAGTCTACAATTAGTAGAGTTTTCAAAATATCTAGAAGCGTAAATCGATAAGATTTTATTACAATACCAAAGTTATTAATTCGTCAAAAAAAAGTTCGTGTTCAGTTTTCAAAAAAACAAATAAATTATAAACAAATTGAAAAAGGTAATAAAGCAAAAATCTTGTATTAACTTTTCGCCAGTCTCACATGCAATTATGATAGTTATGTGATAATTTCTACAGTCAAAAAGTCGGTTCTGTTTGAATTATTTAAGTATTAGGTTTCACTGTGTAGCAGTCAAGGGGTTGGTTGTTTCTGTACCGATTGCCACTTATTTTATACACAGATAATTATTTTACACCAATTCAGAGTTAAACCACTATTTGTACTGTTACGGCCCTAGTTACGTTGGTCAGCTATAATGTTAAGTTAGTTTTTCTCGAATTACATGATATATCTAGAATAAAAAACCCAAAGTTTTGCCTTTATTTAAATAATCACGTGGTTGGATATTTTGCTGAAACTGCCACTCTTTGATATACTGAACTCTTCGTTTATACCTGTTCTGCGACGTGTCTCCTTTTCACCTATCACCGATTTGTCACTTTGGATCAATGGACCCTTCATTTCCCGTAGGATAGAAACTCTTGAATAATTTGTATTACTCAGCAAAACTACCCTTTACCAAATAATGGGTAAAGTAATGTATCGCCATACGGATCAACGGATTACAATGAACATTAATTCGCTGATGAAATTTACATGCGATTCGCATAAAAGTAATCGTTGTACTCATTACTAAGTTAGGGGTAAAGTAACTGGTTACTTATATGGTTACCGGGTTGGGAAAAGTAATGTTTATAAAAAAAAATTATTACAAATATTTTTTTTTATTAACGAAATAACGTAGTCACAATCGGAAAGTTTTTTATCTAAAACATTTCATAGAATCGGAGGGGGAAAGTCCTCAGAACCTAAGGTTTTTAGTTCCACAGAATCTTGGAGATATTCCCTAGATTCTAAGGGTTTTTCATAGTAATAATTTCTAAGAATCTGAAGATATATCTATACTTCGGGCTATAAAATTCATGTAGGATTGGTAATTTAAAAACAGGAAAAAGAGTAACAGTTTCCAAAGGATTTCGAGAAAACTGGAGAAAGTTTTGCTCTAAATCTACCACTAGTTAACTTTGTCCTACAACATATAAGAAAATAAAAACTAAATGATTCCGATTTAAATAAATGAAAAAGTTTAACATATACTAGATTTTATTTACAATGTGGTGTACATTGGGACTGGAGCACCGACCGGAAAACGTTTTATTTTTGGTTTTTAACAAAAATAAATATATTTGAAATTTAAAATGTTGTTTTTCAACTGTACAAAAAAAGTAATTTATTTTCAACTATAAAAAACTTTAATAAAAAAACGAACAAAAGAATTATTATTAAATAACAAAGAATGAAAATAAAAAAGTTTAAAAATGTGGAAAAAAGTACTAATCTTTTTTCAACTTTAGTATTAACCACAAAATATTTCAAATATTTCTAGAAATAAAATATGAATAAACTTACATGATTTGTGGTATAAACAAAACCGCTAAGTTGTGGTGCAAAATAAAGTATAACAAAAACCGGCACAGTCTCTAGATTATAATCATTTAAAAACAGTATTTAAAAAACTGACTTATAATTTCGGTTAGCCAAAATATGCTTTATGGTGTAAGAAAGTAATTGTTAATCGCATCTGCAGATTACATCCGGTATATAAATAAATATATTAAACTATTACTAATTTTTTTCATACATACGTTTTGGAATTAAAACTACCGTGATTTGTCAAATATTTTATATGGCAGGTATTTACACATTATACTAAAAATTGGAAAGTTATGATGCCATCAAACATTTTTAACAAATCGCGAATTTTTTATATGATATATAAAATAACTTTTCTAATTTTTTATTTGACCCTTTGCCTTTAGTACTAAAATATTACTATACATATTGTTCTGTATAATTTTAGTTCGCAAAAAATGTAAAAAGCATTTGCAATTAAAAAATTGCATATAATAAATAGTTTCATATATTTCTGTATTTACGTGATGTCAACTGCGGATAAGTTTATATCAAATTTGTTATACCATAACGCGTTTTTATTCGTATTACGCCTTTATTTCGTACCTTTAAAAATGCAGTTTCCAAATATTTACATACCACAGAAGAGGGACCTTCTTGCACCACAATTTACAATTAGTGGAATTGTTGATACCACAAATCACACGGATTTGCCGCAATATACGTCGTGAAATTAATTACCGCTCTGGTTATTAATGTTTTTGTTCAAGTTTTTATTAACACTCGTGAAATTCTTTCCTACTTTATTTGCAGAAATATTATAAATTAAAAAAAAAAAAAACGTTAAAACATGATAAGAACTTTATTTTGTACTTTTTTGTAACTTTTTCCAACTTTGTTCAACTTTTTATTTTCAACTTGTTATTTATTTTTAAACTTTCTAAAATATAAATACTTTCTAAAAAAAGAAAAAATATTTTAAGAAAAATGTTTTTAAATGTTTTACTTTTAAATTTTAAAAGTAAAACATTTGTGGAAGGCTTCAAAAAAGCTAAAACATCCCACAAATTATGAAGCACCCATACGCAACGAAAATGGAGCGTGGGCTAAAAGCAGCATTGAGAAGGTTGAAACTTTTGCTGATCATTTAGAAAAAGTGTTTACTCCCAATGATACAACCTCATCAATAAATCTCCCACATATAAACGACATAATTTCCTCTCCTATAAAAATCCGATTCTCTACTCTAAAAGAACACGTAAAGAGCCTAGATGTGAAAAAGTCTCCAGGCCTAGACAGGATTACTCCAAAAATGGTTTGTGAGTTACCAGATGGTGCGCTTAAAATTGTTTTGTTTATCGTCAACGCTATATTACGTACTGGTGTATTCCCTGCTTCTTGGAAAATTTCGGAAATAATAATGGTTCCCAAGCCTGGAAAAAATGCAAGTCTTGTAACATCTTATAGGCCAATTAGTTTATTATCGGTGCTATCAAAACTCTTTGAAAAAATCCTTTACAACGTGTTATCATCCCACATGGAGGTAAATGAATTAGTTCCCATGCATCAATTTGGTTTTAGGAAAAAACATAGCACGATAGAACAAGTCCACCGCATTGTTACTCTCATTAGGATGACATTTGAAGCCAAACAATACTGCTCCGCTCTATTTATAGACATTTCTCAAGCATTCGACAGAGTATGGCATAACGGTCTTATATATAAAATAATAGCTCTGTTGCCATCCAATACCCACAAACTACTAAAAAGTTATCTTTTACAAAGATCGTTCATAGTAAAATCTAAAAATTGTCAATCATCAAGTAGGACAATTGGTGCTGGAGTCCATCAAGGTAGTATACTGGGCCCATTGCTTATATTCTCTACACCGCAGATATGCCAACTCATCCACTTACTCACACTTTTACATTTGCTGATGACACGGCGTCCATCAAAATCCCAAAATCGCAAATTCCCAATTGCAGTGTCACATTCATAATGTAGAAAAATGGCTGGATGAATTTAAAATAAAAGTGAATGCTTCAAAATGTGTTCACGTCAATCGACAATCGAAATTATTAAGATTCATCACTGGTGCTCCATGGTCCATACGTAATTCCAATATCCACAAAGATCTCAACATCCCTGTAGTCCGTGACGAAATTAAAAAGCAGAGTATCAAATACGTGTCTAAACTAACCGTTCATCCTAACCGCTTAGCTCAAAATTTACTTACATATCCAGGGCATCACCGTCTAAGTAGATTAGACACCCTGGACATTGGTCGAAGCTCGAATTTTAAAAAATTAAAACCAAAAGTTTATTTTTTGATCTTTTATCATAAATTATCATGAGAGCAAGATTATTCAAGTTCAAGATGTTGTTTTTTTGAGGAGGAACAAACAAAAACATTAATTTTAAAATGTTCAAAATCGGGTGTCTGGTTTGGACCCTTGTTATTACAATTGAAGAGCTTATTGTAAAAATTCGATAAGCCACATTTACGATTTTTAGTTTTCGATGTTTTCTAGACATCCGTTGAATAAATTTTAAATGAAGCCTTGCTTAACCACTTGTTACACGTATATAGAGTATAAAAGTCCTGTAATAGCCATATTTCCTAAACTTATTCCCTTTTTAAGAGGCGAAAACTAACCAAAAATTAAATGTCGCTTATCAAGTTTTTACAATAAGCCCTTCAATTATATTTTCTTCCCAAAGCCACACACTAAATTAAAAAAAAAAAACATTATTTTATTGTTGACTACAATTTGACTACAATTTTTATTTTTTTTGTTTGTAATTTTTATTTTACAAACATTTTTTATCACACATATTTTTTAAATTGCTTTATTTTTTATGTACGTATTTTATAAACTTTTTTAATTTTTTTAATTGTAGTTGACAGTTATTGAAATAAATGTCAAATTTTTAGGGGGTTGATTTAATATAGTGACAGTTTTAAGGTGGATTAAAAAAAAGTTGATGTTTGAAAAGTAACATCAAAAAAAGATGCTACAAAGAATTTTAATTTTTAACAAACATAATAGAGGTGTTTAAATATTTGCATATTTTCCTAAAAAATGTATACATTTTTTTCAAAAATAATGAAGAAATAAATAATTTGTATTATTTTGTAAATTAAAATGAAGTTTTTATGCGATTAGATGCCAAATATGATTTTCTTTTCATCCTGCAATTTTGAATTTCAATCTGTATAGAATTTCACAAATACAATTAAACCAATAGTATAGTTTCAATAATATTAGTAAAACTAGAGTTACCATAATTATAAAAATGAGTATATCTACTGTATATATATATGCATTCCCTTGTAATTTATACTCCTTATCAGTAGCATTATTGTCTACCAGAAGTAATGAGTTACATAATGCATACTCCTAATGTATACTCTTTCTTTCAACACTTTTTTAAAACATAAATTAATTTAATTTTTAATCAATGGTGATAATCTTTAACTTCGAGCTCATATATTTATTACACTCAAATAAAAAAATTAGTAAAGTCAGAAAAAATTTTGCTGAGTCAGCAAAATTTTAGTCAGGAGGGTGCTTGCAAAAAAAATTGCTAATGTCAGCAAAATCTTTTGCTGAAAAGCAGCGAGCTGATTTTTAGCAACAAAATTAGTAGATTCAGCAAAAGTTTTGCTTAGTAGACTAGAAATTAATACAATTTTTGCTGAATATTAGTATACTGAAAAAAACTCAAAAAATTTGTAGAAACACTAAACTTTAGTTAATGTATTTGCTGAAAACCATAAAACATATTTTTGTGACTCTGTTTAAAATAATTTACAATACGTTACAAAATATAAAAATATTCATACTCCCAAATTGACGATATCAGTTAAATTGACGAAATCAATATAAATAATTATATATAACATAAACGAAATTATCTTTGAACTACTTACATCAATTATTGTCTAAATGATGCTATCTTTTAAAGGAACGCAAATGCCGCAGAGAATTATAGAAACGAAACGAAAAAATAACAAAATATAACATATACAACCCTTTTTTGCAATAAGAAAAAGGAAACAGAAAAATCTACCTAAGATGAAGGTCTTTGTCTTTCGCTTTAATCTGTCTACCTATTGCATATTTGTTTGCAATTTGACCACACAAGAATATTAATATATATAAACATTTAGTTTGCAAATAAACATTTAATCTTTATTAAATTTAAATATTTTATTTGTCTTTTATTTAATTAATAGATTAGTTCTTTTAATCAACAATTTTGTTTTATGTATGAAAAACAGATACAAAAATCTTCCATGGTTGATTTTTCTGTATTATGTCTTACTAGAGTTGTACTTTTTAGTATAATTTTCCTACTACATCGTGACATGCCGCGACATCTATTTCATTCTGCGTATATCTTTCAGTCTGGTTGTAGTTCACACTATTGATGTGCTAATCAACACAATTTTTTTAGCAAAATAAATTAGTAAAACATTAGTAAAATATTAGTAACACATTAGTTCAGAACAGTTAAGTGCTGGATAAGTATAACTAAAATTTTAGTTTAATTTTAGTAAAAAATTTGCTGAGAAATAGTATACCTGATTTACAAGATGTTTTACTAACTTTTCTACTAACTTATTTTTTTGAGTGTAGTTCTCATTTAGTGAGGAAACTAGTTTATATGAATGCTTGATGTTTTGCATGAAATTATTACCTCTTTTAAAACGTGTTCTGATGATTAGAACGTATAAAATTCCCGAAATAGATCTATCAACACATACCTGAAAGGGTCAAATAATAAATTTGAAAACAAAAACTCTATAGATTATTTGTTAGAACAATATCCTAATAAAGAAATTAAAGAGTATGGCCTCGAACTTGAATAATTTTCATTTTCATTGCACAATTAAAGGTCAAAAAAACATAATTTTTATTTGTAATAAAAATTATATCAAACTTGTATAAAGTAATCAGTTACCCATAATTGGACACTCATGGGTTACCTTGTAATGATACGTCAATACATTTTATATAATTGCAAAGCATAAAATAATGACTTACCGATCATCAATTACATAACACATGAAATACAAACATAAGGTAATACTTTAAATAATTTTTTTTTGAAAATCTATATTTAGGAACATTACTTTGTAATTTTTTGTAAGCATGAGAGTAAGGTATATATATTTAACATTACAAACAAAAACTCGAAGCACAACAACCCATTATTATATGTGACTATAGCTCAGTAGGTGGAATCTTCGCATAACAACCAAAAACCCCAGGTTTGAATCTCAGCGTGACCACGTTATTTATTTTATTTAAAAAAATATTTGTTATAATTTTTTTTATAATTTGTTTTTATGAAAATCTGTTTATATGCACATTACTTTTCACAACCCGATAACTTTATAAATAACTAGTTAGTTTACCCCCTACTAGGTAATGCATCCACCCATTACTTTTGGGCTCATCACCTGTGAAATTTGTCAGTGAAGTATTGTAATGTGTGGATCAATATGGCGATACATTACTTTACCCATTATTTGGTAACATGTGGTTTTGCTGTGCTTTTAGGGATCATCATAAAAGAAACCAAAGCACATTTTGAGGGGTGGACAAAAGGAACTTTTTTCGTAAGCCGGCCTAATGTTCATGTGTCATTGACTTAGAAAAATTGCAGTTAATGCTGTAGCATTGGCTTTGAAAAAAACAATAATTGTTTTTATAGTTATTGAAAGACATATTTTAAAGTTTTAGTCCGACCGTTATATCTCAAAATAAATGATCTAATATAAACTTTTATTATTCTTTGACATTTACGTTTTATTTAGATTAAAAACAAATTATTTTTTATAGTGGTGTATATTTCTTGCATATTTTTTTGTTTTCCGAGGTAAAACGTTTGCATATAATCATGCATTATTTTCTATAAATATATATGTTATTGCATGCTATTATATGTGAATACATACATATATAAACATATATAAATATTTTTTCCTCTAAATGTTTTAATTAAATGCCACACTTAATTACATTTTATTACATCTTATTACATATCGACCAATATATAATCATATAGAGCAATTCCATATGAAAACGATCAAAATTGGCAAATTTTGGGACGACCCCTCTCCGATTTTAAAATAAATAGTCTCAATCGATTGCCCAGCAAAAAATAATGTACCTACATATTTTTTGTTTTTTTTTTTATAGTGACTGGTTTAGTGGTGGTGTGCACCACTGTCATGTGACAAAATTGAAGAATTCTTCATAAGGGACCTCATTGAAAGTTGTTTAAAAAAAAAACTACTAAAGCGATCGCAACGAGCTCGTTGGAAAGGTATTGAATCAGGCTTTAATTGAAAAATAAAATTTTCCTAGGGTACATAGTTTTAGTTGCTACCCGTAATTTTCGTAGTTTATTTATAAAATTTTTGTGCAAAGACGAGTTTTAGAGTTTATAAAATTTCGGCGCTACGAAATAACCCCCAATGAAATAACACCCAAACGTCAAAATGAAATAACCCCCAATGAAATAAATCCCAAAAAAAATGAAATAAGTCCCAACAAAAAAAAAATGAAATAATACCCAAAAGAAATGAAATATTCCCCAAAGGTGAAAATGAAATAACACCCAACATTTGGGGGTTGTTTCGTTTTTCTGCGTGGCGGCCTGCTGCCGATCTTAGGGGTTTTCTCCTCCATAGGACGCGGCAGGTGGCTTCGCTGAATACAGTTTTCCTGCGCGCGTCTCATTATCTTCCCTAGTGTGACGCGCGCAGGGAAACTTTATTCAGCGAAGCCACCTGCCGCGTCCCATGGAGGAGAAAACCGCTAAGAGCGGCCGCAGGACGCCACGCAGAAAAACTAATAAATATTAAAAAAATTTCACTTTTAGCAAAATGAAATATCCCCCAAAAAATATGAAATAACCCCCAAAATAATTGCATATCAAATAATCTCCAAAGAATTTAAATTTTGGGCTTTATTTCATTGGGGGTTGCTTCATAATGAAATAATCTCCAAACCGTAAGATGAAATAATCCCCAAAAAAAAAAATGAAAAAAACCCCAAACAATTTTACACAATTTTTTTGGGGGTTATTTCATTTTTGGCCGTTGGGGGTTATTTCATTGGGGGTTATTTCGTAGCGCCTAAAATTTCCATAGATTAATTTTGGTCCACCACAGCATCACTAAGCCCGAAACAAGTAATTTTTTTATTACTTGCTTTAAATTTAAATATTGAAAGATTATAAATATATTTTCAAAAATATGATCAGCATTACCTAACTTGAGCCCAAAACTCTAAAAAATACGAGTAGCGAACTATAAGTATTCTCGATTTCTTTTATTTATTCCATAATCAACTGGATAATACTCATGGTTTGATCAATATTACGTATAATTGTGTACTTTGGGGGCACCCTAATGTGCATTAAAATTAAAAATATTTATGCCGTCGATTTTTTGAAAACCGCCAAAAAGTAATATGTTTGTTAATATTTGTTATGGACTTACAGGATATGATAGGATAGGAATATTTTTGTATGAAATTGTGAGTTAAATAGAAGATATTTACGATTAACACTAAATGGCACGAAGAATGTTGATGAAGACCGTAGTGGGTCAGAAAATGCATTCCATTCATGCTAGTGTCTAATAACTTTTTCTGTGTTTTTTCTAATAGTCAAAGTAAATTATCATATAAAAATTATAATTTTTCTGTTAATTTAGAGAAAAATTTGTCATGATCTCAAACCGAACAAATAAAATCTCACACATCGTGTATATTTTCATAAAATCATAAGTATAATTTAGTGCAATTTTACCAGATTAAAATTCGGAGCTAATTATATTTAGATGTATCAGTTTAAATAATATCATATAAAATTATTTCAGGTCAAAATTCGGATACAATAATATCTGGTTTTGATATAATTATATCTAATTGTATCAGTTTATATCTAAAAATGATACAATCTAATACAGTTCTATCGGGCCATAATTCGGATAAAATTGTATTGGTCATTTGTCTAGTTGCATTAGATTGGATCTAAACCCATACAAACAGACACATAGAAATTGATATGACTACATAAAACTCCATATAATTTTTTTAATCGGGTTGTTTTTGTTTTATTCAAACAAAATAAAACTGAAATTTCTGTCAAAATACAAAGAGAAATAAAAAAAGTTGGAAGTAATAATTTTTTTCTAGTTAGTTTTAAAATTTATTGAAATTTAAATTAAATTGCTACACCAAGTTCCGGAATGTTGCAACCAGAACAGTGCAATAAAGAACGGAGTAACAGCAATCATTTTTTCTATGGAATGGACGGACAAAGGCACATATTTTTCTCCAATATGTAAAATGTTGTACTTTTGGCATATCTGTGAAAAAACTAGCGGTTTCCGGGATGTAAATAAAGAAAAGTTTTGAAAAAAAAATTCTTTTAAAAATATTGAAAACATCATACTATGAACATATGTATATGGCCTAAAATATATGCTCATATATGAGCCATATACCCTCAATTTTCGGATCGGAACATAAATGCAACATATATGATAATATATAATAGTTTTCACGTGGGTATAAAAAAAAAAAATTTTTTTGTATGGAAATAAAGGATAAATTTGTTTTAAGAAAAGTGCATATATTGCTGTAATTATATATTTTGCTTTAAACTCCTATATTTATTACATATTTTTGCTTAAAATGCATATTTTTATTGCATATTTCATAAGTTTTCGAAAAAACACCACTTTTAATTTTATTTTGTATTTGAAAAGTAAACATTCAAAATTTATAAAAAAAAGTTTTTTTGAGTGATTTTACGATAATCAAGAACTATCTTCTTAAAAACTAAACTGGGCAGGCAATGCCGCTAAAAGCCGTTAACGATTCAAACCCCTTTGAACTGACTATTTTTATCCCTAAAAAGCAGTTTCCGAAATAATTGAAATAGCGTTATGCGTAACATACCGTTACTGAAATAACTTAAATATCAATATCCATAAAATACCGTTACCAAAATAACTTAAATACCGTTACATAAATAATTGAAACGTTATCCTTAAAATACCGTTACCGAAATAATCTGACAAAATCTTACAAGAAAAATCGCTGTAAATAGACATATTTTTCCAAAGTTTGATCATTAACTTGCTAGTCATTGGAACTCGGACTTAATGTTGCTAAAAATATCGGTTTGCATTGATATTATCTGAATAACTAAAATAACGTTAACCATAAAATACAGTTAACGAAATAAATGAAAACCCATTTTAACGGTTTTAGTAATAAATAAAATAATATTAACGAAATAACTATAATACTGTTACCGCTAAATGTTACCGAAATAATTAAAATATCATTTCCCTAAAATACCGTTACCGAAATAAAAGAAAATAGCGTTACCCACACCGATACCCCCATCGAATGGGTTACCATCCATGATTATTTGTAATGTTTTCATACAATTTTAAATAAATTCTAAGGTTATGTTGTATCGGTTAATATATTCTCTGCATACGTTTAGCATAATTAACAAAAATTTTTAATTATTTATATGGAAAACAAATTTTGAACTGCATATTTTTTAAATTTTGAGTGCATATTTAAGAATTTTTCTGCATATTATAGTCGCATAAAACCCACTTTTTGTTGCATGAAGTTCCTGTCCCTGATTATAAGTTGATAGGGTTGTCAGATCCATAATCGCAAAAAGCTGGACATTCGGATTAAAAAAGCCGGATTTTCAAAAAAAAAACAGACATTTTCAAAATATATTTAAACTACAAAAAACGTTCTCAAGTTCTATTTTGTATCAAGTATTATTATTTAAAAAATATCCAGTCAGAAAAAGAGAAACGGACCACCGCCTGCACGGCACTTTAGCAAAAATAATAACATCCGTCTGTTCAACATTTCCAACGTTGGCAAAATGTTGGCAAAAATATGAAATAGGTGGACTAAAAATTATTCCGACTATAAAGTTTTTAAATAAAGCATCATCATAATTTTTATAAAATAAATGCTGTACCAGTGGTAAGACTTTTGAGCTGTTGGTGTTTTATGACTTGACAGCACTGGGAAAGTAATTTTTCCCCACGCATATTGGTCCCAGCCAATTCTTTTCCAATGATTTTTTTCTGTATACCACTGACATTATTGTAAAACAAATACTGGCATAACGCTTTCTGGAAATGCTGGTAAAGCGCATTTAACAAGTGTTCTGGCAGGAGTTAATTTACAATTCCTCGGGTAGCTAGGGATATACCAGTGCTTGATTTTTTGTACCCCTGGCAGTTTCTGACTGGATAGTTCTGCACATTATTATTAATTCTAACTTAGGAACATAAAATATTAAAAAAAAAATGAAAAATTAAAAAAAAACTTAAAATTATATAATTAAATTAATTATATTAAAGTTAAATGTACTAATAATAATATCAAGAATATATAAGTTGTTACCATTAATATACACTTTTAAATTCGGTTGGCACTTAATTTCTCTTCGTATATGTTTATCAGCACAGTTTTGGTATAAACAAACATTGGTAATCAATGGCTTTTTGCTAAAAGCGTTAAACTAAAATGCTTGCTGAAAAATCGATGTCAGCAAAAAATTTGCTGAAAGTGATTTAAATATTTAAGCAGACTTTAACAAATGTTCAACTATCTTTTTTTAGTGTAGCATATAAACTAAAAAGTTTTTTTCCCCATAAATTAACTTTAAAGGCAATCGATTTTAAGAGAAAAAGATATTGCATTAAAAACTTTCTTTGCTTGGTCAAATAACTTATTGTCAACATAAGCTTTTCAAAGCAGTCACACTTGATTTTTCTTATCCGTTGAAATAGAACCCGACCAGGCAAAGTTTTTATTTACAAAAGTGAATAAATTATGCATTTAAAGAGATAAGAGATGTAAGCATGCTTATTATACCCAACTATTAAATGTTCCGTTTTTGAAATACGGTTGTCAAACTCTCAAAATCAGTGATGAATTTTAAAATCACTAAACTATTTAAAATCTGCAAAATGCCTTTAGTTTTAAAATTTTTTCCGATATTTGGTTTCACAAAATTTGGGCATACATACAATAAAAAGGGAATTAAAGAAAAATATTGATTTACCAAGAATCAAAAATGTAGAAAATCACTGTTTTATCAGTGATTTTGAAGCTAAATGATTTAAATTATTAAAAAATAAAGATTTTGGATTTGCCTTTGTAAAATATATAAAAAAAATCCATTCAAATTTTATTGTTTTTAATAAAAATTAAAATAAACCTTTCAAAATGATGGGAGTTTATATTTAGTCGATCATTAAATGGGTAAATGCAGAATTTTTATTCGATTTGAGATCATTTTATCACATTTTAATAAGATGTTTTAAATAAAAAGAAACTTGATCACATTTTGTCAGTAAATTTTAGAGAAATAAATTGAAAAATTCTATAAAAATTGCAAATTTTTAAAAATCGTCATTTTCCATACAATAAATTTTGTGAAATAAAATTTGTCAATCGTCATTTTATCATATTTCACTTCAAAAATCGTCAAAATGGAGACAAATCGTCAATGTTGGCAGCGCTGCTCAAAATGTTTGATTGCCCGATGTGCTTTTCTTTGGACTCTAATTGATGAGCATCTGATGGAAGTGTCCACTAGACACTTCGTGTCGACTAGACACTTCGTTAAAACTTAAGCTTGAAATTACGTCGACTATAGCCGTGGTATGTTTTATAGCAATCCAACTGATTAGTAAGAAATGGCTGAATTACTTCGAATATATTTAGTTAACATCACACTGTGCAATGTAAAGACTCTCAATAAGTAATACCAGCTTTTTTGCAATCTTTTTGAATTTTAAAACATATTGAATAATAATCTCCCTTTCCTTTTAAGAAATCGCGCATACTAATAAAGAGTTGTAAATATACTCTGCCATCAAAAACATCTGGCGTTACAGATAAATATGTACATGAATTTCAATTGTTCAGTTATTACATTCAGCTGTAGTACGTACTTAACATTATTGTATACTGTTGGTCAGAGCTTTAAAGAATTTATTTCCCAATTCCCAATGTTTGAAATGAAGTTAAATTTTAGGAATGGGAATTCATTTAATTTAATTTAATTTAATATTTATTGAGCCTTTTTTTTTAACAATGAAAGAAATTGAAACAAAAAAACAAGAAGATAACTTAAGACTAAAACGTATTATCTTAATTTTCAATAATTTTAAACAGCACCAAGCTTTATCTTTAATGAGGTAAAAAAAATCTAAAAGATTCCAAAAACGTTTAGTATGCCCTTGCTCCCGGGACTTACATAATTTGAGAGATAATCTCTTAAAATAAACTTAATTCTAACTTAAAACTAAAATTACAGACTAAATTATACTAACATAAAATAAAAACAACACACAAATATCACAAAAATAGTACTATCCTCTATGAGTACCAGGAGTGCTTTTGGTATAAAAGCTGGGACATATATTGACATTTAAGTCGAAATTTGTAGGTTCTTCATTAATATACCCAATCGGTGATAGGTAGTTTGTGTTAGTCCAGTTAAAGCTTCTTTGTTCATAAAAAATGTTTTTAATATGATTATTATTATGATTTCTAATTCTTGCTATAAAACTTTTAAAATGTCACAAACATAAAGACCAATTGGAGTTACTTTAGCTTGACTATAAATATAGTGATTAGAAAATCGTTTATTGATTGATTCATAGTTCAATCCTATACAACATCTTAAAATTTTTCGTTCTGGAGTTTCCATTTCCTTTATTATGATTGGGGAAATGTTAAACCATATGGGGAAACCATATAAGAAAACTGGCCTTATACTCTTTTTATATAATAAAAGTTTAGTTCTCCTTGGCAAACTTTTATTGTATAAAATTTTAGAAAATGCTCCCAATATTTTATAGGACTTATTCAAAACGATTCTAGCATGACGATTAAATTTTACAAGATTATTAAAATTAACTCCAAGATATTTTATATTGTCGGTAATGGGAATTTCAATACCATCAAGAAATAACTTTAGCTTTTTAGTCTCTGGCACAACAAAATTTCTACATTTTCCAGATGCATTGCGGAGACAAATCGCTTCACTTTTAGAGGTATTAATTTTGATTTCCCAATCATCATAAAAACGTTTAACAACTCTCAGATGGTTAGAAACTTGTGTTAAGGCGTCAATAGGCGATTCATTGTGTGAATACAGGAGAGAATCATCCGCGTATAGCAACGCAGTTGAATTTGGTGTTACGTGAGGAAAATCGGACATAAAAATATTATAAAGATGTGGAGCTAATATGGAGCCCTGTGGCACTCCACAACTAATATTCCCAAAATCTGATGACTTACAGTTGAAGTGGACACAAAAAGTTCTATTAGTGTTCTATTAGGGAATTCATTAGGGAATTCCTTCCAATCTAGTTAATTCAACTTTTGGTCAGGGAATTCATTCCCTGTCCCTATTGACTTAAACCGCTAAGTTAAGTCTTTAGGGAATTAAACAAAAAAGTTAAGCCATTAGGAAATTAAACAAAAAACGTTAAGTCCTTAGGGAATTAAATGAAAATGGAAGGAATTCCCTGACCAAAAGTTGAATTTACTGAATTTGAATAGATTATTTTTGTAAGAATTCTTTAAAATTAATGCTTAATGTTTTATTCATGGAATTCATTCGCTAAATTTTAATTCTTTGAATTTATTCACATGAATTCATTTCTTTTATATACTTGTTGAAGAATTCATCCATTGAATTAAAAAAGTGAATTCAATTTTAGGGCATTCATTTCCAAATTGAATGAATTATTCAAAGCTCTGCTGTTGGTAAATCTTTGTAGTACAAACAGTTGTACATTTCGGATTTAATTTATCTTATTGGATGAACATACAGAGAAATCCGTTAGACCTAGTGTTCATTATTTTTTATAGTCATCATTGCCATCATCTTCATTCAGCTCCCCTTCAACTCATCATCAACTTAGGTACGTTTATAGTATTTCATACTTATTCATTATTTCCGAAATACGCACTGTAACATTTTCATTAGGTGGACATTTGTAAATTGGTATAACTTTTTGTAGCGTGCAATATTTTGTATTTAATCAACTGCCCAGACGGAAACTGCCTGTGGTATAAAAAATTAACACTGGCATACCGCTGGGTAACCGGGGAATAGTAAATAAATTACTGGCGGAACAGTTGCTTGAGACGCTTTACCACAGTTTCCAAAAAAACGTTTTGCCAGTATTTGTTTTATAATACTTTCAGTGGTCTACTTTAAAAATCATTGCCTGATTCCACGGTGCCAACGTTGGGAAAAAGTGTTTTCCCAGTGCAATCCAGCCAGAAACTGCTAACGGCTCAAAAGATTAACTGCTGCACAATGGTAAATTTTGGGCAAAACTAAAAAAAAAATATTTTTTTTTTAATTTTGATGCCAAACGAAAATTTATATTTCGAATAAAAAGAACCAACCACAAAAAAATATCATCGGCGAAAAATGGGCTGAGACCACTATGCCAACGTTATCAAAAAGTGTTTTCCTCGTGCTATCCTGTCAGAAAATGCACACGGCTTAAAAGACTAACTACTCCACAATGGCAAAATGTGGGCAAAACTAAAAAATTTTTGATTTTTTTTAATTTATATTACAAATAAAAAGAAACAACCACCTAAATATAAAAATTTTGATAATGCAATAAAATTTTATATTTTTGTTTAGATGTATTCAAGAGGATATTGTGCATTGGAAAAAAAAAATTATGTGGCTAAACTATTCATCAGATCAATATAGTAGGGATATTTGTAAAGAAGGTCAAATTTTTTAACGAACCTTTATCTCCGAAAAAAGGGGTGTTTGGTGTAGCAAACATAATGAAAGTGCTATCACATTTTATCAGCAAAGGGTTACTGATCAGTTACCTCATACGTACGTTTTAATCTATCAATTATTATATGTCTTGTTCACTCAGTACGTAGAGCTGTCGGCTGTTAATCTGGCGGCCAGGGTCGGAATCTTGGCAGGTATAAAAGAAATGTAAATTAACTTTTATGTAATTTTAGTTAAGAAAATATATTTTTAGACCACAGTATTCATTGTTCTTCCAACAGTTTCCCAATGTTGAAAATTTTGTTTACCCAGTACTTTTCCAACACTTATTGAACAGACTGACCTTTGGAATTGGGAAAATACTTACTGCCAACACTTGTACCACCTGTTAGTGTGCCTTGCCGGTCCGTTTTTCATTTTCTGCCTTTTCAGCATCTCGTTAAAATGTGCTGAATTGATGCTCAATACAGATAATATTTGGAATATTTTTTAAATCTCCAATTTCAAAAAATTGTTGTCACCAAAATCGAAAAAATTTAGATTTGACCTTCATGGAATTGTTAAATACATCATAGAAGGCTGAAAATAAAAATATCACCCGGTACACTAGAATAGGACAGCGATTTCAGTTTTGCGGTTTCAAGGACATTTTTTCTGGTAATATCAAGACTAATTTGTTGTCATAAAATATTTAAAATCGAAAATTTTTCTCTTATCAAATTAAGTTTTTTGACATCATTAAGCAATGTGTACCTGGGGCCCAAAATGACCCTAGACTTGTTAATTTCAATTTACAATGAACGTCAAATGCTACTACTGAATTTTAGGAAACCTGTAAACAGAATTTGTGAAGCTGCACGACACTCTCTTGTGGATACTCATGCCAGCGTTGACAATTTTTAATACTAAAAATAGCAAAAAAAAAGAAAATAGGCTAGTTTTCTTAAAAAATGTAAACTTTTTTCATAGGATACTATAATTTTTTTGATGTTTTCAAAAAGGAAGTATTTTTAACTAGAGTGAAGTTAGCCCATTTTAATATCCCACTTTTTTTAGAACAAAAAAAAAATGGGCTAACTTCACTACAGTACACAGTAGAGTGATGTTGGCCCACTTTTTTATTTAAATTACAAACTTAACTTAAACAAAAAAAAAAAAAAATGATAAAAAGAATAAAAAAAAGAATAAAAAAAACTAAATAATAACAAAAAACAAAAAAATATATGCACGAGCGGGGCATGTGGAGCCCTTTTAAGCCAAAAGGGGGTCGGTTAAAAAAAAAATATATATAAATTCTTATGAAAATTTGCTCATTCTAGTTTTTATATATGTTATTAAATACTATTTCAGCAAGATGTAAAAAAAAAATTAAGGACGAAATCAGAATACAAGGACATCAAACTGAACCATGGGGGGTATCCTTCAAAAGAGGTAAATTTCAAAAAAAAGTTAAAAATCTAACGAAAATATCCTCACTCCAGTTTTTATATATGTTATCGCAAAATACGTCGCAGATTTGTGAAAAAAATTTCAAGGACGAAGTCAGGATGCAAGGATATCAAACTGAACCATGGGGGGTATCCTTCAAAAGAGCTAAATTTAAAAAAAAAGTTAAAAATCTTACGAAAATACCCTCACTCCAGTTTTTATATATGTTATCAGAAAATACATCCCAGATTTTTTAAAAAAAATTTCAAGGACGAAATCAGGATGCGAGGATATCAAACTGATCCATGGGGGGTATCCTTCAAAAGAGCTAAATTTCAAAAAAAAGTGTAGAATTCTGAATTATTTTTCGTATAAATTTTTCTAATTTTCGGACTTTTATCACTTTAACAAGAAAACCCTTAGACCCATATTACTTCTACCAAATGCCCATTAAATATCAATATAAATATCCAAAATATAAAAAATTTCTTCACAAATCTGCTATATTTTTATAATAGCATATATTTTAATATATATTGAAATTTACCTCTTTTGAAGGATACCCCCATGGTTCAGTTTGATATCCTTGCATCCTGATTTCGTCCTTGAAATTTTTTTAACAAATCTGGGATGTATTTTCTGATAACATATATAAAAACTGGAGTGAGGATATTTTCGTAAGATTTTTAACTTTTTTTTTGAAATTTACCTCTTTTGAAGGATACCCCCATGGTTCAGTTTGATATCCTTGTATCCTGATTTCGTCCTTGAAATTTTTTTTCACAAATCTGCGACGTATTTTTCGATAACATATATAAAAACTGGAGTGAGGATATTTTCGTAAGATTTTTAACTTTTTTTGAAATTTACCTCTTTTGAAGGATACCCCCATGGTTCAGTTTGATATCCTTTCATCCTGATTTCGTCCTTGAATTTTTTTTAACAAATCTGGGATGTATTTTCTGATAACATATATAAAAACTGGAGTGAGGATATTTTCGTAAGATTTTTAACTTTTTTTTGAAATTAAGATCTTTTGAAGTATACCCCCCCATGGTTCAGTTTGATATCCTTGCATCCTGACTTCGTCCTTGAAATTTTTTTAACAAATCTGCGACATATTTTTGATAACATATATAAAAACTGGAGTGAGGATATTTTCGTAAGATTTTTAAACTTTTTTTTTTGAAATTTAGCTCTTTTGAAGGATACCCCCCATGGTTCAGTTTGATATCCTTGCATCCTGATTTCGTCCTTGAAATTTTTTCACAAATCTGCGACGTATTTTTCGATAACATATATAAAAACTGGAGTGAGGATATTTTCGTAAGATTTTTAACTTTTTTTTGAAATGTATCTCTTTTGAAGGATACCCCCATGGTTCAGTTTGATATCCTTGCATCCTGATTTCGTGCTTGAAATTTTTTTAACAAATCTGGGATGTATTTTCTGATAACATATATAAAAACTGGAGTGAGGATATTTTCGTAAGATTTTTAACTTTTTTTTAAATTTAGCTCTTTTGAAGGATACCCCCCATGGTTCAGTTTGATGTCCTTGGACTCTAATTTCGTCCTTGTATTTTTTTCACAGTTTTTAATGCAGTTTTATTTCAAAGCTGTAAAAACTTGGTCGAAGAAGTTCGTTTAGGTTTTAAAACCATATGCTAAATCACCAACTATTTCGAAAATATTAAGAAAGCGGGTTTTAGATTATTCCTAAGTATACAGAGCCATGGCAGCTTTAAATGACATTTTAATTACATTTTATTAAATATATTTGACAGATTTCAATGTGTCTTTCTTTTTTTTTATTATTTTATAGGTTTTGGTATATATTCGATTTTTTTTAAAAAGTGGGCCAGTTAAAGTGGGCTAACTTCACTTCGGTGAATTTTTATTATTAGAGCAAAAAAAATTGTTATATAAAAAAAAACTATTTTTCGAATGTTTTACATGGCTTTCATTCAGCTCTTTGGTTCAAAACCAATACAAACGCTAGGATTCCCACGGTAATTTACAAAGAACAATACATTGGTTTAGAACAAATTTTACTTAGATTATAAAAATGGCATTACATTGACCACATACAATTTTATTAGATAATCATTTATGCCCTCACCGTCTTCTCCCAAAACCTCAACGTCCAGATAGATCTTCTAAGCTATAGTTTTCCATAGCCTTCTGTATTATTTATATTTTTTTATATATTTTATTATTTGAATATTTTATTTTTGTTTATCAAAATAAAATACATTTTATGTTTTCGCACTTCTTTTGGCTTTAGTACACTTTTGTGTCTTTGTAGAATGACGCTGAAATAATAAATGGCGTCGTTGTTGTGAAAACGTTGTGAACAACATTCCAAGAAGAAAAAGAAAACTGGCATAAGAATATCTAAATCTACTCTGTTAACCGCAATTTCATTCAAATTTATACAAGTTTTGTACACATTTTAGTTGACGAAATAAAGGTTACATACAGTAGTTCCCTTTGAAAGTGCTTTTCTGGATTTTTTAGACATTGTTCAGAATTGAACATGCATATTTTAATAATAAAATATTTTTATTTTACATTTTTATAGTTCTTAAGAAATCTTTAATATTTACAATTTCATATTTACATTTCAAATGTTCCTCATAAAATGTTAGTATTTTCCCAAAAAGCTGTACTTATGAGTATAGTAATAAAACAATAAATTTATGACAGCAGAATTTATGACCTGCTGTAAAGATAAGCATTTTACACAGTATTCTAGGTACGCTGAACACTTATCACAAAACTGTCCGTGAGGTCAGTTGATAACACATGCGTACATACTGAATCGATAACACATGCGCTATGTATCTAGCAAATAATAACCACATGCAGTGTTATGTAAAATATGATTCCTTTTAGTTTTAAGCGATTTTTGTAACTTAGTTTGTAGAAAATAATTATAAATAAATTTAGTATTAAACTCAAAACCAAACGGCTCACACCGTTCGTTGTCATTTATTTTGGCTGAGGCAATCGGTTAGTTTTATTAACAAGTGGTCCTTCGAGGAAAAAAAAAAATCAGTGCCAAAAAACATTGGACATTATTAAAAATCCGTTGCACAAAATAATAAAAATGGAAAAATTACTGTTGAAGCAGCAAGAAATATTTAAGGAGATTATAAATCTCGTCAGTTCAGAGCCATTTTCATTAACAATTGATGAAAAATGGACGGACTTCGAGAAAAATCACAGTGTTCTCCTAAAGTTTCATCAAATTGCAAGTCACAGTTATATAAGTGACAAAGTCTTTGACGACCTCAAATCTAGAATCACTGAGGCCAGAACAAAGGCAAAAGTAACCTCCACAATAGCCAGTGCGGCTACCACGGTTACAAACCCTATATGGGAACAAAGTAGGGAGTTAAATGAATATATTAACTCCTATGAATCCTCCGACTGGCAAAATTTGGAGTCGATCGAATTAAAAAAGATTCTGACAAGACTACAGATCAAATATGAGGCAATTGTTGAAACGGTTCAACAATCAGAAAATAAGGCGTTCAAGGTGTCGAAGTTCTACCAAGAAATGAGAATTCGCATCGCAGACGCCATCAACGCAGTCGAAGAGAGGATCAAAAAAGCTTCAAACAATGTAAAAGAGGCTGAATATCCGCTACCAAAAATTGAAATCCCCAAATTTTTTGGAGAGCAAAACAAATGGGTTATTTATAGTGACCTGTTTAAGGAATTGGTTCACAACCGAAAGGAATGCAGTGTGACCACAAAATTCCATTATTTAAAAGCTTCACTTGGAGGCGATGCACTGAAGATGGTGCATCACTTAATAGATGGCTCCGCACACAATTATAGTCGCATCTGGGAGCTGCTCGAAAACAGATTTGAGAATAATAGAAAATTATTCTCAGATAACATTGAAAAGTTATTATCACTTCCAAAATTAAAAGAAGAAGAGAAGGAAGTAAAACAATTTATAGATACTATTAACGAAAGCATCCATATAATTAAAAAGAATGGTGATGGTGGTTCAGGGGCTGATGCTATAATAGCCCAACTTATATTGAGAAAATTTGAAAGAGCTACAATGTACCAATATGATCAACTGTTAGAAAATCCGAAAGATGTACAGCAGTTGCAATCAGTATTAGATTTTCTTGAGCGGTTATATTCAACAGTTTCATCAACAGCATCAACTTCATCATCATCAAATTCTTCAAACAACAACTCAAAGAAATTTGAGAAAACTCAAGTTTGTGCCTATTGCAAATATTCGGGGCATCTGCAAAAAATTTAAAAATCAAGAGGTTAGTAAAAGAATTGAATTTACGAAAAGCAATAAACTTTGCAACAGATGTTTGTTGCACGATACCAACAAAAGTTGTGTTAGAGATTGGGTGTGTAGCACTTGTAAAAAACCACACCACACACTTATTCACATGGAGGTCAGAAAAGTATCATCTAATGTAACGCATAATACAACACCACAAAAAAGTGCGTTGTTCGCAACAGCTATGATCAAAATAAAAAATCGTGAAGGGCATCCTGAAATTCTAAGAGCCTTAATTGATTGTGCTTCAGAACAAACGGTTATCTCAGAAGAAACTGCTCAACTGTTACGACTACCGCGCATTCGAGAAACAACTGAAATAGGAGGCATGACAACAAGAGTGACAGATGAGTCAACCAGCAGAATGGATATTGAAATTTTGTCAACAATAAACGAAGATTTTAAAGCTGCAATAGAAGTTTTAGTAGTGCCTAATTTGTATAAAACGCTGCCAAAGGAGCCTATTTCCAACATGAAGAACTGTTGGGGAAATATCCGCTTAGCTGATTCCAACTTTGATCAACCAGGCCGCGTAGATGTAGTTATTGGCTTAGATTTGTATCCACAAATAATTTTGAATGGCGTCATAAGAAACTACAACATGCTTGCTCAGAACACTGAGCTTGGATGGATCATCTGTGGGGGTACGTACAAAACTACAAAATCCGTAATATCTGCTGTGACAACTATAAATATGTCGGATCTAAACAAATTCTGGGAATTTGAGGAGCCTGACGTTGAAAAGGTTATGGAAGCCAATGCATGTGAGGAGCACTTTACCAGAACAGCCAAATTTGAAAGTGATGGCAGGTATGTTGTTGAAATTCCATTTAAAGAAGATAATACGCTTGGTTATTCTAAGAAACAGGCTATGGCTCGCTTACTCAGTTTAGAGAGGCAATTTGAAAGAAAACCCCAACTTAAGGAAGATTATACAAATTTTATAAACGAATATATCAACCTGGGGCATATGAAAAAAGTTAAATCATCATCAGATGGCTATTTTTTACCACATCAAGCTGTCATTCGAGAGTCGAGTTTAACTACAAAGCTACGCGTCGTTTTTGATGCATCGGCCAAAACTACAAATGGTCGAAGCCTTAATGACGTCATGATGGTGGGTCCTAAGTTGCAAAAGGACATTTTTGATATACTTTTAAAATGGCGTATGTGGAAGTACGTAATATCGGCAGATATTGAAAAGATGTACCCGCAGATCTGGGTTGCCGAACATCAACAAAAATATCAACAAATACTTTGGAGAGATTGCAGCACTAAGAGAATACAACAGTACAAGCTAACCACGGTAACGTACGGTACAGCAGCTGCACCATTTCTGGCAACCAAAGTGTTAGCAGATATTGCTGAGCGAAAAAAACTACAAGTTGTGAGGTGTCCTCCATTATCAAAGATGACTTCTACATGGATGACTTGCTGACTGGAGCCAATAACATAGACGAGTGCCGAAGAATCCAAACAGAAATTTCTAATGAACTGAAAAAATATGGTTTCAGTTTGCGTAAATGGGTTTCAAACAGCAATCAAATCATCAACAACATCGACAGCATCGAGAAGAATATGATTATACAAATAGAAGAAAACGAAACGGTGAAAACTCTAGGTCTTCATTGGGACCCGACAAGAGACACATTTTTCTTCAAGATTAATATTGTTCAAAGAGAATTCACCAAAAGAAAAGTTCTAGCGACATTAGCCAGAATATTTGATCCTTTAGGGTGGTTGTCACCAGTGATAGTAACAGGCAAGCTGTTTATTCAAAAATTATGGTCATCAAGTCTCAGTTGGGACGTTCCTTTGTCAGAAGAATTCAAGGACGAGTGGCAGCAGTATATTCTTAGTTTACAACAGTTGGAGACGTTTAAAATTCCGAGATGGGTTTATACGACAACAAACGACATGGCCCAATTGCATGGATTTTCTGACGCGTCGGACAGTGCTTATGCTGCAGCAGTATATATTAAAGTGGGCGAAAAGGTGACATTACTCACATCAAAAACAAAGGTGAATCCTATCAAGAACAGGAAAACGATTCCCAAATTAGAGCTCTGCGGTGCTCATTTATTGGCTAAACTGCTTGCTAAAATAGTTACCATCCTGAATTGGCGTGGTTCCATATTTGGATGGTGCGACTCACAGATCACGCTTGCTTGGATTAACAACAATAAGAGCAAAGAAAAATTCGTTCGTACGAGGGTAGCAGACATCCAAAAACACACTAATATCACATGGCAATATGTTAAATCGGAGGATAATCCAGCCGACGCAGCATCTAGAGGTATTGGTGTCAACAAATTTATCAACAATAGCTTATGGTGGAATGGTCCATCATGGTTGGCATTAGCAGCAGTAGAATGGCCAGTGGTAAACGTGTCCAAAGAAAGTTTGATCATAGCAGCGACATTTGTAAATACCAATATAATAAATGATCTGGCTGAAAAGTATTCATCATTTAATAAATTAGAACGTGTTTTAGCTTATACTCTAAGGTTTATATCCAAGCTGAAGAATAAAAACTCGATTTTGCCAAGTTACCTTACATCAGATGAGCTAAACCAAGCTAGACAATTAATAATAAAAAATCAACAAGCAAAAGATTTCGGAAGTGAAATCAATAATTTAAAAAATGGCAAAGGTCTTGATACTAAAAATAAGATTTTGTCTCTTAACCCATTTTTGGATAAGGATGGCATATTAAGAGTTGGTGGCAGGCTGCAAAATTCTTCTTTAATATATAGTGTCAAACATCCAATTATATTAAAGAATTCACATCTTGCTTATCTCATCGTGAGTCAAACTCACAAAGCTACGCTTCATGGTGGTATAACTCTGATGAAGGTGAATATCAGGCGTTCATATTGGATCATCGGCTTACGGAACATGTTAAAATCTTATGTCAGAAAATGTGTAACTTGCATAAGATACCGACAAGAAGCTGTCACACAAATAATGGGGAATCTTCCCGAGTCTCGAGTGTCAGGTATATATCCATTTGAAAACACTGGTGTCGATTATGCTGGGCCAATCAACATTAAATGCCCCAAGGGAAGAGGAAGAAAAACCTACAAAGGGTACGTGGCAGTTTTCGTGTGCATGGCTACAAGGTGCATTCATTTAGAGTTAGTCAGCGACTTAACATCCGAAGCATTTATGGCAGCATTAAAGCGATTCTTTGCCAGAAGAGGTAAAAGCTCCAACATATATTCCGATAACGGAACAAATTTCGTTGGCGCAACGAAAATACTAAATGATGACTTAACAAAAGCATTAAAAAATAATAACAAATTGGCACCAACTTTAGAAGCTGATGGCGTAAGGTGGCATTTTATTCCCCCGGCAGCTCCTCACTTTGGAGGAATCTGGGAGGCTGGAGTGAAGTCTTTCAAGTTTCATCTAAAGAGAATAATTGGGGATACCATACTAACTTATGAAGAAATGTCAACACTATTAAACCAAATTGAAGCAGTGCTAAATTCTCGACCGCTTTATTCAACAGGCGACGATATTGCTGACATAGATGTATTAACACCTGGGCATTTTTTGATAGGTCGACCAATATTGTCATCCCCAGAATCAATGACAGAAGATCGACTTGGGTCTCTTGATCGCTGGAAGCTTATTCAGAAAATGCAAAGGGACTTTTGGAAACGTTGGAAAGAGGAGTATTTAAATTCACTTCAGCAAAGGAACAAATGGAAGCAGCAAACTGAAAATCTGAAGAAAGACCAGGTTGTCCTCATAAGAAATGAAAATGCTCCTCCAGCAAAATGGCCGATGGGTGTAGTAGTAAATACAGATGCTGGAAAAGACGGAAAGGTGCGAGTAATTGAGATAAAAACCAATGGAGGTCTCATACAACGCCCAATAACAAAAGTTTGTCCTCTGAAAAGCGAAGATAGCAATTTACAAAATGATATTCCGACACAACGTGAAGAGCAACGCCCAACAAGGCCAAACACACGTCAATCAAGATCTAATACTTCTTTGGTGATGATGACGCTTCTTAACCTTTGTATGGTTTTAACATCAACTGCTTTGAACAGCACTGCGGTAAAGGAAATGAAAAATAATACAGCAATTTATTTGGATCCAATTAACCAAATAAATATAGCATCCTCTTCTTGGAACCTGGTAGTTTATTACGAGATGGAACCGTATTTCAACGTCCTTAGCGAAGCTACGCAACTAATTGAGAAAGCTAAACTGATTTGTCCAAGGCTGCAAACTTTTGAAGAACAGTGTTGGACGGTTTTAGGAAATATCCAATACCAAGTGGATAAGGTAAACGCAAACAATATGCTGCTTCTCAACAAGAACACGAGAGTAAAAAGAGGCTCACCACTGAATTTCATAGGCTCCTTTTATCATATAATTTTTGGCCTTATGGATGACGATGATCGACAGGCATTTGAATCAAATATGAAAAATTTACTAGCCAACCAAAATGATCTCAAGCTGCTAGCAAAAAAGCAAACTTCAGTGGTCGACTCAACAGTAAACTTACTAAAAAGAACAACCGATGAAGTTAATTCCCATTTTCGTAGCATGAAGGCGAATATTGAAAACATAAGTACTACCATGAACGAGCACTATTATGTTTACAGAGAGTCAATCAGATTTTTTATGGTAACAAAACAAATACATGATTTAGTAGACGAATGCAATGAGGTTCAAAAAGAAGCTATTGATTTATTGCTAAATATAAATCATGGTAAGGTGCATCCAGCTCTAATTAGTCCACAACATTTACAAGCAGAAATTGTTAAGATTCGAGATGTTTTACCAGACAAGTATGTACTTCCTGGACGACACACTGGAACAGAACTCAAAGAGATATGGGGTCTTCTGACTGGCACAGGCATCTTTGTTGGAAGTCAGCTTATTATTGACTTGAAAATTCCTCTGTTTAGTAGACAAGCATCTCAGTTTTATCGGATCAGTGCCATTCATGCAGAATGGTCATGTATTAGTAGCTAAAATCAAAGCTCCGTATATTGTCTACAATTACGACCTAGACTCCTATCATTATCTGTCACAAGCTATTCTAAACGATTGTAAGAAAACTCTCACCAATCAGATAGTATGCGAAGAAAATTTTCCTTGGATAGCTGCTACTTCTAATGTCTGTGAGCTATCCCCAATAAAACCTCACAGTAAACTCAACTGCTCGTATGATAACGTCGACGAAATGCCTTTTTGGATAGAACTACGAAGCAAAGGAAATTGGCTATATAAGATTTTCAAAAATACATCAGCTCACGTGAAATGTTCAAATTCTCAGCAGTTCATCATACAACTGCCACAGCAAGGCATATTCACCCTCAAAGAAGAATGTACAGCACGAATAGACGAGATCACCTTAGTAGCCACCCATAGTCTTAGAAGCGCGCGAAAAAACGGATTCGAGAATTTCCTGATGAAAGACGTTAACCTAGATGATTCCCGCATAGTGAAACCTATAGGAAATAAAGTAATTAACCACGGCAAGGAGATTGATGAACTAAAGAAGCATATAGCAGATCTGAAAAAAGAAGACGTTCATTTAAGGGGCCTAACCTTTCATCACTTGAGCGGGCATACTGCACTGGGTATATCAACGGTAATTAGGATCGCTTTTATTGTATATATCATTTATCAAATAACACTTCGGAGACGGCTGTTAGCTATACAATTTAATAGCCCCCGGCAGAATGTTCAGAATTGAACATGCATATTTTAATAATAAAATATTTTTATTTTACATTTTTATAGTTCTTAAGAAATCTTTAATATTTACAATTTCATATTTACATTTCAAATGTTCCTCATAAAATGTTAGTATTTTCCCAAAAATCTGTACTTATGAGTATAGTAATAAAACAATAAATTTATGACAGCAGAATTTATGACCTGCTGTAAAGATAAGCATTTTACACAGTATTCTAGGTACGCTGAACACTTATCACAAAACTGTCCGTGAGGTCAGTTGATAACACATGCGTACATACTGAATCGATAACACATGCGCTATGTATCTAGCAAATAATAACCACATGCAGTGTTATGTAAAATATGATTCCTTTTAGTTTTAAGTGATTTTTGTAACTTAGTTTGTAGAAAATAATTATAAATAAATTTAGTATTAAACTCAAAACCAAACGGCTCACACCGTTCGTTGTCATTTATTTTGGCTGAGGCAATCGGTTAGTTTTATTAACAGACATGTTTTGTATTCCATAAGATATAGTCCATTGAAATTTATTAATATGATGTTTAGATACGTTGTTGAATTTGTATTTGTTTTACATTGAATTTATTAGAATCTATATTTCTTACTTTTTTGCTTAAAAATTCTTTTTAAAATTTTCAAATATCTAGCTTATCTCTAAGAATCGTCCGTTGAAATTCATTACAACGGCGCTTTAGTCACATTTTATGTATTTTTAGCTAAAATATCAATAAATTTTAAAAACGATTTCTCCGGGAAGAAATAAGATACTGGAAATGTTAAAACTGATGTTTTTAAAGGAACGGGTAGAACTTTTAGATGTCAAAAATTTTTGTGAATACACGGGGGGTTATTATGTAATTCGATTAGAAAGATAAAATGTATGAATTGTATTTTGTAGTTTGATTTTCGAAAAGTTATTTACAAACGTACGGAAACTTTTTTTTCGAACCGGCCGATTTTAATCCCAGTTTTGAAAAACAAAATTTACCCTTTCGTAAATGCAACTATGTAATACGAAAGCGAACTTCACAAACGTTAAAACATTCGTATTTTATTCGAGAGCTTATTTGTTGTCGAAAAAGGAAAAAATATTAAAATGTAAATATTGTTAGACAAAATATAAGAGAAAGTGTTAACTAAATAAGGAAAAATAAAAAACATCAAATGTTTTATGTTTTTACACCAATCATTGATTTATTTGCACAATGTTAAGTCTTTAAAGGAGTGGCTCACATAAAAAAGCAATACTAAGCAAAGACAATATGAGATTATGGTGAACTTTATGATTAATAAATTAATTAAAGGTCACCTAAATGTAGCGAATGCTAGAAGCAAGTCCAAGAATTAGTGGACAAGATTGTCTTTGAATTTGGATGCTGCTGGCCCTCCGAATCATGATATTACTCAATGGAAACAGGTACGTTTTCAAATTATCAATTGTCGGTTTATAGATTTGTATTATTCAAATTTACATCTGTTTTTATGTAGGTGTGGGCAGATTATAAACACCACATAAGGGTAAAATGCCGGGAAAACAGAAATAGTATTTCAGGGACTGGAGGTAGGTCGAGTAAATTTTGTTCCCTAACAAAACTTGAGGAAAAAGTTGTCGAATTCCTTTCCATAGATAAGGCTGTGAACGGCATGGGCGGAGCTTCTCATTTTGGAGCTAGTAAATGATGCTGACCCAACTTCAAATTCCATAAATGTCAGAACTGTACAACATCAAGAGGGTGACGACACTATGGAAGAATTTATAAATATGGAATGCAAAGACAAATTTTCAAGTTCTTCCAACCAGCCTATAACTCATACTCCACATAGACGTAGTCAGCATGAAAATCCACAAAATAAAGACAGTCTTTTTAAACAACAAGTTCAAAATCAGATAAACTACAAGAAAAATTCTGTTAAAGCATTGTCTGAAATCGACAAGAATCTGAAGAGTTGTCTAAAATTTTTAGCAGAAGTCAACCAAAACCTTGCTGGCGTTAACAAATATTTAAAGAGAAGTTGTGACTGGAAGGAACGAAAATACAAACTTTTAAAAGAAAAGTTTAACTTAAAAAAAAAAAAAATGGAGTTAGAAAAAACCAAACGAAAAATAGCACAATTTGAATTAAAGTACCAAAAACATAGAAAAGGCAAATGAAAGTGATTGTTCTTTTAATTTAGTTTTTCTTAATAAGTTTTTCAACAAGTTGCTGACAACTTTGACATTAAGAGACATGCTGCCATTATATATTAACCGATACAACTTTGGCATCACTTGTATTTACCCTTTTTTTACACAAATACAGCTCTGTGAAACATTCGAACGAATTAGATAATACAATTTTACTTTCGAAACGAAAATTCGTTTCGAAAGGTTTTACTTTTCGAATCGAATTACGTAATAACAACCCAGCTTAATTCCCTAATAATTTCGAGTTTTTAGATTGATGACGAAATTCAGATTCAGCTCACTGCACACAGAGAAATAAAGTGCCAACCGAATTGAAAAGTGGGTTTTAATGGCAACAACTTATAAATTCAGTTAGTGCAATGATATTTTCATTAGATTTCTGAATATTTTGGGTGTTGCAACTAAAATTCAGTTGAATTAACCGAACTTTGTTCTGAAAACTAATGTTGACTTGTACCAACCGACCGAAATTCGTAATAACCGAATTAGAGTCGTAGTAATCGAGTTTTAGTTGGCAAATAGTTAATTTTTTCTCTGTGAAAAGTATATTCTAGACATAGGGTTTTGACATTTTTTTTAAATTTTGTCGGCCTGTGTTATTATTAATTTCACTATAATGTGCTATTGGAGTTTTAACAACTTCATTCTCTTTACAGCCTGTTTACATGGAACCTGTGGTAGAAGCGTTAACCAAACACATGGTTGAGAAAGTGATGAAAAACATATGGGAGTGTTGTGTCTGCCACTTTATATTTATTTTATAAGTAACATTTTTTTTATTTTATGTAATAATTTTGTTTAATTTTTATAAAATACATTTTTATTTTTGTAATTTAAAGAAATTTTAAAATCAAACCGAAAATTATTGACAGAAAACAAACAGAAGAATTTTACAAATGTATAATAAATTAAAGGCAATTGGGAAAGTCTCCACAAACATACATAATTTCGCGGACGAGTTTTATAAAATCAGCATTGATTGATATCTAGTGGCCTTAGAGCCGAGCATAAAAATACTACCGAAATAGTAAATATAAAACACGAAAAGTTGACAAAAATTGCAGAATATTGTTACAAAACCGCAGAAAACCAAAATAGAAATACATATTTCTATTACTTAATATCTTTTAAATAAAACTTCTGTTTATATGTATAATAAGTCATTTGCATTGTGTTTTATTAACCTTATTCGTGTATTTTTAAGCTTTTTTCGCACTAGTTTACTCTTAAAGAACTATTTTATATGCACAAAAACAGGCAGATTTACAAACCTGAAGAAAAATAACTAAAACTTATGTACACACATTTAACACATACATTGTCTGCATGAATATTACACATAATGTGTGTATAATTTTAAATTTACACACATAGAGTAATATTACCGACATTATAGTAAGTAAAAAGTTACCTACTATAAAAATAGGGTAAAAAGGGTAAATTTAAACGAAAATTTATTAGAGTGTATGATAACATTTTACATTTTTTACTTTTTTACAATTGTTAGTAAAAAATATTTACCTTTTTTGGGGGCAATTGTATGAAATTTACATTGTAGAAATTTACTAAAACACAACAAAAAACGTTACGTTAGAAAGAAAAACAAACGTAATTCCAACAACTTATATCCGCAAGTCAAAAAAATATGTAAAAACGAAATAAAAGATTAGAGTAACTACTTTAACTACTAAATACTGATGAGTGAAATTAAAAACGAAACATCGAGCTTCAACAAAATTCTGTTCCCAATAAAACCGATCAGCAACAAACAAAACAAATACACAAAAAAAAAAAACAAAGTAATGAAAACAATTAACTAGTCAAATATGTATGGAACATAGATTACATAGATCTCCAACTCTTCAACATTAGATGTCAGTGCATGTAAGTCATGATAAGTGTTGGACATACCTGGTATACTTACACAACAAATATTTGAATGTGTATGAAAAATTGTGTTTGTTGATAGAAGAAGAAGAATAGTTTGAAATGTATGTAGTATATGGTGCGGAAAACTACTTCAACAAAATGTAAAAAAAAACAATAAACACACCGCATTTGACAAATGCAAAACAATTTAAATGCAATGCTTAAGAACTTAAAAGTAAGAATAAGAATTTTAATAGGAATCAAATTCAATATCTACCTCACATCTCACTCAACACCAGAATGATGTATTGTCCCAACATGAAAATAGTTCCAAAAAAAGAAAGTACCCATATTCTTACTACAAATGTAAAATTACGAAATCATATAGAAAAAATTAAGTTTTTCCTGTGTGATTTTTTAATTAAGCCATCCTAATTTTTTTAGTATAATGACAGCTTCCTAAATCTCAACAAAATAATATGTCGTCTTTATCTCTGGTAAATTTTTCCAGTTTTACTAAACATTTTTTAATGTAAACAAAGTTTTTTCATGAAGTTTTTGCTCAGTTGTCTGCATTTTGTTGGTATTTATGCCAATTATTTTTTTTTACAACATTTGGGTAGTCTTCCTCTGGTAGTGTTTCACGTTTATTTGGAGTAAGTTTTTGTTTATGGTTTCTTTGGTAATGCGAAATTTTCTGGCCAACTTACGATTTGTTGCCCCGATTTGATTAACTGCCGATTTTTCAATTTAGCAAGCTCATGTGCGGTCAATTTTATTGGACATCCTTTCTTTTTTATCCCGGTGGATGCCATTCCATTATCAAAGCGTTTGAATATGATACCGTCCAACCGTATTTAGGATACCGTCCAAGCATGTCTTAGACATTTCTTCTTAAACTTTTTTCTAATCTAAATACAAATATCAACCTAGCTAATATGTTTGATTTGCTTTATTTTTGTAAATTTCCTCCGTATATGAATCAAAAGTAACATAGAAATAATCTCTACACTTAGAATACTATGTAGGTAAAGAACACTGCAGATGTAGTTAAAAACAAATTAAATTTCACTCAAAGAAAGGACGACTTACATTTCATTAAATTCAACTAACATTGTGAGTTGTTTTTAAATGTTCAAAAAATGACTACTAATTGTAGTGAAAATGTACCACATGTTAGTAAAAAATAAACAACCCATTTATTTTTTTTTTATTTTTTTAAATAACAAAAAACAACTGTATAAAATAAATGTAAAATCATAAAACAGTCATTTGATGTGGTTGGTTTTTTAAATGAACTACAAGGTTAGTAAACAATTTAATTAGTTCTACAAATGACTGACATTTACATCAAAAATAAAGAAACTGTTTTACAACCCAAACAACTACATATTTTTAGAGCAGAAGTTCCCTGAGTGTATGTATATAAAAAAAAAACTAATGAAACTGTATAAAATATCAAGTTAAAAATAAATAACTAAAAAACACTTAAAACCATTTATCATTATAAACATTTAAAAAAAATTATTAAATTGTGTTAATTACGTTAAAATAATCAATGATAATTGCATATTTAAACAATTAAACACAATTAAAGGTAAAAAAAAACATAATTTTTATTATTAATAAAAATTATATCAAACTTGTATAAAAGACTAAGTACCGTCTAGTTTACTCCCCCTGTGTTGTTTATAAACTAAACAAAATATAAAAAGGAGAGCAAAACAAAAAACGTGTATTGAATATCCACCAGAGGTGGACCTTGCACATAACAAACAAGTTTTCAATATATTTTTTGATCAATGGTTATAACCTTTAACTTCAAGCTCATATATTAATTAGCTCTCATGTAGTGAGTAAACTAGTTTATATGAATGTTTGATGTTTGGCATGGGATTGTAACCGCTTTCAAAACGTGTTCTGATGATGGGAACCTAGAAAATTCCCGAAATAGATCTATCAACACATTTCTGAAAGGGACAAATAATAAATTTGAAAATAAAAAACTCTATAGAATATTTGTTAGGACAATATCCTAATGAAGAAATATAGAGTATATGGCCTCGAACTTGAATAATTTTCATTTTCATTGCACAATTTAAGGTCGAAAAAAAACATTATTTTTATTTTTAATAAAAATTATATCAAACTTGTATAAATGCATATTTTTTAATATTTTAAGTGCATATTTTACTATTTTTAATGCATATTTTATGTACATAAAACACTGTTACAAATGCATTAACTTCCTAGCTCAAGTTATTATTAACCTAAAGTTACCGACGTAAGTTTTAAGGTACCCATACACTTTGCAATATTATTGTAAATATTATTGCCAGTAGTATTGTAATTTTGCCCTAAACAGTGCAATAAGATGCACAATACTTTTGCACTCAATATGGCACCACTCTTTTGTTCTGTTGTGGAGGGATATAAAAATTGTACAATGTGTTCAACCCAACTATAAAATATATTTCAAATGTCTTTGTTTTTTGATTTTTTCAATATATTGTACAACCTTCCACTATGACATACACACTGGTAATATTTTGCACAATGCTAAATTTACACAAGAATATTGCGTAGTGTATGGGGTACCTTTAGGTGAATTTATCATCTTTACTGAATGTGTATCAACTTAATAGCCACTCTAGCGTATGAGTAATTAAAATGTTAATGTGTCATTTCAATATGCTCACCACAGCGTATGAGTAATTTTATTTGTGAAATTTTATAACTTATACGTCATCCTAACTTTTTTTGAGATCGAAATAAACAGCCATTAAAAAAACTACTATTAGTAGTTTCAAATTGCCGAATATTAAACTATTTACTATGTATTAATACTAAATATATTTCATTTGCCGCATTTTTAATAGCATCAACACTTAAAATTGCCTTAGCTTAACACACACTGCAAACAGCATGCCTATGTGTAGTAAATATTTTAAGTTCTATCATCAGTTCGTGTTAAAAAATATTATATGCACACGATCTTGCTGGTAGTAGTCGTCCTTAATAGTAAAGCTATAGAAATATTAACTAAAAACAAATATTATATGTAAAAATATGCGACTAGAAATATGGGACTATTAGTAACTGCTAACAGCGCCTCTAGTTGTGTGTGAAGGTGTATAATATACACATACAACTAGCGGCGCTCTTAGCAGTTACTAATAGTCGCATCACGCACACCCAGTTCAAAAGTGACTCAACTCAAAATTTTAATTTTACTTGTTTATCTATAAAAAAATATCAGTGTATTTTGTTGTTGTTAACTGTTGCTAAAAAACGTTTATGTCTTTCTTTTTATTTCAACTTGTATGAAGTTGCAAATATTTTTTTTCGATTTCTGAAAAATGAAAAATTTTGAGTTGAGTCACTTTTGTACTAGATGTGCGATATGTATTTCTAGTCGAATATTTTTACATATAATATTTGTTTTTAGTTAATATTTATATATCTTACTATTCACGACGACTACTACCAGCAAGATCGTGTGCATATAATATTTTTTAACACGAACTGATGATAGAACTTAAAATATTTACTACACATAGGCATGCTGTTTGCAGTGTGTGTTTAGCTAACGCAATTTTAAGTTTTGATGCTATTGATATATGCAAATATTTCATATTTTGAGCATAGTCAGTATTCGACAAAAATAAACTATTGACTAAATTTTAAACCCTGGAAATAAATAAAACATGGTTTTTCTCTTGTAAGTTTTCTCTTATGTAAAAATTATAAATTTCTTAATCAAGCTATCTTTGAAAAGCCTGTCAAAAATCGTGTACCAAAATTCGGCCTAATGGGAAGTTTATATTTACTTTAATAGGCTGCTAAACAAAAAAAAAACAAAAAAACGCACTAAGTCATTTGTAAACATTTCTATGAAATTTTTCATCAGACTTTGAATGCAAGTGCTAAAATACCATAATTGTCTTAAAAATTGCATTTGAGCTTACATAACAACACAGGGACTAGTATTTTGTAGATGTGTGACAAAAACGAGGGAGATGCCCAGCAAAACTTTCTATTACCCTGTAATAAGTTTGGGAATAAGAAATTTACTGGTTACTTTTCTATTACAAAACCTATTATTTCAACAACGACATGTCCATTCTGGAACACCCTTCAAAGCACATATTACCCCCAGTATAAATCTAATAAGTTTTTAGTTTAACATTTTAATTATTTATATTGGGTATTAAATTAAAATTTAAAAAGTTTTAACTAAAAATATCGTAAAAGAAATTTTTTATAAGTTTTGGGTATAAAATAAACTTTTTGTAATAAGGAGCTAACATGTTACTTTTCTATTTCAAAGCCTATTATTTTAACAAGGGCATGTTTATCGAGGTAACTACTTACCTCTGTAACATGTTACTCATCACTTACAGGTAAAAAGTTATATGTTCAAAACGTAACAAGGACTTTTGAAGCGATAATGCGAAAATTCACTCCGTCTCGCAAAGAGTGGCATGGCAAACTTTTTTAAATTTAAAAACTTGATAACATTTAATTTCTTTTGATGATCGATTTCCTCCACCCATTCTGATTTCAACCAAACTTGGTACAGAAGATGTACATCATATGACTATAACCTCGTCCAAATGTAGGCTAATCATAGAGGAACTTGAAATATCACGCTTCAAAATATGAAAAATATTCGAAAATTTTAAAAAGGTAGTCCTTGATACCTCTTTTTAAAGCTATTTAAATTGTTGTTTTAGTAAGCACACAAATTATTCACTTCTCCAGGACAAAATGCATTGTTTTCAAAACCCGCAGTTCAGAAAGCTGTATTTTAAAAACTGGTGTTTTAAAATTTTTTTTAAAAAAAAAAAATTATGTTAAATGTAAAATACTTTACTATCCTTGTACAAATCCCTATGTAAAGCTCTTACGGCATTCTAAGTTATGTCTGAAAATTTGAAAAAATTAAACTTAAAAGCTCAGAAATCGGAAACATGCAGGTATATCACATAGGGATTTGGTGACGGTATATAAGAATAACTTATAATTAAATTATAATTTTTTTAAAAATTTTAGTAAACCACCTTTTCTAAATACAGCGATTTTAACAAATTTTAACAGAATTTTGAAAAAATGCATATTTGAGAACCAGGAAAACCACAATTTAAGTACCTTTGAGATGAGGTCTCAATGACTCTTGTAGCTTTAACCGTTTAAAAAATATGGGCAATTATGTGTAACAACTTTTGCAAAACTTTTATTTTTATGTTTTTCAATAAATTTTTTTTTTATGTAAATACTTTATTATGACTTTAAAATGAGATATCAATGAATCACGTAGCTCTAGCTGGTAAAGATATGTACTATTTATTACACACTGAGAAAAATTTAGCTATTTGCCAACTGAAATTCGGTTACACGACTCCAATTCAGTTATTACGAATTATAGATGGTTGGCACAACTTAACATTAGTTTTCACAACAAAGTTCGGTTAATTCAACTTAATTTTAGTTGCAATACCCAAAATATTCAGAAATATAATGTTAATATCGTTGTACTAACTAAATTTATAAGTTGTTACAATTAATATACACTTTTTAATTCGGTTGGCACTTTATTTCTCTGTGTGTAAGTACGGCTATATTACCACACAACCGTTAGAGCTAACAACCCAAAACTTGTACGATGACATATTTATAGAACACTTACCTTCCATACCAAGTTTGGTTAATTTTAAAGGTCGAAAATTGCAAATTTTTTGCTGGTTTTAAAGGGTGCTTTTTAAGAGCTTTCGGATTTGATTAAAAAATACATAAAATTTAGAGAAATGTATGAAATTTGTATTTGAGTCGATAGAACGATGTATATAATTCAATGTTTAAAGATAATTTTATGTAAATGTTGACCGCGGCTATGCCTAAAATGGTTCATACGCTGGGTCCAATTTTGGTACACTCTCCCAACATATCGGCCGGTATCTAACGAATAAATTCTTCAATATTGGCTTCCAGTACCTTAACCATTTCGGGCTTGTCCCTCTAGACATGAACCTTAACATAGCCCCACAAAAAATAGTCTAAAGGCATAAAATCGCACGATCTTGGCAGCTTATTGACCGGCCCCAAACGTGAAATAAGCTGTTCACCGAACTCGCCTCTCAATTGGGTTATTGTTTCGCGTGCTGTGTGGCACCGCCTTGTTGAAACCACATGCCACCCAAGTCCAGCTCTTCCATTTTGGGCAAAAAAAAAAAAAATTGTAATCATTGCACGGTAGCGCTCGCCATTCACAGTACAGTTCTTGCCTTCGCCGTCTTTGAAAAGTACAGTTCAATTAAGCCACCTGCCCATAATCCACACCAAAGAGTGCAATTTTCGGGATGCATTGGTAGTTCTTGCAATGCTTCTGGCTGCCCTTCACACCAAATATGGGAATTTTGCTTGCTCACGTATCCATTCAACCAGAAATGAGCTTCGTCGCTGAACACAATTTTCCGATAAAAAAAGTTCATCTTCCTTCAACTTTACTAGCGCCCATTCACCAAAAGTTAGCCATTGTGGTAGGTCGTGTGGCTTTAATTATTGCACCAGCTGTATTTTAAAAGGTTTTACACCCAAATCCTTCCGCAAAATTTTCCACGTAGTAGAGTAAGAGAGGCTAAATTTCTCCGAACTCCGTCGAATCGATAATTTACGGTCATCAACAACACTGGCGGATACAGCATCTGTCCGCACTCTATGAAGTTTAATGTCCAATGATGTAAATTTGGTGACAAGATTTAGTCATACACACAGAAAAAAATTTAGCTATTTGCCAACTGAAATTCGGTAAATACGACTCAAATTCAGTTATTAATTATTTTAGACAGTTGGCACAACTTTACATTAGTTTTTACAACAAAGTTTGGTTAATTCAACAGAATATTAGTTGCAACACCCAACATTTTCAGAAATTGAATGTTAATATCGTTGAACTAACTGAATTTAAAAGTAGTTACCATTAATATACACTTTTCAATTCGGTTGGAACCTCATTTCTCTGTGTGTAAGATTCCGATAGTCGCCTCAGAAGGTGTCCATACTGACCATAAATTGAAAGAAGTGCACGATAAACTTTCTAAACCGAGTATGAATTTTGATAATAAAATTCAATAATGTGCAAGCATTGTTCGTTTTTAAGGCGATTCATGGTAAAATTATAAACCAAACTGAACATGTTTAATAGTAACATGTTACACGAAAACAGTTGAGCTGCCAAAAACAGTGTTGCCAAATAGAAAGTTGCTAAAAAATCTCCCTTCATATGGAATGAGTCTACATCAAATTTGATAAATTTTGTTGTTGCATCACATAAATTTTTTTTAATCGGGAATTTTCGGAAAAGTATGTACTGTTTATTGGTTTGATTGTTACAACTTCATTTCGAAGGTTAAATTGTGATGTTTTATTTTAAAATTTTGGCAACCGAAAACGTGAACAAATTCGAGAACGCGAACGCACTTGGTAAAAATTAGTTCACGTTTTCGCGAGTGCACTATATTCACTTTTTGTTTTTCCGGAAAATATATTCCACATTATTGTTTATACATATATATTAAATACTTGCCAAGTATAAAATAGTCTACATATTTTTGTATTGAAATCGCCTTTTAATAATGAAATTTTCTGTTGTTTTATTTTCCCTTTATTCTGTTAATTTCCTTATTTTTTCACTCTCTACTTATATATTTTCGGTTTTTGTTTTCGTTTACTGGACCGATTATGTTATTTTTTTGTTTGCACAAAAGAGGAAAAGGACGATAATGGAATTTAAATGACTTGAAGTTTTTCTGCTGTTATTATTTGGCTTTAAGTTTTTTTAAGAAAATTAGCATTTTATTCAATTACACCCAATTAGTTGTTTTCTATAATAAGAAATTCAAAATTTAAAACAAAAAACAAAAAAAAACATTGTTCTAAGAATGGGAAAAATCGTAAAAAAAACTGAAAATTCATAAAAGGAATTCATTAAATTAAGGGAGAAGGTTACCGATGGCTTTTACATGACAACAGATAAACCTTCTGGGCGGACTAAAATTTTATTGAATTAGCCGAATTGTGCAGAATGTGAAATTTTTGAAAGTTTTGTTCTAAAAAATGTTTTAATACATTTGTAGGTATATATTGAAATATGTCAATTACTTTAAAACACTTTCATTCAAACTAAATTCAATCTTATTTCAATGAACTTAAATGGGCTACACTTCCTTAGAATTAATTTGAATAATTAAAAATAAGCGAAGAGTATAAAATAAGATTTATAAATAGATTTAACAACATAAATCGGTACAATTTGTGGTTATTCAAATTGCTAGAAAAAAATTATAATACGATTTTAAGTTAAAATAGATAAATGACGATTTTGTAAAAAAAAATCTATAATTATAAAATTAACGCTAAATGCATAAATAAGTAAAATACGTGAGAAGAATATTTGTAGCGGGATTGGTTATTTACGGAACAATGATATGAGCTTTTGGGCAGTTCAAGGTCCTTGGATAAACTCAAAATATTTGCACGGAAGTTTTGTGAATCTTAATAAAATTTCGTAATTGCAATTGTAACTTTAAATACATAAATTCATAAATATTACGAACACAATTTTCTAGATGAACAACATACGATTCTTTGTAAATAATACAAAACTTTTGGTAAAATATCAATATCACTAAAATCAAAGTGTTAGCTTTTTCAAGCTGTTTTGTTCAGTCCTATGGAGCTCCAGTTTGAGGATGTTCTTTGTTTAACTAGGTCGATATTTTACAAAGGTATTTTTATAAAAAAATATTAAGGTTGCCAGATTCCACGCCAAACTATGCCTTATCACTAGAAACAAACGCCGAGAATAACCTCTTCTATACTAAGGAAGCTGTTGTTACTGTGGTTGATTATATTTGTGGAGAGCTTGATGGTGGCTGCAGCGGTGTGGCAGGAGTGTTCTTTGATTATTCTAAAGCCTTTGATCTGGTTAACCTTGATATTTTAATAAAAAAACTTAATATTATAGGAGTTTCGAACAAAACTCTGGACATCTTCCAAAGTTATTTATCAAACAGGAAGCAGTTCGTTCAAGTTGGTGAGTCGAAAAGCACAATGCTACCAGTAACCTGTGGAGTTCCGCAAGGAAGTGTCCTTGGTCCTTTACAGTTCAAAATTTTTATCAATGATCTGAAAAATATTGGCTTTAACGGCAAGTTATTTATGTATGCAGATGATATATGCTTGTTTTATAATTATAAATACTCACAAGTTCTAAAAACATAGATTAAATATGATCCAGCTATACTAACGGAATTTTCACAATGCAACAGACTTGTTATTAATCCCTCCAAGACTAAGTTTGTAAGATTTAAACCATACGATCTAAAAAATGATGAGAAGATGATTGTACATGTTGATGGAATCGCTATTAACGAATCTGATATGGTAACATACTTAGGCGTTGTCTTAAATCAAAATTTGTTATGGGATGAGCATATACTTTCACTTAAAGCAAAAGTTTCCCCTGGCATTGGAATACTATATAAGTTTAGAAATAAGCTTAACTGCGATACAAAGTTACTTATTTATCAGTCTCTTGTACATTCACATTTTACTTATCTTCTTGCTGTATATGGTTTTAGAATAATATGTAATGTAATAATGTAATATTTACAAAATAATAATGTTATAATTTACAAGATTAAATTAATAATTTTTTGTTTATAATTTTGTTAAAAAGAATGAGAAAAAAATAATTTATGACAATGTTTGATATAAACGTCTGTCTGCTATTTTTTAAATTGAGTTTTGACTAGTTAAATTCATTAATCACTAGATTTCTTTATATAAGAGCATATTTCAAACAACTTATTAAATTCTTCCAATCGCCATCTTCAGAACCATCAAGGATGCTAACCATATCCGTTTCACTTAATAATGCTTTTGGAAGCTTTGTATCCTAAATTCTTTAAGCACCGGGCAGGTCCCAAAGAAATGTTGAAATGTTTCATTTTGTTGAAGGTTACATAAAGTACACAGTTTTTGTTCTTCGCTTAAGCCATAACGATTACCATTGAGATACATCAAACCGCTGCGTGCTTTCATTATCCATGTTATTTCAGCTAATGTGTGCTCATCATTAAGGTAAAGGATAGATCTCGTGTAATCCAGATATTTATAAACTCGCGTTGTGCTCTGTAATTTGTTTAATTCGTTACTTTGAATATTTTTTTCTTTTATACGACTCAAAAGTTCCATACTGAACATGTTCCATTGATGTTGAGTTAGCATTGTTCCAGGCCACTGTATATTCATCGCTTCCGCCTTTTCTTTAACATCTTTAACCCAAAAGAGATTTCGACTAATTAATATTTGAGTAAGTTGATGAGGCATTCTGTTTTCAGAATAGGTAAACAATACTTTGCTAATGTATTTTAAATGCAATCCCATTGTATAGAGAAGATTTTCTTCAGCATATGTTTCTAACATTATAAATAGTTTGGTGTGTTACTTGGTAAATTTAGAATTTTCTTCATAAAAAATCTTTGAAGATTATCAACAGCTGTAAAATGTCCAAACCCCCACACTTGTGCTGCATATGGTTGTATGGATCTGCATACTGCTAGAAAAAGTTTCCATTTCATTCTCAGATTTATTTCTTTTTTGCCAAGAAAGCTTTTCCAAGTTGTGTTAACAGCGCTTTTAGCTTGCTTATTCCGTTTTTCAACATGTTTGTTAAACTTAAGCTTGGGAGTAAAAACTACTCCAAGGTAGTTAAATTCAGACGATATCCTTACAGGTTCACCTTTAAACAACCACTTTTCATGCTGATTTAGCCTACCACCATTACGAAAAACTAGAATTTCAGATTTATTCAAATTAACTTCTAAATTCCATGCATCGCAAAATTTTTCAAGATTTATAATCATTTTTTGAAGTATATGTGCTTCATCTGCCATTATGACTATGTCGTCTGCATACATCAGCAAGCGAATGTTTAAGTTATCAATATTAAGACCACCTTCTAAACAATCATGTAAATCATTAATATATAACACAGGTCAACAGCAAAAAAAGGCTTGACTAACCACTATATAGATTTGATGCATCATGGCTGCCTAAGTACAAAAATGGTAAAATTTTTCAATTCTATGGATAATTTTTTTTTTAAAAAATTTTTTTTTAAAATTGACAATATTTTGAGCCATTTCTCCACTTATGTTGTCATAACTCAAAAACAACTAGTCCGATTTTGTCAAATTAAATTTACAAAAATTAAGGTTTACAATATCTTTAAATAACTTTAAATAAATTTTTTTAATGCGATCAATAGTTTCAAAGTTATGAAACAAATTGTTAGCAAAAAAAAAAAAAAAATGCTAAAAAAAAAAAAAAATTTGAAAAACAAAAATCTGGAAAAAATCGAAAACTGCAAAAAATATTACTTTTTATTTTTTGTAGTAAAGCTACATATCATGCGAATTAAACTAGATATGGATCATAAAAATCGATGCATGCTTTACATTTTTATTTACAATTAATTGAAGGTATCGCATATTTACAAGCACTGTAGAAAATTGTACCTACTATATAATGAAAATGCAGAACATAAAAACTCAGGTGCATTTTACGACACGCATTTTGGCAAAACCCCTTTGGGAAAAACCTCTATGACATTTTTATGATTCTAATAATTAAAAAAAAATAAGTAATAAACAAAAGATTGTTTAATTTTTACGATTGCGGTAGGATAGTAATAAAACGCTCATAAATGTGCGTGTACGCTGAAGTGCTCTTATTTTCCGTTAGCTACCTGTAACGGATAATTTTTTTTTTTCATAAAAGTCCTTAATGTTTTTTAGGATTCTTGGGAATAATAAAAAATTTGCAGCACACACAAACTGTATCCACACAAAGGGTTATCCCAAATTATAGTATCAGTATTTATAAGATCTCCTTGACCCTTTTTATTTCATTCAAGAAGTGTTTGCGATAACGCAAACATCATTTAATACCTACACAAAAATTAGAGTCATACAGCTTAGAAGTTAAAAACAATTTTCAAATATTAATAAAAATGAGCCAGAAAGCCAGAACATTTTTATGTAAAAACGATCCAGATTTATTTTGTTATGTGTGCGGCCAATATATCACCGGGAAAAAACGGAAGTGGTTCTTAACTTCATTGCAAAAGTCATATCAAGATTGCTATAATATCTATCCGCACAATTGAACCAGCATTGGACACCGAGTACTATATGCATTCCATGTCGATTGAATTTATCTATGAAGTCTTCTAACGTAAAGTAAGTATAAATTAATAGATTTGGAATATTTTATAATTACAATATTTCTTAATTAAAATTTGAATTCTTCATATTCCTGATTTCAATTTTTTTTTTTTTCATTTTACAGACGACACTTGGAAATTTTGAAGCCTATGCTATGGAGAGAAACAGCGAACCACGCATCCGAGTGTTATTTTTGTTTAAGTACAAAAAGCGGTTTTGGAAAACATATGCGATGGTCTTACCCCACGAGGTCTGCTGATGGGTTTACACTTGCAGTTCTACATTCACAAGAAATAGAATATGCTCAAGATCGGGGTGCAAGCTGTAGTCATGTGCTTTCATCTTCACCAGGACACTCAACCTCAAGTATGTCTTACCAATCAGATATGTCAGATCCAGCACTACCATCTACAGCTGAAAATGACGAGTTCATCCCACACAAACTTTTCTCGCCGAGACCATGGAATCAAGATCAGCTTAATGATGTAATTAGAGACCTTGGATTGTCGAAAAGATCTTCTGAATTACTTGCGTCCCGGATGAAAGAAACAGGTCTCATAACTAAAGAAACTAAAGTTTCGTATTACCGTACTCGAGAAAAAGACTTACTTCATTATTTTGCTGAAGAGGATGACTTTGTGTACTGCACAGATATTTCTGGTTTGATGACTGCCATGGGCTTACAGAGATATGATTCAAACGAATGGCGTTTATTTATCGACTCATCAAAACGCAGCTTGAAGTGTGTCCTTTTGCATAATGGAAATAAATTTCACTCCTTGCCGATCGCACATTCAACCAAAGTAAAAGAAGAATACTCTGTAATTGCATTGGTCATGAAGAAGATAAAGTATGATGAACATAAGTGGGTAATTTGTGTTGATCTTAAGATGGTAAATTTCCTCTTAGGCCAACAAAGCGGCTTACAAAATATCCTTGTTTTATATGTTTATGGGACAGCAGAGCTGAAACAGAACATTGGAAGAGAAAACAATGACCTTCTAGGGAAACACTAGTTCCAGGTACGCCAAATGTTATAAATGTGGCTCTAGTGCCCCGAGATCGCATCATATTACCCCCTCTTCACATTAAACTTGGTCTGATGAAACAATATGTTAAAGCACTTAACAAAGATAGTGAATGTTTCCAGTATATTTCAAGGAAGTTTCCCAATCTAAGTATGGAAAAGCTGAAAGCAGGCATATTTGATGGCCCACAAATTCGCAAATTGGTGAACGATACTGAATTTGGCAGTTCAATGTCAGAAATTGAGAAGAATGCATGGGATTCGTTTGTATGGGTTATTCAAAATTTCTTAGGCAATAACAAGTGTGATGATTACGTTGCGCACGTTGAAGAGATGTTAACTCACTTCCAGAATCTTGGATGCAACATGAGCATCAAAGTACACTACCTGCACAGTCACTTAGATCGTTTTCCTGAAAATCTAGGAGACTTGAGTGAAGAACAGGGCGAACGATTCCACCAAGATATCCGGACAATGGAGGAACGATACCAGGGTCGCTGGATGCACACATGATGGCTGATTTTTGCTGGAGTATTCAGAGTAACACTTCGTTATTCAACAATAGTAGAAAATCGACTAAAAGAAATTTCAGAGTTGTAGTTTATAATACATATTTATTTATTTATTTATTTTCTTGTTTTATTTATTATAATAAATGTGAATAATAAATATAAATTTTCTACTATTTAATTTATTTATTTATTTACATTTAAGCTCATCCAACACAAATGTCTTTCCGAAGAATAGAATCAGTATATTCTAGGTAGGGTTTTGCCAAAAAATACACGAATGTTACTATGTAATGCATTTTTGATGTGAAAATTTGTACATAGCATGGGGAAAATGTTTTCAAAATTCAATCAATCGAAAGAAGAACATTAACTACTCAATTTTATGTATATCAGACAAAAAACTAAAATTTGGTGAAAATGAGCGAATTCACTTAATTGTGAATAAATTCGAAAAAAATCAATCGATTTTTATGATCGATATCTCATTTTGTTCCTATTACATGTGGCTTTGCGATAAAGCAATAAATCTGAACGATTTTTGCCGTTTTCGATTTTTTATGATTTTTTTTTAACCAAAAAAATTTGCTATTTTCACGTAAAAAAAATATTTTTTCCCTCAATTTTTTTATTATAACTCCAAAACTACTGAGCCGATTGAAACGCAATATATTAACGGATTAAAGGCTATGTAAATTTCAGTTTTTCTAAATTTATTTGAATAATATCGGACTAATTTTTTTTAGTTATCATTAATTATGTGGAGACACGTCTAAAAAAATTTATAATTTTAATTAAAATTTTTTTAAAAAAAAACCTCTCCATAGAATTTCAAAATTGAACCATATTTGTACTACTGGGACCACAATACATCAAATTGTATAGTGGTTTTAAAAGCCCTAAAATTTTTCAAAATTGTTGCCTTGTGTAATGCAAACAGCATGGGCGATAAGAGGCAGCCTTGTTTTACACCTGATACAGTCTCAAATATTCAGAAAAATCCTGACCAGTCCAAACAGCTGATTTAGTGTTGTGATAAATACTCTCAATGATTTTTACAAATTTAGTGGAGACTCCTAACATATACAGCTTATATATTAACGCATTTCTAGATACCTTATCGAAAGCAGCTTTGAAATCAACGAAAAATGCATACACTTTTTTCTTTTCCGCTAATTTAATGCTAACAATAGCTGAAAGATTATAAATATTGTCATTTGTTGAGTAATTTCTACGAAATCCTGCCTGGTATTCTGTAAGTATTTGATTATTTTCAGTCCATGTTTAAAGCCTTTCATTTAAGATACCCATCATAATCTTCACTATGCAATTCATAAATGAATTAGAATAATAATTCCTTAAAGCCACTTTAATCTGCCCAAAATAAAGCCTTAAAACTTGTATTTAATCTACCTCTGAGATATTCAACGTTAAATTTGTTTAAAAGATATTCAAAAAATATACTGCCAATACGAGGCTTGTATAAACAAAAAGTTTTGATGTACGTGTTTAAGACTCTGAGAGACAATGAACATCGATCTGTACAATTTTCTCATAATTTGGCTCGTACACAAAGAAATACTAGACAAGCTCATAATTTAAGTTTTGCAAGATGTCGCCTTGATTTGACCAAGCAAAGAATTTTATTTTCTGGGCCTTTGAATATAATCAATTGCCTGTAAATTATCGAAACATTAATGTTATTTCAACGTTTAAAAATCAGATAAAAGAATACTTACTTCAAAATATAGAAACACATCTAATGTAGTTAATGTAATTATAAAATCTAATGTATATGAATCTTTTTTTGTTTTTCTCTAAATATCTTTAAAATGATATTGCATATTTGTTTATATATATATTTTTCTTTTTTTTTCTCTTTTAATGTAATATATAAAGTTGCCTTTTTGCCTCTATAAAGCCTTTCAGGCGCTGGGGCATCAAATTGTAAATTTGTAAAAATTATCTTTAAATAAATGAAAATACTTAAAAAAAAGAAAAAAAAAACTTGCATATGAACTATATATTCAGCAAAATATTTAAGTATAACGAGAGCAGATTGCCACATAAACTATCAATTTTTATTTGAAACAAAATATGCTATAAGGCACAAGAAATAAACCGGCTGGGAGCAGACTTCAACAGCACGTTTGATAATGAAAACATATATACACAAGACTGGACTCGAAAATACAGGAATAAAAAATAAATGTTGTAGTGAAAAGATAGAAGGAGCATTATCCAGTAATACTCGTTTTTTATAGATTTCTGAATCACAATATTGGAGTTTGGAGAGTTACGGCCTGTTTTCACAATACGTGTATACTACCACACGAAAGTGTGGCACCGAACGAATACGTAATGAAATGAGTATTTATAATTCGTTCGTCTGACTTATGGTTGATTACGTAAAGCTTTATGTTTTGTCAAACAGTAAGATTGCCAATATACGTTTTTAACATTTTGTTTACTTTTTTCAAATACAAATAAGTCATTTTTCGTTAGTAGATGGCAACCCAACACTGTAAATGATATATAAACAAAAACAGCTGATTTTAGCTTGAAAAAAATTTATTTAGTTTGTTTAGAAAACAATAAAAGTGGTGATAAAAATATAATTTGTATAAAAAAAAAAAAATCAAAAACATTTACAAATAAAAATAATCGGGTCAATTGCCATGGGTTTTGATAGTGATTCCAGTGCCGGTGATAATGAAGATAGTCGTTTTTATTAAATTTTTGTTAAAAAGCCTTTCTTTATTATTAAGTTGTGTTGACTTTTTTCTTTGGCGATTACTCTTTTGTGAACGTCTGTTTTGACGTTTGTGACGTTCCAAATCGCAATGTGGAAACCAATAAAAGAGACGAAAACGACAAACTCTTAAGTTTCACTCAATTCAAAGTGACATTTGCGATACAGAACCCCAAAATGAATTTCTTCACTCATTTACACGAATTTTTTGAGTGAAACGTCTTACAAAAACAGGCCGTTAAATTAAATTCTTCAATAACAAAGAAAGTAAACAAAAATGCAATAAAAGTGTAGTCTAGTCAAAAGCGACTATTTATAAGGTACAAAGTGGTCTTTGTAAGCTATTTTGGAAGCCTAGACACATTTAGATTGTATTGATATGTTCACAAAGGTGTTCAGATTTAGAATTGTTACAATTTTGTCGTAAATAGTTAGTGAAAAATTATGTGTCCCTGTAAGTTGTGCTAAAAAAAGTAAAAAAAATTTTCTCCTATATTTTTTTAAAAAAATGCAGGAAAAAATTAATTTTTGCACATAAAATGTTTATAAAATTTGGTTAGTAGTTTCTTCGCTACATTATTGGCAAATATAGTTAAGCAATATCATCAAGTCTGAATTAGCTGTTGGCCAAAAGCTGAGGACACCTTTTTTTGAGAGGCGCACTGGTTTCAAAATTTTTGAGGTCCATAAAAAAAATTGGTAGTCAAACTGGCCAAACCGAGAACAGGGTTTTACTAACCTTTGGTAGTACAATCGAACCTGTCGAGTCCGTGCATTTTTTTCACTGTTGCACTGTGTTATTATTATTCATGTACTTGAGGAGCCGCATACCAAAACGTACTTTTTCACATTTTTTGAGAAATTAGTTTTTTGTTATTTTTGTATTAGTTGGATTGAAATCTACTAGAAACAATCTTATTAGCGTATTTTTTTTTTCAACAAGAAAATTAACTTTAAAAAAATTGGTGCATAACAAAAAGCACTTTTTTACTTTTTTTATATCAAAAACGTCCTTTTTTATAGTCATTGTCACTTATTTCTTTAACAAGTTATTTTGAAGAAATTTCAACAGGCCATTGGATTAACGCCGACAAGAGAAAAGATGTAGAAAATCTTTTATAAAAGCAGTTTGGCGATGATTGGACTGAAAACAACACATTAGTTTGGTACAAAGATATCCTTTATAATCAAAATGAAAATACGGGGGATGAAATGGACAAAAATAATGAATGTAGCTGCCTTGAAGATGATTTTGGAAACACACGTTTAATTAATTAATAAACTTATTCAAACTAGTTTCTGTAATAAAAAATATCTATACTGAATTTTAATAAATATTTTGGTTTTAATTTAAATTAAATTTTATTATATTTTGAAATTTGCAGTAAAAACTGGCATCGTAGTGTTCAAAAAAAACCAAAATTACAGTAAATTGTAATAACATAAAACCTTTATTTCTCATTTTGTCTTCACAAAATCAAGTATTGCTTATGAAAATATTTTTGTAATGTCTTTTTGTGTCTTTAACTTCTTGTGAGCAAATTGGTGTATTTTTGGATGATGTAAGATATCCTGTCAAAATATTACTGTTAAAAAAAATCGCACACCAAAACGTTCTTTTTTCCTTATTTTTTAACAAAACGTACTTTTTTACTTTTTTTTATCAAAACGTACTTTTTCACATATAAAAGTCTTTTGATCTCATACACGCTTCACATTTTTTGTGATGACTTATTGTGGTTTGATGCATCTTATGATAAGCTATAAACTTCTTGCTATTTCCAGGTTCATGCTGTTTTATAAGGGGATGAAAAACTTAATCCTCAATTTCCCACAAATTGAGGTAAAAAGTACGTTTTGGTATGCAGCTCCTCATTTAGTTAGAATATTGTTCTACCTCAAGTCCAAAAATCTAATATTATATTGTATTTTTAAATTTTATTTGTTGCTTTTCAAAAAGTTTTAACATTTTCATGTTAGACACAACAATTGTTTCATTGACATTGACCCAAATCTTCAGTTGTCTGCAATAGAAAAAGATAATTGTTTTAACTGAAACCAAGACATTACCTACAACAGACAAAATATACTCCATGATAATCTTTTTGTTTGCTTTAGCGTAAAATCTGCATGATCTGGTAACCCTAAATATAAAATCAAAACTATTTGAAAACCAAACAATTTTACATGTCGATATGCTTTGTATGTCAGTGCATGTATGTGTGAAGCCAGAAGTGTCCGGACTTTGTAATTTGCAAAATGTTTTGAGACTGATGAAAATAGCATTATTCTCGTTTAATGCGATAATGTACCCAAACTATTTTCGGCTTTAAATCACAATTATAAGACGAATGGCGACTGTTCATTGATGGTGCATGTAAAAGTAGGTATTCTTCAAAAAAGTTTAATTTTTCTTCATATTTTTCTTTCCTAATAGTATATTTACACTCTTATACATTTTTATTTAAATTTACCCTTTTTGTAGTAGGAAACTTTTTGCCTAATATAATGTGAGTAAAATTCAATGTCTGTAAATTTAAATTCATACACACAAAGTATGTAAAGTTACGTAAAAGTATGTACAACATATTTGGATATTTAGCTACAGGTATGTATAATTACTGTTGATGTGCGTATAAAAACATATGTAACTAGTAAATGTAGGCACAAAATGCTTGAAAACGCACGCACAGAGAAATAAAGTGAATTGAAAAGTGTATCTTAATGGTAACAACTTATAAATTCAGTTATTTCAACAATATTTACATTAGATTTATGAATATTTTGGGTGGTGCAACTAAAATTCAATTTAGTTAACCTACCTTCGTTGTGAAAATTAATGTTAAGTTGTGCCAACCATCTGAAAATCGTAATAACCGAATTTGAGTCGCAGTAACCGAATTTAAGCTGGCTAATAGCTAAATTTTTCTCTGTATGCATACTAAAAAATTTGGAAATACAATAAATACAATAATATGCCCGACATTCCTGTTCACTTTTTTGAACCAAAAGCTGCTTCAGACGAACCATACTTAACTTGTATCAAGTTTTTGATTGCACTAAGAGCATTATCTGGTTGATATCAATGAATTTTTGCATTCGATTTATGAATTGTCTCTTTAATTCGACCATAAAAACTTTTCATTAAGTTAAAGCAGTTTTTTTTTATAAAATTTTATGAAAAATTCAGTTTTATTTATTAAAAATTTCATACGTCTAATGAAAATGTTTCATTAAAAATAGTTTCATACAAATCATAAAGCTCTTTCATTAGGTTGAAGAAATTTTTCATTCACTTTGTGAAGAAAACTTTATTATTTTTGTGAAAAATTTCATTCAAACACGAGCAAAAAAATTCTCTCTGTGTGTACTTGTTGTCCAAAGTGAAATCGTTGTCAGATAACAATAATGATGATACAGCAACAATACATTTACATAAAATGGGTTATGAATCATCAACCACTATATGAACACCATATGAACAGCAGTGGGAGTGTCATTGAGGTAGTAAAAAAATATGTATATTTTATAAGAAAATAAAAATGTTATCACTCACGTTTTAGTCAAAACAGCAGCAACAATAATAAAAAAAAAAAAAACGAAGCAGAACAAGAATAAACCAAGTTCTTATTACCACTAATATACAACTACTTGAGCAACTCCTTACATACCTAACTACTTTACCTCCTAGGGTGGGTCGACAAATACATATTTAATAAATGCAGTTTAAACAAATTTTGGATGGATACTAAAAGTCATTTTGTAAAGTGTCTACTTAATCGGAGGTTATTTTCACTATGTGGTTCTCGTTTTAAAATCTGAATCCAAGTCTATGCTTAATGAGATAAAGTATAAATATCTGAAACTAAAGCTTACCGCCAAACAGTGGCACTTTGACACTTTTCGTTGCAAAAATCATAAAAAGCGTTTGAAATATAGCTTCTTAAGCTTTAATACGTGTGCTCTTACGATGTTCTAGGACAACATGGCTTTCAAATTCGTTGGTCAAATTTCAATATTATTTAGGCTAGAAACAATAAAAGTTCAATTTACTATATTTTTTTTTGCATTGCAGGTACACATTTTTAAAATATTTTAAATAATAATAACCGAATTAAAAAGTTTATTTTAATGGTAACAACTTATAAATTTCATTTGAATTTACACAACTTTGTTGTGAACACTAATATTAAGTTGTCCCAACCGACTGAAATTCGTAAGAACCGAATTTAAGTCATAGTAACCAAATTTTAGTTGACAAATAGCTAAATTTTTCTCTGTGTGTACGTATAATGTAATTAAAATATTAGTTTCTGTTTTATAAGTCATTAACATTGGGAGCGATATCTAACAAACTTCACATTTCGGAACTATAACTATGTTTCCTTTCGCGATCTTACGTGTCTTCGTGTTGAAATAATTAGATCTGAAGATCCATGAAATCTTTCAAGTATTCGTGTAACTTAATTGTTGTAAATCTTTTTGCATTCTTGTACTAAGGGATCTTCTGCTGTAAATATTTGTAGATGTTTGAGTTGTAATACAGTACCTTTATTTTTAACTGAAAAAACAGTCATGAAGAAGAAATTTAATTTTTGACTACAAAATGTAGTTCATATAAAAAAAGCAGATCACATCGAATTACTTTATTATGATTTTACATTAATTTTACGCAGTAGTTTGTTTTTATTTAAAAATATATAATAAATAAATGTTTGTTTTTACTACATATTTATGTGGTTAATTTTTACTAAAATTGCGGATAATTTTTAGAACAGTATAGAACAAATTACAATGTTAGTTGAATTTACTGAAACGTAAGTCGTAATTTTTTCAAATGATATTTCATTTGTTTTTCACTACATTTACAGTTCTCTTTAGGTACATAGTATTCTAAGTGTATGCTGCTTCTTACAACTATCCAATTGGTAAATATTAATACTCAATTACATTTTTGCTATGAGCCAAAATTTTATGTACCGTGGGAGTAAGTTTCTTCTTAGGATACAATTGAGCCAAAAGTTGTTCAGTTATTGATAAATATTCTCCAAATTTTGAGCTATTAACCATTGCTTTTTAACATTAAGGATAACAGCCAACCGGGCTGTCACCACATAATTTTCAAAAAATGTTCTGGTCTTATTACACACAGAGAAATAAAGTGCCAACCGAATTGAAAAGTGTATTTTAATGTTAACAACTTATAAATTCAGTTAGTACAAACGATATTTGCATTAGCTTTCTAAATAGGTGTTGCAAATAAAATTCTGTTGAAATAACCGAAGTTTGTTGTGAAAACTAATTTTCAGTTGTACCAACCGACTGAAATTCGTAATAACAGAATTTGAGTCGAATTAATGTAATTTTAGTTGGCAAATGGCTTAATTTTTCTCTGTGTGTACCCTCATTTGTATTTCCGTATCCATGCTTTCAGCAGCATATTTTTAGTCCAAGTTGTTGAAAAATTCATATTGTGCGGATAGTTTCTCCCTCTCGCAAAACTGTATTCGCTAGCTTCAAAATGAACTCCATGCAACTAATTCTAGCATGCAATGGAGAAATTCCATATTAACAGTATTGAAGTCTTTTTGAGCTTCTTTAAAAATTGCGTATTTCAAAAATGATGGTAAGTAATTTTAGGTTTCTTTTTTAAAATTTTATTAATTTTTTTGTTTTTATATTATAATTTTTATGTTTTTTTTTAATTTATAACGAGTTTTCAACCTCCGAATATTTACAAAAATAAAGCAAATAAAACATAATAGATAGGTTGATACTACAGTTAGAATACTATGTAGGTAAAGGCCACTGCAAATGTAGATAAAAACAAATGAAATTTCACTTAAAGAAAGGATGACAACTAACATTGTTATTTGTTTTTAATGTTCAGAAAATGAACCAGAATTGTAGTAAAAATGAACCACATGTTAGTAAAAAATAAACAAACATTTATTTTTCTATTTTTTTAAATAACTAAAGAAACTACTGTAAAAAATGGATGTGAAATCATAAACAGTCATTTTAATGTGGTTTGTTTTTTTAAAATGAACTACAAGGTTAGTAAAAAATGTTATATTCTACAAATGACTGACATTTACATTAAAAATAAAGAAACTATCTTACAACCCAAACAACCAAATATTTTAGAAGTTCCCTGAGTTTAGTATTTCTATCTGGCTAAAGATATTATCAGAACCCAAAGTTTTCGAAGTTTTAAAAAAAATCTATTAGTCATCAATTTTCCTCCATTCTTGTCTTCTTAGACAAGACCAGAGGCTAGGGTGTTTTCCTGACAAGCATCATGACGTTACTAAACTTTGAAAACTAAAAATGTTCTATTTATATAAAAAAAAATTAGTTTTTATTCTAATTTGAGTAATATTTTTTTTATAGTTTTATTATTTTTTTTTTTGTTTTTATATACATCGATATTACTTTTATGTTTTTTTTTTTTTTTTAATTTATAACGAGCTTTCAACCTCCGTTTCATTTTATCTTTAAATACGTATTTTCCTTAACCCCTTGGTAAGCAATAAAGTTCATATTTGATTTTAATAGAATTTAACTACAGCAATAAAATTATTAAATTCATGCGATGGTTTTTGCAGTTTTATTGTTTATGTATCTAAACGGGCATGACCTTACAGCCAATTTTAATTAAATGAGATAGAGTATTGAATAATAAACCGCATATATGTAAAATATCTTTATTTCATAATTTCTTTATTCAATAATTTTACTTGTAAGTACTTAAAATTCATCATCAGAATAATTAAACTATAATATTGTAAACTGAAATTATATAAAATTAACCAAACACAGTCACATCATTCAAACTATTTTTTTTCATAGTCAATATTGAAAAAATATTATCTTCTGCGTTACCTTTAATACCAACAACCAACCACTTTTCTTAAATATTATCACTTTAATAAAATATTTTCATTTAGAATCTAATATTAGTTTCGCCTACAAAAAATACAACCACTCTACGTAAATATATGTTTTCGTTACCAATTTTAAAATAATATAAAGTTTTTAAATCGTTTTGGTAACTCTAATAAAATATTAAGATTAGCAACACAATTTCTGTTGGTATGTATACAAATCTATTTTTATTTTAAACTTGAGAGAGGTAAAGTACTTCCCTGACAAACGGAAGATCGCCGCTTTGAGCACAGTTCGAGGCATGTATTTTTCTTATTAATAAAATAAATTTTGTTGAACGCATAGAATATTATAGTCCATAAACATAAAATATTCAATTTCTACAATAAAAATTCGAAATTTGTATATAAAGGTCGGTTGGTACAATTGTATTAAAATTTAATAATAGTGACAGTACTTGGAACCACAAAAATTCGGTTGGCAAAAAATTCGGTTGCATCTACAAAAATAGTTTTATGTGTGTAAAGTAAAAATCCAATTCTTGAAATACTGAATATGATACTGAAAATACTATAAATAATATTGGATTTTGACAAAAGAGTTTAAAGAGCCCAGTGGGCAAATAACAATGTGTCTGTAGTATACCTTCTGTAGCTTAGGGAATTTCTTTTAATGCTTTTTAAATTTTAAAAATATCCATACTATACGAAAAATGTCAAAAAACCACTTATACGTATTTGAAGTACAAACTTTACAATGCAACTTTTAAAGCTGAATTAGTTTGTGCGTTACGTTCTATGACTAATCAGCTGATTTGTTTTTGATGTATGAAAATGAGTGTGTGTGGTTAGGTTGGCTGTGTAGTGTGCTTCTATGGTGTACATTGCCGTGCTGTAGACGGGCTATATGACACCATACATTCCACAAGCCTCTCGTGGGAATATGCTAAGTAAGCTTTTTCCCACTATGTATTTATGTTAGTATTAGTTTATGATAAGTAGATTAAGTTAAATTCTTTAATAAACATCAGTCGATTGCTGATACTAAAACTAACCGGTCGGTGTGTTGTACAGCTGTAATGCAACGTTGAGTGCCGGACGAACCTGTTAAAAACAGAATTTTCTGTAGTACGTTAAGTGACGGCTATACACAGCTGATTGCCCTCACATAAAAAAAAAACTAAACAAATAACACAAGAACTTTTTTTTTTGTAATTTTATAAGCTATATTGTACAAAATAATATAAAAAAGATTTTGTGACACATTATGATAATTAAATTTCTACTACTATATTTGCAACTAGTTAAACAATTACTAGAATCCTTTATTTGCAGCAGCTGCTGTTGTTACGGAACATACTAACCACAGAAAACAGACATCTGGAATTGCACGCTACAGAAACGGCACGGAACGCAAAGACTAATGGAGCCTTACATGTTTAATATGTCTTTTAATTTTGACTAATTCTGTTAAGCAAACGCTACGCAAAAGTTTGCCAGTCTTTACAGCTAGATAAAGCACGCTGGAGTTTATTGATTAAAAAAAATTCTGTTTCCGGTTTACAAAATCAAACAATATGCAAAGCCGTTTTTGAAAGAAATCTTTTTCCGAAATAGAAAACCAAAAAACGACATCTACATATCAACTATTGAACCAAGAATTTCTAACGTATCCCTGCAAATATAGTGCTTAACCAGAAGCACTTCCGAATGGCATTATTTAATTACGAAGTGCTTCCCAAGCAAATCCAGAAGGCATGATTTTTGTTTGCGATGTCCCACTTGGTATATCTCTTTTAAGCAGGTGAAAAGCGCTTCTTTCATGTGCGCTTAAAAGCAATAAATCCATGCCTTCTTAGGCAATAAGAAGCAAGCGCTTTTTGTGTGTCGACAACATTAATGCTTCTGGTATACATACTTTATTGCTTCACTGTAAGCATTATTCACTGCTTCAAAGAAGGCATATTGGGAAGCACAACAGAATGCCTTCATCAATTGCTTTATTATATGCAATGCGGTGAAGCGCTATTTTGGAAGCATACAAATGTAGTTACTGCTTACCAAATCCAGGTTATTTTTTGCTGCGATTGCAGTTTCTTGTTATTAAACATCTTTGTTTTAAGTTCTTAACTTTGTATTTGTCGATCCACACTAATACTTACGTTTATTTTTTATAGCATATGCTTAGGAAAATCATGTTAAAAAGTTGCTGCTGTTGTTGTTTTTATGTTGTTCATGTTTTGTTATTGCTGGTTGTTACTGTTAACATTAAATGAGTTTTTGTTGTTGCTTCTATTTTCCATTTTTTCGTGTTTAAGTTGCCAACATATACTTTGCATATAAATTAGGAACATTAAAGAAAAAAAATCTTTATTTTTTGTTAGCGAAAAAAAAACTTATAAAATAAATGTTTAAAGTTTTCCGTTCGAGTACTATATATTTACGACCGTATTCATAAAAATTTAAATTCAGATTTTCAAATACATTTTAGTTAAAACACATCTTAAGACTTAAAAGTGTGTTCATAAACGAATATTAGCTTAAAATACCTATTTTAAACCAGTTAGTTAAAATGTGTTTCAACTAAAATGTATTTGGAATCTTAATTTAAATTTTTCATACTTGGGATTTTTAGCATTAATTAGCTAATGCTAATGCCAAAAAAAATTCATTGCCATTTAATTGCAATGACATTTTTTGGCATTAGCATTTGTCCTACTAATGCTAATGAAATCAACTAATGCCTGAAAAACTAATCACAATTGACCAAAAAAGCATTTGTTTACAAAAAAAAAAAAAAAAAAAAATGGAGTGTAAATTGTAACACTGAATACGGGAAACGAAATGGAACGAGGAACTAACTTTCTATTATGCGATAACATATATTTAAGTTTGTATTAGCACGTTAATAAGCAAAAAAAAAATTAAATCACCTGTTGTTTTATAAAAATTGATCACTCGGGATCTCTCTCTAGCCTATTTATATTTTACTCCTATGGAGCAACAATTTTGTCCGTTTTGCGCTATCTCGCTTAGTTTCGGAAATACTGGCCATTTTAAATTATCGCAATTTTGTAAAATAGCTCGTATCTCAAAAACTAAACGAGATATCGCAAAACTGAGAAAAATGTTGCAAACCCTTTCCTGCGTACATGGAGTGTAAATTGTAACACTGAATACGGGAAACGAAATGGAATGAGGAACGAACTTTCTATTATCCGATAACATATATTTATGTTTGCATTACCATGTAAATAAGTAAAAAAAAATTAAATCACCTTGTGTTTTAAAAAAATTGATCACTCGGGATCTCTCTCTAGCCTATTTATATTATAAGGGTATATCACTACTTCTATGGAGCAAAAATTTTGTCCGTTTTGCTCCATCTCGCTTAGTTTCGGAGATACTGGCCATTTTAAATTATCGCCATTTTGTAAACTGGCTCGTATCTCAAAAACGTAACGAGATATCGCAAAACCGACAACAATTTTGCAAACCTTAATGAACCCCTCTCCTGCGTACACCACAAATGTGTTAAGTGTTCCGATTCCACTCGTTCCCCATTTCATTCCATATCGTTCCATTTTGGACCAATGTTCCATTTTTTTGTCGGAGTGATTAAATTGGTATTTTCACGTACGTATTTTGGTAAACATATAATTGATACACCCTGTTGTTTTTTTATAAAAAATTTGCCTATGGGGAATCTTTCCCAGACGTTGCATATCTGTATTCTGTCAATTGTAATTTGCTTTCTTTAATTGATTCATTACTAATGGTAATGAAAATTAAAATCATGATCATTAATGAATGATATATAATGATTTTAATGAAATTCATTACCATTAATTAAAAAATTCTAATGAAAATAATTTCATTACAATTGATTTCAATGAAATCATTAATTAATTAGTCCCATGTATGACATTTTTTATGAATACGGGCGTTTGTATTTATATTGTTATATACTCGAGTATACGCAACACATTACACATTTAAATTTGCCATCAAGGATATAATCGTATATGTATAAAGACATATACATCAGGTAAGAGTTGCCATAACATTTACTATATTATTTAAAAATTATAGGTCGGTTTCAGTTGCAGCTTACGACCTTATAAGCATCAAGTTGAGTAATAATTGACTCCATTTTGATAGACTGCATCACTTATAGATCTGATATGATTACATGGTCATGTGTGCTATATTATCGAGAGGTTGTCCAGTATTTTCCTATGTTGGATGCCCGGCAGTACCGGACAATCACAGAAAGGTTAACCTTATGTCACCTCCTTACCTGGTATGCCAGAGCTACGGCATTGCATGTCGAGCACATGTCTAGTACAGTCTCAAAACGTCTCTCCAGCTATGTAGAGATTTAGTGTGCCCCACTGTGGCACATATTTTGAGAAGGAGGGCAAAAGTAAATTTTTTCACTAGCTCAGATTTAGCAACTCAGATGGAACTTATATGAAAGAGCATACTTAAGAAGCTCAGGATCTAAAAATTCAAATCTCTGTATCACCTATTTTACTGCAAACATGGTGATTCAAAATATATTTTTTTGGTTTTGGATCAAGTTATAAATTTTTTTTATAAATTTTGAAACTTTGAAAAAGAATTGCTAATGTCAGCAAAATCTTTTAGTAGATTAGGCAAAGGTTTTGCTAACACTTAGTAGATTATAAATTTAACAAATTTTTGCTAAATATTAGTATACTGAAAAAAGTTCCAAAAATTTGTAGAAAAATTACAATTTTGTTAATTTTTTTGCTGAAAATCATAAACATGTTTTTGTGATTCTTTTAAAAATAATTTACAGTATGTATGTTACAAAATATAAAAAATGTCCATACTCTCAGATTGACGACATGAATAAATGTACATACAAAAGAAACTAGAGGTTATATTACCTTAAATCATATATACATATGTTCAAAGGCGACATTGAGTTTGCCATGTTTTACGGCAATATCACCAAAAAACATAAGAAATTTTTATTTGATTTTTATGTTCGAAAAATTACATTTGTGTGAATTTAGATGAAACCACTATTTTTGGTGTATTAGAAGTTTAAAACAAGGTAAACCATATTATTTTCTTGAAATTATATCCCTGATTATAGTTAAAAATTATATGCCCTAAACAATATAAACTAATCTCCTGAATAAAAGACAAAAGCGAAAATTATTATTCTTTGTTCCAGATTAATTGATAACAAAAAAAAACACAAATTTCTATTAAACCTTCTACATACTCTCCCTTTTACTAAATTGTAATGCGTAATGGTATTATTTTGTGAAACTTTTTGCTGGATTAAGAACAAGATTATTGACTTTTGACCAACGGAGATTTATATTTGTACTGGTGTATCTTAGTACCAGCTACTGACTTTTCTATATAAAAAGGAAATAAATTAAGACTACAATAAATAAATAATAGATTAAGAAGCTATTCTTACCTCATTCAACGATTGATATCCTTTTATATCCTTTTTTTATCCTCTTTTATACACACATATATTACATTTTTCAAATAAAAAATAAAATATATTGTTGTTGGCTGAAAATTTGTATGGTAAATAAAAGAAAATTTATTATGGAATGACATTTAAATTTCAAAATAGTTTTCAAAGAGTTGCCGATTCTTAATAGTAAAAACAGCAATGCAAATAGTTGAAATCTTATAATAACAATTTGTTTAAATATTATATAAAAAGGTACTGCCTATGCCAGTCAACGCAATTTGCCCACTAGTATTTTTTTTGTGTGTAATATCTAAAAAAATATAAATGATTATATATAACAGAAGCAAAATTATCTTTCAACTACTTACATCAATGGTACACAAATGATGGCATTTTTTAAAGGAAGGCAAATGCCGTAAATAATTTTACGAACGAAAGGAAAAAAAAACCAAACCTAACATATTCAACCCTTTTGGCCATAAGAAAAGGTAAATATAAAAGAACTACCTAATATGTGTGCCCTTGCTTTTCGATTTAGTCTGTCTACCTGTACGAGTCGTATATTTATTTCCAATTTGACCGCAATATATTATTAAAGTCCTAGAGTACAAACATTTATATATGGTCTACTGTTTTTTCATCTTAAAATATATTATAATATATGCTTATGTATGGTGTCATGCATAGCCATATATTGGTATGTATGTGTTTCTTATGAGGAAACATATTTATCGATTATTATTTTTTAATAATACGATATTATTATTTTATAATAATACGCTGTGGTGTAATGGTTAGCGCGTTGGACTATTACACAGATGGTCCCGGTTTCGATTCCCGGTGACGACAACATCAGTTTAGAAAAATAATATGTATGAGTTTTTCTATCACTTATATGTATCGCTGCGCCCACCTTCGGTGTTCCCATATCACTTAATCCCACCGAAGTAAAATAATGAATCAGGGCTATGAAACAAAAAGCTTCAAATAAATCCGCCAACTCTACATCAGGTGGCGAGCAACAACTGTTCTAAGACTTATCTACTCGCGCAATTACAGTGTTGCCATGTTTGAAGCACTTCATCTTTCACCACCTTTCATCTCTCCACTATCCCCTTTCCAAAGAAAGCAACACATTAATTAATAGGAAGAATTTCCTGAGTGTTGCTTCTCTTAAAAAAAAAAAAAAAAAAAAATAGGATATTAAGAATATATAGTATATAGAATAATATATAACATAATATATAATGTCATATATAACATAATATATAATAATATGTACAGTGCAACATAAGCTATAGAATTTAAGATATAATATTATATTATGTCTTACAAAAATATTTTTTGTGTGATCTAATATATGTACGATATAATTATTAGAGTTAATTTTGAAAAATAGATTTTTGGATATTATCACTTTTTAGAAGGTTTTTGTATCAATAAAAATAATGGAGTATTTTTTTTTAATTCCAACTCCTTCCCGTGCCTATAGGCGACTCAAATCCAATAAATTATTATGTATTCACTAAAAATTAAATTTTTAAACTTAAATAACTTTTGAACGGGTAACTACAAAATTAAAATTTTTGGACCATTTTTCTCAGATGAAAGTATTTTGTCATTGTAAAAAAAAAATTTAACAAAAAAAAATCTTTTAATATTTTTTTGGACCACTCGAATTATGCATTCTGTTGCATTCCAAAAACTAAAAAATCGAATACTGAAGTACGATTTGACATATATTTAGCCGTTTTTGTTGTATGGGAAATCCAAAATACGCGATTTGAGTCGCCTATAGGCACGGAAAGGAGTTTGAATTAAAAAAAAAAAATACGCCATTATTTTTATTGATACAAAAACCTTCTAAAAAGTGATAATATCCATAAATTAAAATAAAAAAAAAATTTGAAAACGAACTCTAATAATTATATGTGATTGCATATATGACACAAGATTGACAATTTAATTAAAGACATGATTATATATGGTCCAACATACTTAATATTTGCTATGTAAAGGGTCCGCCATCTAACGTTTTTTTTTCAACTAGTGCTTATTTCGTGAATGGTAACACTTAGCTCATGTCTGATTTGACAGATAATTAGTTTTATCCTTCCGCTGAACGAATATGGTCCGTATGTTCGTTATCTTGTGAAAAAAGTGAAAGAAACTGGCATCCTCATCGATAAACCAAAGCGTGAAAAGCCAAAAACAGTGCGTACACCCAAGAATATTGCTGCTGTGGCAGAAAGTGTGCGTGAAGCGCCATCAACATCAATTCACCGTCGTTCTCAACAATTGAACATTTCGGAGACATCATTGAGACGAATTTTGCATAAAGACCTTGGTATGACGCCATACAAAGTCCAATTGGTTCAGGAGTTCAAAAAAAAAAGTTATTTGGCGGACCCTTTATATATCGTAATATTATTTTATAAAATAGGATATTAAGCATATATGTTATACATAATAATATATGGCAGATCTATTGTCATAGATAACATAATATGTAATAATATGTATCGTGAAACATAAGCTATAGAACTTAAGATATAATATTTTATTATGTCTTATAAAAAATATTTTTTTGTGTGATCTATTAAATGCTTATATATGGTGACATATGTATAATACAACTTCAGATATTTTTATATATGACATTAAATGATGTAAGATATAATTATATGTGATTAAATATATGACACAAGATTGACAATTTAATTAAACATATGATTATATATGGGCCAACATACTTAATATTTACTATGTACATAATTATATATGCGCCAAATGTCTAAATACATGTCACGGGATTTAATTAAATCCAATTTAATCCGAAACTATCTTATTCGATCCATCAAAAATTATTTATCTCTTTGCAGCTAATTATATCCAATTAGCGCTAAGTTAATCCCATGGGAAATTTTGTGATATATCAGGATCTTAATTAATATCAAATTTGAATCCTTCAATTTTGAAATAAATTGTTGTCTAATACTATCCAGTAATGTATTTTGGGGATCTAATTGGATATTACGGGAAACGCCAATTTTAAGATGAACTTGGATAATAATGATACCGATCAAAATAAAATAAGATATGGTTTAATATTTAAGATATAACTTTTTTTGATCAGGTCTATAAACATTTAGTTTACAAACACACATTTACTACCGCATTCATACAAAAGTTAAACAGCATTTCAAATCATTGTTAAGCAAAATTATTATTAGCAGCTTAAAATATCTATTTTAAAACTTGTGTAAATAAATTAATTTTAAAATTGGTTCGACCCTAGTTTAAACCTGTTTTTAAGCTTTTTGCTTTTTGCTTTATGTTTATCTTCATTTTGAACATTATGGCGAAAAATGTTCACTCAATCTAAAGAATATAGTTGATATATTATATATAAATAATCGGCACGCAAAAAATTGGTAAGAACAATTGGTATTTAAAGTATGTCATGTTGTTAATTCAAACTAATGTTAAAATGTAAAATAAACTAGTGGTGTGTGAACAATCATAGCAAATAAACTAAAAATGGTTATTTGAATACTTTTCTATCTACAATAAAATCATAATTTTAATTGAACTTATACTCAACATTATGATTTAAGATTTTTTCTTTTTCAATTAATTGAGAAGGTAGCATAAATTTTTTATTTTATAAAAACAATATTTTTATTAAACACGAAAAAAAAGTTATAGATACTAGAACCTTATGATTTAAAAATCAAAGTTTTAGCATTATTACGATTCAAGAGACATATAAAGAGTACGGTAGTTATTCCCGACATTTAGTTAAAATAACCTTAAAACGCTTGTTAGCTTAAATACTGATTATGAATACGAGTTAGAAAAAAAAACTTTTAAGGCTTAAAATGCGTCTTAACTTAATTGTATTAAAAAGCTGCAGAATGATTTTTTTTTTAATACGGCTGTTAATCTTTATTAAATTTAAATATTTTATTTTGTCTTTCATTTAATTAGCAGGAAATTACTTTCACAAGCCGGCGACAACATAAAACTTAAGTTGATTTAATCCAGAATTTCGTTTCATGTTTGAAAATCAGATACAAAAATCGTCCATGGCTGATGTTTTTATATATATCTTTCAATATATCTTTTTAGTATCATTTTCCTCGTCTCTACTATATTTTGACATGCATATTCAGCAACATTTTTTTTGCCAAATAAATTAGTAAAATATTAGTAATATATTAGTAAAACAGTAGTTCACAACAGTTAAGAGCGGAATAAATATAATTATAATTTTAGCTGAAAACATAATTTTAGCAAAAAATAGTATTAGCTGAAAAATAGTATAATATAGTATATAGCAAAAATATATTAGCTGAAAAATAGTATAGCTGAAAAATAGTATACAAAAAGTTTTACTAATTTTTCTTCTAACTTATAAGGTTTGTTTGACAGATGAAAGGTGGCTTTTCCAACCTTTATGATCATAAATATGATGGTATACACCTAGTTATGCCAGACGTTCTGCATGATGTTCGCAAGTCATAAACACTCTGGTGAATTCAGTATACTTTAAGTAGCCTATAAATTTTCCCGATTCAGCAACCCGCAAACACTCCAGTGCTGGCATGACGTCAATACCAAGCACTGAGCTCCGCATCATCGTCCTGACAACAAGATCTATAGTCATCTCGTCTTATGCCCGTAATTTCAAAATATCTAAGCACCTAACCGATTTAGTTTGTGTACTCGGTAGTTGTCTAAGCACCGGTAGATATATATAGCTTGGAATTACGGGCATAATGCCCGTAAGTTCCATATTACTTGAACTTACGGGCATTATTGTTGAAATGTGTAATGTAAGTTTCGCTGTCGGTGCCCTAAAATATAGTATATTGTGAAGGTTAGCAGAGACCAGATTTTTTTTCAGATTGCCCTGACTGTGCCCTAACAACAGTCTGGCGACCAGTCCCCACATCTCCAGAGTAGTCAATCCCGTTCAGAAAAAGTATGCACTCCTTAATAGAGCGGGGGCAATTAGTCTAGTATGTCCGTAGGCACAGACCTTCAAAGAACCAATTCAAGCCACACTGCTGGCAGAAGACCCCATTAGATATAAATCAATTGGAATAGACATATTCGCACTGGATACTAAATTAGAAGTCAAATGGTTCGTAACTACGTTCTGGTAGTTGACATCTATGACGAGTACATCCGCAAACCCCATTTTAAACCATACATCCTCCAACAAGTGTAGAGTGTAAACGCTGCCTTTTCTAACTCTGTGTTCGGTGATAAGTTTTCATGATAGCTTTGCCAAGGTATTTGGAGAGAGTGAGTTTCGAGCTTTGAAGCCACGGTAGTCTAAAGTCCGAATTGCATCTAGTGTTGAAATGTACATGCTCTGTTTCACTCAGATTCACTCCTAGGCCACAGTTAGTGGCTCAGTTATTGAGACTATCCAAAGCGCTGTTCTTAATGTCGCTTATCACATCTAGACATCGTCCATATAAGAAATGACCTTCACACTCTACTCGTCGAACCTAACTGAGGTAACAAAACAACAACAACTGAGTGCTTTGGTTAAGTAGGCAGCCAAAGTATTTTGTCCGAATTCCAAGGATCTCTTCATCACCCCCTTGACCGCGTGAACAGAAGTCATTGGAAGAGAAGGAGAGAAAGTTATTTTATTACGAGCAGCGAAGTTGCAGCATTAGCAAAATAATTGCATCCATGCCCCGTGATTTCAATTGAGAGAAACTTCCAATTGCCCATGCGCATTGGAAAGTAAGTATTAAGTAGGATTTCCAATGTCTCGAATGACGATTCGGACCAGGATTCATCAGCTAGTTCTAGAACCTGTTCTATAGAACAAGCGGTAAAATAAAATGTTCTAAAAATAGTTCAAGCCTTCCAATTTCTTGATTGTACCCAATGCTTTCCGTTATTTGATCTGGCATCCCTACTACTATATTAATGTAATAATACAACAATAATATATAGCCAAATGTTATCAACAACATACATGCATACATATCTTGAAAAACATTTATCCATATCCATATCCATTTGTGTTTTTTTTTTTTGTAAGGACTTCTTCGAGTTCAAGTACGTATACGTAACTATCCGTTGTTTTGTTTATTCAATTTTGCAATTGTAGATGTAATCATTCTACTCGATTTACCTTAACAAGCGGAACGTATCGTGAGCAATTTTAATATTTAAAAAAAAACATAAAGAACTTTTATTGCGGTATTCACGCATTACACCATGTGGTGCATGTTGTGGTTGGACAAACGTTTTTTTTTTAATGTTTGTATTATTTTTTAAAGTTGATGCTGGCACTTTTTTCCTTCATTTGCTTGTTTCGCTTCTGATATACAGTGGGAATCTCTTCTGAGTACATGTAAGTACTTTTTGTACCTAAAGATTAAGGCTGAAAAATATTTGACACGAGAACTAAACCATACTTTTCTAAAGTTATAATGACGCTGAATCCAAATCTGGTCTCAGAATCACACTCCGACATCAGGTGTTCGAGCTATATTATCAGGAAAAGCCTCGATTTTCATAAAATTTCTCCGATTTTCACCTACCGGAAATATATTTTTCATAATACTTGTAACGGCATCTGAATACGCTTAGGTTTGGTTAGGGGTTAGGTCGAAAAGAGGATTCGGAAAAGGGAAATGCTTCTCTAATCCGACTCAAGTCAGTGAGGACTTACACTTAAGCCAGAATGTCGGATTGTTGTGCGCGCTAAACAATCGTTCCTATGTTACATTCCTACCCCAGGAACTCCGTCGCACTGACGAAATTCCTCAACTTCTTTCAACCTATGCCTCTAAGATCCACCAATGTGGATATTGGGTGACTGGCTAGTATTTCGACTGAATACGCTACTCTTATCGTTTTTTAGATTTCAGAATGTGATTTTGAGACCAGACTTGGATTCAGCGTACCTTATATCTTCAGAAAAGTATGGTTTAGTTATAGTGACAAATATTTTTCGGCCTGTATCTCTAGGTACATAAAGTACATATTGCATTTGCTCAGAAGAGCTCCCCACTGTATATATCATCTTCGTTTTATTTAAACGGCATCTGCTTTCTTATCAGCTTTTAAATTGTTATTTTGTCTTCAGAAATCGTATGTATGAGGGCATATAAATATTTCCAAATCCGCTTCGTTATGAATTTATTTACAATACGAAAGAATTGGTAAAGTGTCTACCAGGTAAGAAATTTACTTATATAAATATTTGTTTCATCAACTGATTTAGTTGCCAACTGAATATTGGTAGTACCTTCATGTACATACATTTTTTAATAAAAGCAACACTTCCTATTTATTAATGTGTTGCTTTCTTCGGAAAGGGGATTGAGAAGAAGTGAAATGTGGGGAAAGTTCAAACACGGCAACAACGTAATTGAGCGAGATGATATGTCTTAGAACAGTTTGTTGCTCCCCACCTGATGGAGAGTTGGCAAAATTAATAAAGTTTTTTTAATAATAGCCCTGAGTTATTATTTTACTTACTTCGGTGGGGTTAGGTGATGTGGGAACACCGAAGGTGGACGCGTCGTTACGTACGAGGACTAGAAAATACATACAATATTATTTTTCTAAATTGATGTTGTAGTCGCCGGGGATACTATCGTAAAGAATTTACAAGTCCCAAAGACTTTACAGCCCAAATAAATATTTCCATAGTAATAATGTTGGAAGCCTCCGGGTAAGAACTAGATATTACCGACGGTCTAATAATATTCTCTCGCCATCACAAGGTGCAAAAATCTGTCATCAAACAAATCGATATAACTTTGGCGTCCGAATTTTTAACTTTACAGCTAAACTTTGGCTTTTTCTTTGAATTGCTTACTCAAAATTGAATTAAAATAGCTAAACAAATACGTTTTTAGCGTAAAAATTTGTTCACGTTGGTTTCAAATACGAGAAAACGACCTAATATCGTTTTTTGAAAGCAGTCTTCGGTTGGTCACTAGTTAACATACATATTCTTAATATTAAGCCCCGTGGAAAATAAATAGATCTGACCAGATCTAGTTATATCTGTTTTACCAGATCTGAATAGGTCTCACTGCATATCACCCCTGTTACGGCTTTTAAATTAGAGCAAAAGCGAAAATTTTAGAATTTTTCGGTGTTCTTGCGATTAAATCAGAACGTTTTTCCCTATTTTTTATTCCTTTTAATTCGTGTAAAAAAGCCTGCTCGAAAGTAAAACGAATGCCCTTTTTTCTAATAAATTACAATTTAGGGTAATAAATGGTGCTTAATATTAAAAATTTAAAACTTGTTTTAATTATTACTGATTTTATTGTATTTTTGGTTGTATTGTTTATACTCTAAAAAACTGTTTTAAATACACATATTTTTTTTTTGTTTTGATACTATAGAAAACACTCAAACAAATTGACAACAATGTTAAAAGTATTTCTTAAAAGCATTTTACTTTCAGCCGAAAAAAACATTTGGAATCCTTAATATGATATGTATTTTATATGTTAAAAGGTTACATTAGACTAATTTAGCAATAATTATTGTAAAATTAGCTTTTTAGAAAAATATTCCTAAAAAGTACAACATTTTACCCAACCAGAATTTATTTTATTTATGTTCGAAAATGTCCCAGCATACCATTATCGGAGCGCTCTTATATTTGAGCTCATATATGAGCGATTTATGAGCTTCTGTGAGTGTTTCCTGCGTGCATATTTCTGGGCTCATGAACGATCGATTTTATGACTTTCTATGAGTGTTTCTTGCGTGTAAATTTCTGAGCTCATAAACGGTAAATTTTATGAGTTTTTTATGCGTGGTTTCTGTGCGCATATTTCTGAGCTCATAAACGATAGATTTTATGTGCTTTTTATGAGTAATTTCTGCACGCTGGCAGATAACGGTAAATTCCAGCTAAGCAGAAGAAAGAAGTTACACAAATTGATTCATTAGTGAATATTTTTGGAAGCGTAAAGACAAAATTGAGAGTTATTTTATAATAAATACAAAAATAATACATAATTAAAATAATGAAAAGAGCAAGCTTAAAAGAAAGCAAATTAATAATAAGTGAACTTCGTTCAAACAAATTAAGAAAAGAAAATCCAGCATGTAATATTAAAAATAATAAAAGGCTCAAAAATGTTATTTTATGCACTGGAATAAGAGCTCAAAATGCGTTTTAAAAAAAGAGTCATAAAATACTCTTTTATGCATAAAATTTAGAGCTCTTTCATGAGTGACCAGTTTAGTGGAAAAAGCCACTCAAAAATGAGCGTTTTATGACTGTTTATGATTATTTTATGAACTCATTATGAGCGTCAGCGCTCCGACAAAAGAGTCTTTATGAGCCCATTTAGAGCACATATGGTAAGCTGGGAAATACTCTTTTATGCATAAAATTTAGAGCTCTTTCATGAGTGACCAGTTTAGTGGAAAAAGCCACTCAAATATGAGCGATTTATGACTGTTTATGATTATTTTATGAACTCATTATGAGCGTCAGCGTTCCGACAAAAGAGTCTTTATGAGCTCATTTAGAGCGCATATGGTATGCTGGGTGTGTATAAAAACAGTGATACCATCGTAATTTAATCTACATATACCAAACTTAATTGGTTCATAATAAAAAGCTGAACCAAGTAAATGAATAACTAAAATCTTTTTTTTAAGTTTAAAAGTAATGTAATTCTCTTTACAAGATTTTAGTAACAATAAATATTAAGAAAACATTGTTTATTTGGGAAATATTCATATGGCATTTCTCTTCTAGAACATATGACATCAAAACATGTGTTCAATCATATGTTAATAAAAGCGCGCTCTTTCATTTCAAGTTTAATAATTGTTGATTAAATATAGAAAAAAATGTAAGTTACATATTTTTAACAATGTGTTACATATGTATATTATTGTTTAATATTACATTTGCAGGGGCAAACACAGAAATGCGAAGCAGGATGAGATAATACTTAAATTTATGACCGAACATTCGGGAGTGGCACGGGGTTTTTTTAAAGGCGACAGAGTTGTCCTAGAGGAGATGGGGTTGAAACTGAAGGACGATTTGAACGCTGCAGGTCCACCAAAAATTTATTTTAACCCGTACTGAGGAGGAGCTGGCCCTTGTTTGTGGTTTTTATACTACTGTTAATGCCATAGCTACGGCTCAATGCTTTGGACATACAAATGAAAAAAAATAACGATGAAAATGTTTCAAACTCTTCATCACCACCAACTTCACCACACACATCAACATTTGTTATCAAAAAAGAAAACGTGAAGAGTACGACTATTTAATGGAAAACGAAACTAAACAAATTGAAAATATTGGGGTGGAAGCGGAAAAATTAGGTGAAATTCAAAGACAATTGGTTGGTAGCCTTGAAAATATTGAAAAGAAGTTGCACAATATAGACAATAATATTATTTGTTTACGCCGGCCTGCCACCGCGCGACAACATTTCCATCGGCGGTGTTGTGTGATGTTAGATGTCCTAACATAACTATGTCCCGTGGAGACACAGTGTAATTATTTCATCGGTCATCGATATCGAATCTTTCGATCATTCTCTTCGTCCTACTGGCAGCAGCAGCATCATTTAGAAAGAGTTAAGGAAAATTAAAATAAATTAAATTAAAAGAAATTAAATTGTAAAAAAATAATAAAAAAACTGTAATTTGTCTTCAAGTGAAAACTAAAAAAAGGTTAAATAAATCATTAGCTCCAAGAGCCATATATAAGAGAAGAAGCGTCGTTTTAATTACAAGGCCGGCTAGCCCAACCACAATCGAAGACTCCCGAAGGCAACATTTGTCCATCAAGAAGGCTCCCACTTAAACATTTGGTCCTATCTCCCGGTAAAACCTGAAAAAAAAGTAAGAGGAACGTTTTTAAATAAAAGTAAGCTGGAAAAAAGGTACGTACCTGTGAATTTAATTGTGGTTGTTCGACAAAGTGTCTCCGAGTTTCGTGGCTCTGAAAATTTAAGGTTATGGTGAATTTCATCGTGTTTTTTCAATTACACCGCCATTTGTATTGTAGCCCTTATTGTTTTTTATTAGAGCTTCGCGCCTTAAAATTTTTTTCTGTGGTTCGGCAGCCATCTTTTTTTTTTACAAGTTTTGTTGTAAAACGTTTACAGGCCCGTATATTGACCTACAACATATTGACACCATTTTGTTTGCATGATATGCAAATTTTTTTATAAAATATAATTTGCCTAAAATAATTTAAATGCGAGTTCGTTGAAGTTTAGTAAATTTTTACAACAAATTTAAAGCAACTGTTAAATTTGTGGTTCCTTAAGTGAATTTTTCAAGTTTTCCAAAATTTTTACGCAACCCCTTTGTGCGTTTACACCGGCCGTATGAATTTTGGTGTCTCAAACAACACCTGCTATATTGCATAGGGCGTTTAGACAGATTGCTGTCTGAATAAAACAATTTGAATTTGTTTTGCAAAGCGCTTAAGGATTTCTGTAAAATTTCTGTCACCGCCTTTTAATCTTTGTTGCTCATTTGGATATTTCAAAAGGAAATTTTCGAGCATTTCTTGAAGCTTTGGTACCGTGTGTACAGTTTTAATACCCCGAGATTGTTAGCGGTTTGTCCAGTATTTTACAGTACATAAGTTCGTCTTAAATTTTTGTTGCTCATAGTGATATTCTTGAAAGAAAATATTTGAGCATTTCTTAAATCTGTGGTACGTTAGGTCCAGTTTTAATACCTAAAAATTTTTGGCGCATTTAAAAACTTGTTTGTAAAATTGAATGGTGCATAATATTTTAACCTTGCTGCTGTTGTTGAGAATTTTGTTGGCTCAATTTTACAAAGTTGATTATTTCTTGGACTACAAATTAATCTCATGTGATAAATTTCACAACATTGCCAAGTTAACCTGTACGTGTACTGCAACTTTATTCTTGATAAATTTTTATTATTTTACCAAGTGGCATTTTTTCTTGGATTTGCGAATTGTATTTTCTTGCACGACGTTAATTTTTTACCAAGTTTAGTTGCTCTTAGTCTTCGGATAAGTCTTTAACACGACTGTCAAGATTTTACCAAGTTTGTTGGTTGCTTTGTCTACGGCTAAAGTGTCTCACTGGGACTTTTACGAATTTACCAAGTTGTTAGTTCTTGTACTTCGGATAAATTTCCTCATTGAACATCAGCAGTTTTTTACCAAGTTTTCTTCGAATATTGAACAGCTTTCTTCGCAATACTGAACACTATCAGTCTTAATTAGTTCCTTGGGTTACCAATACAGATTAGTTGCCTTTTTTAAACTTGCACAGTTTTACCAAGTTTTCTACCCTGCGGCAACGTCTTCTTGATAAAACCTTCACCAGTTTACCAAGTTTAGATAAAACAGTGGCACTTTAATAAAAACTTGTAAATTTTACCAAGTTTTAAATTTTAAGCGTTTTTTAAACTTATTTGCTACAATTTTAAAATAAGAAGAAGAGAAAATGTCGAACTTGGACAAATTTAATGAAGCCGCTGATGAAATGGTTAGATTTGAGAATCGGCTCAAATATGAAGATTTTTCTGTATATACATTAGAAGCCCTAGAGTTTGAAAGAAGCGAGCTAAATAAATTGTGGTCCAAATATAAAAGCCTTTACGACAGTTGTTCTACTGAACTTCCTGAAAAGAAAAAGGAGACGATTGCGGTCCACACAAAACACAACCAGATTCATAAGATTAATGTTAAGTGCATAAATCTAATTGTAAGGGCAAAGAAAAAGTTAACTAAAGAAGAATCTTCAGAATCAAAAGCAGTAGCTCCCAAACATGGGACTTCTTTACCAATTCAGGCTTGTGAGGTTGATGTTTTTGATGGTACTTATTCGGAATGGCCCACTTTCAGGGATTTATTCACGGCAATTTATATAAATAATGATCGTTTAGACCCCGTTGCTAAGTTGTGTTGCCTTTTTCAAAAAACAACTGGCGACGCTCGTGGAGTAAATGCAAATATCAGCATTACTTCGGAAAATTTCGAAGTCGCTTGGGAAAACTTAAGAAGCCAATATGAGAATAGGCGCGTTTTGTTCAATGAGCAAATGACTGCTCTATATGCTTTAGCTCCATGCCAAGGGGAGTCTGCGGATGAAATTAAAAGGCTCCAAAGAGGGGTGAATAATATTATGGCGATTTTGAGGTTATACAAAATCGATGTCGAGGCATGGGAACCACTTTTGTGTTTCATTGTTCAATTAGGCTCCCAGTATTGTCGTTGAATTTATGGGAACAGTCCGTAAAAAATAAAAAGGACATCCCAAAGTGGAGCGAATTTAATGAATTTTTGACAGATAGATTTCGGGCTCTTGAAAGTGTCGGCAAATTCGTGCCAGTAGTTCCCAAGCATTTTCTCAAACAAATAATCAGAATGCCAATAAACCCAAACAATTTAAAGCGCATCATACAAAAGTTGAAGTAGCTCAGTGCAAATTATGCAAAGAAAATCACGCAATTAGTAAATGCCGTAGATTTTTAAATATGGACAACAAAAATCGTACTAATACACTGAGAAGGTTTAATTATTGTTTTAATTGTTTGAAAACTGGTCATATGTTTGGCGATTGCCCAAGTTCAAATGGTTGTTCGAAATGCAATAAGAAACACCATAGCCTTTTACATAGGGATTTCGATAGAAACAAAAATCAGAGAAATAATTCTAATAATGTGGCTCAGGGAAGCAACACACATCAGGATAACATTCCTTCATCTTCAGCGCATGCTAATTTACAGTCCACTTCAAACAAAGGTCCATCCCATGTAGTTCAAAGTCATTATCACTCTGTGGCGAAGAATGTTATGCTTGGTACTGCTTGGGTTAATATCGTTTATAAAGGCGCTAGTTGCAAGGTCAGGGCGTTAATTGACCCATGTTCTGAGGAAAGTTTTATTTCAAGAAATATTCAAAAACTTTTAAAGTTGCCAACTGTGCCAGTGTCAGCTGATGTTACAGGCCTAGGCTGTGAAGTTGTTAGTAGGATCGAAACGTTCTCTATGGTATCAATACAACGTTCTCTATGGTATCAATAGTAAATCCTGATTTATCTATTAAAATTGATGCATTAGTAGTTCCGAGAGTTACTGTAGACACTCCGACACAGAATTTTAATCCCCCTAGTAACATGGTGTTGCCAAATTTGAGGTTTGCGGATCCTAAATTTTATGAAAGTGGTCCAATCGATATGTTATTGGGCGGTGAACTTTACCCGGCAATTTTATGTGAGGGCGTTCAACATGGTATTCTAAATTCGCTAGTGGCTCAAAATACAATATTCGGATGGATTGTTACTGGGCCCACAAAACCGCTTCGCCCAGTTATGCGTTCTTTGTTAACCAAAGTTTCTATTGATGATCAACTTTCAAAGTTTTGGGAGCTAGAAGAAGTCTCTCGTGAGCCGCTAATCTCGGAAGATGATAAGCTATGTGAAGAAATTTTTCGTTCCACTACTGTGAGAAATTTTGAAGGCAGATATATAGTTAATTTGCCTTTCAAATCAGATTTTTCATCTCTTGGTCCAAATAGACACATAGCGCTAAGTCAGTTTTTTAGAAATGAAAAATCCTTGCTAAGGAAACCTGAAAATAAGGTTCTTTACGATGAGGTCGTTAAAGAATATTTAACTTTGGCACATATGGAAAAATTCGAAATCCTGTAGTTGGCCCGAGTTATTATTTGCCTCATCATGGCGTTTTTAAGCCTGAAAGTACCACAACAAAGTTAAGAGTGGTCTTTAATGCTTCAAGCAGAACGTCCAGTGGGACGAGTCTAAATGACATTTTGCACGTTGGCCCCGTGCTTCAAAAAGATCTAACATTTTTAATTTTAAAATGGCGATTTTATAAATTCGTCTTTAATGCGGACATTTCAAAAATGTACCGACAGATTTTAATTAACCCTGAGCATGCACGTTTTCAACGAATCGTTTTTCGTGACACTCCTGTTGCAGAAGTTCAAGATTACCAGTTGAAAACGGTTACATTTGGCGTAAACTGCGCTCCTTATTTGGCTCTCAGAACGCTGTTGCAGCTAGCTGATGACGAGGAACGCAATTTTCCATACGGTGCAAAGATTTTACGAGACTGTATGTACGTAGATGACGCGTTAGTAGGTGCTCATAGCTTAGAAATCATTTTAAAGGCCCGTAATCAGCTGATCGAGATATTAAAAACAGCAGGGTTTTGATTTGCGAAAGTGGACTTCTAACTCAAAGGAAATTTTAAAAGGGTTGCCCTCAGATCATTTGTTGACTGAAAATTTCTTATGCTTTGACGATGAAAGTAATGCAAAGACTCTGGGAGTTCGCTGGAACGCTGCGGCTGATTATTTTTATTTTACGACGGAGAAAATTCCGCTAAAAGCTTTATACACTAAGAGGGAGGTTCTTTCGATAATAGCAAGGCTCTTTGACCCAGCTGGCTGGCTGGCTCCTGTTATTATCACTGCAAAGGTTTTAATGCAACAAATGTGGCTCGATAAAATTGACTGGGACGAAAATATTAAACCAGCGGCTCTGCAAAATTGGCAGTCTTTTGTATCTCAATATAACGATATTGATGCAATAACAGTTCCACGTTGGATTCAATATTCTCCGAATGCTCATATTGAATTTCATGGGTTTTGTGACGCGTCGGAATTAGCATATGCTGCGGTTTTGTATGCAAGGGTTCAAATTGGTCAACAGGTTTTTACCAATTTGTTAACTTCAAAATCAAAAGTAGCCCCAATAAAAAAACCATCGATTCCTCGCTTAGAATTATGTGGCGCTGTACTTTTAGCAAAATTAGTCAATAGCATATTGCCCCAATTTAACTTGAACAATCTTTCTATTTATTTGTGGTCCGACTCAACAATAGTTTTAGCATGGCTGAAAAAACCTCCTTGTAGTTGGAAAACTTTTGTGGCTAACAGGGTTGCCACAATCTTGGAAAAGGTCGGAAACAAAAATTGGGCTCATGTAGTCTCTCAAGACAATCCCGCTGATCTAGCAACCCGGGGCTGATCCCATCGGAATTGAGGGGTTGTAATATATGGTGGCATGGTCCTGAGTGGCCTCAGTTACAAAAATCTGCGTGGCCTGCACTTCCCTCCGATTATGAAACAACAGAAGAAATGAAAAGTATTCAGGTTCATGTTGCTAGATCCTCTGAAACTGAGGATATCTTAGACCGTTTTTCCAGTTTGCCGAAAGCCATTCACGTAGTTGCTTATATTTTTCGCTTTGTTCATAACGCTCGCTCAAAATCTCGAAAAGGTGTTACCTCTTTAAGGCTCTCTGCTGAGGGAATTAAAATTTGCCAGAAACCGTCTCTTTTTGTTGTCCCAGCAGATATATTTTCCTAAAGAGTATTATTGTTTGACTGAAAATAAGAAAATTGAATCGAATAGTCCTTTGCTCACGCTCACGCCCGTTTTAGATAAAAATAAGATTATTCGGGCCAATGGCCGTCTCAGTTCAGCATCCAATCTCTCGTATTCTGAAAAATATCCTATAATTTTGGCCTATCAAAGCAGATTGGCTCGTTTGTACGTCGATTTTATTCACAAAATGACGCATCATGGCGGTATACGGTTGGTCCATAGTGTAATTCGACACGAGTGCTGGATTATTAAAGTAAAAAGTCTTATTAAAACTTGCATACATAACTGCAAAGAATGCGTTTTATACCGAAAATCCCGTCAAGGGCAACTTATGGCCGCTTTGCCCGATGAAAGAATCACTTTAAGTCGCCCATTTGCCAATACAGGCGTCGATTTCGCTGGTCCCTTTGAAATTAAAAGTTTCACCGGCCGTTACTCCAGAATTAGTAAGGGTTATGTATGTCTCTTTGTATGTTTCGCTACAAAAGCGATCCACCTCGAAGCAGTTAGTGATTTATCAACCTCGGCATTCTTAGCAGCTTTTGCTCGTTTTGTAGCCCGTCGCGGTTGCCCAAATTGTGTCTACTCTGACAACGGTAAAAATTTCGTAGGTGCTGCAAAAGAAATCGATTCTAACTTTAAAAAATACGTCAAAGACCTCCAAGAACAAATAATTTTAAAATATGAACCTCAACGGTTATCGTGGCACTTTATCCCCGCCGCAGCTCCGCACATGGGCGGACTCTGGGAGGCTGGGGTCAAAAGTTTTAAGATGCACTTTAAAAAAATGGCTGGTCAATTAAAATACACGTTCGAGGAATTCAGTACCCTATTGGCGACGGTTGAAGCCTGTCTTAATTCTCGGCCTCTTGGTCCATTGTCTGAAAATGTCGACGACTTATGTGCTCTTACTCCTGGGCATTTTTTAATTGGCTCTGCGTTGCTCGCTCCAGCTGAACCGGAAGAACTCTCTTCAGCAGTCAGTCTTCTCAACCGCTGGCGCAAAGTTAAAGCTATGCATCACGAAATATCTAGGCGCTGGAAAGAAGAGTATTTGAAAGAGTTGCATAAACGAAATAGGTGGAAATTTCCCCAAACGGATCTTAAAGAGGGCGACCTGGTGGCTCTCCGTGATGAGCCACTTTGCCCAACAGATTGGCGCTTAGGTCGAGTAGTTAAAGTTTTCCGTGGCGCAGATGATAGGGTCCGAGTAGTTGACCTAAAAACTCAAAAGGGTGTCAGAAGACGGCCAATACATAAGTTGGTCCTTTTACCAAGTAGCCCGTAATCGTACCTTTGTTATCCAACCTACGTTGTCTTCCTTTACGTATATCTGCCTTGTCCAATTATTAAAGTTCTTGTCTTGCAGATTGAAATGTTTAACCCACAGTACGGATGTCCTGCCTGCGGTCGTTTTCACGCCATACGCGTATGTACACGTTTTTTGTCCATGTCGGTCGACCGTCGGCTGCGGTTAGTCGCTGATAAGCTGCTGTGTCTGTGCTGTTTAGCACAGTCTCATGATTTAGGCGGCTGCAGAAGCATCGATAGATGTCGCAGATGCTTCCAACGACATAACTCTATGTTGCATCCGTTAGAACCCTATCACTTGTGGTTCAGAATGGCCGCTTCAGTACGGATATATCCGCGTATTAACGGACGCTCCACGGTGATTCGCATCGTAATTGATCCAAATGCGGCACGTTCTGCCATTGTCGCCCAGCAAGCTAGCCGCCTGGGCTGTAAGGTGACCAATGGCCGTACTACCATTCGGCTGTGCCATCGGGACAATGATGGAGTTTCTCTAGAAGTCATGTGTGCTGTGGAAGATAGAGAAGTTCCATATACCCCAAGCCACAAAATTAATTACTATTGGCGGGGTAATTCCGAGGCAATACAGAACCGTAATGCTGATCCAATGTGGTTCGCACGCGCTCCATATTATGTGCTCCTCGGCGCAGATGTGGTCCCTAAGGTGCTTCGTGGCTGCGCTTCTGGAAGATCGGGTCAGACCTACATCCAGGAGACCCTGTTTGGCACAGCATACTTTGGGGAGGCTGTAAAGGACACTCAATTCGAAATCCGATCGAAATTTTTGAAGGAAGACTAACGCTGCTTTTTTTGGCCCATAGAGGCCGCTTATATTACGAAGTTTATTCTCATTTTTTCTTTTTATTATTATTTACGATAATAACTGAATTTTTATTTTTTTTTGTGGCTCACAGAGTAAAAAATGAATTATTAAATGTTTTAAATCCATATATTGTATCTTATAATATTGAATTTCCTTTTTCTTCTCTTAACTTTCTTTGAAATCGCCGTGCAGTTGCCTTAAAGTGTCTTTGTTGCACTGTCGTTGCAAGAGGGGCGGTATGTTTACGCCGGCCTGCCACCGCGCGACAACATTTCCATCGGCGGTGTTGTGTGATGTTAGATGTCCTAACATAACTATGTCCCGTGGGGACACAGTGTAATTATTTCATCGGTCATCGATATCGAATCTTTCGATCATTCTCTTCGTCCTACTGGCAGCAGCAGCATCATTTAGAAAGAGTTAAGGAAAATTAAAATAAATTAAATTAAAAGAAATTAAATTGTAAAAAAAATAATAAAAAAAACTGTAATTTGTCTTCAAGTGAAAACTAAAAAAGGTTAAATAAATCATTAGCTCCAAGAGCCATATATAAGAGAAGAAGCGTCGTTTTAATTACAAGGCCGGCTAGCCCAACCACAATCGAAGACTCCCGAAGGCAACATTTGTCCATCAAGAAGGCTACCACTTAAACATTATTAACAATGTAGAAAAATATGACTAAATGATTGAATTAAAAGAAGTGCAAAATAAGAAGTATGACAAAATTATTGAATTAAAAGAAGTAAAAAATTATAAATATGAAAAAATATTCAATTAAAATAAGCCAATCTGGAAGAATCTCGGAAAAAAACGTTACCAAGAAAATACCCATTTCATGGCAAATCGAATGAAAGAAGTTAGATGGAAATTGTGCAAATAAATGAGTATTAACAACTTTCTTCAATTAAACACATGATTTTTTTAAGTTTTGTTTTATAAACATTTTGTTAACTTTAAACAAAATTGTTATGTTTAATTATGTTTTTTAATTTTTGTTAACAAAACATTAGCTGTGAATTATTACTTTAATTTTAATAAACTGATCTGAGTACAAATTATTTCTCTTCGTTGTTTATGAAATAAAAATTTCTATAAAAATAGAATATTTCATTTGATCTTAAACTGTTGGCAATATTGTTGCGTATTGTTACTGCATCTGCCGCTATGGCTAAATTTTCTTCAAACTTATTTCAGGACAATCATTATCTTCCTATACAGCTTCTCCTTGATATGGGTCTGCAATAACAATGTCTTCAATTGGAATGTTGTATTTTTTGCAAACGTTATGAAGTGCACAACATACATTAATTATTTTTACCACCTTTTGTGGTGTTTTTTTTTTTTTTTTTTTTTTTTTTAAAAAGAGAGGCAACACTCAGGAAATACTTACTATATTTAGTGTGTTGCTTTCTTTGGAAAGGGATAGTATAGAGATGAAAGGTGGGGAAAGATGAAGGGCTTCAGACATGGCAACACTATAATTGCGCGAGATGATAAGTCTTAGAACAGTTGTTGCTCGCCACCTGATGAAGAGTTGGCGAACTTATTGAAGCTTTTTGGTTCATAGCCCTGATTCATTATTTTACTTCGGTGGGGTTAATTGCTATGGGAACACCGAAGGTGGACATTGCGATACGTATGAGGGATAGAAAAAACTCATACATATTAATTTGATGTTGCCGGCACCGGGGATCGAACCCGGGACCTTCTGTGTAAAAGTCCAACGCGCTAACCATTACACAAACGCCCACGTCATAAGATATGGTTACAATCCATATCCAGAGTCTCCGAGGACAATAAAATCCTCTCCATTTTCGTATTTTTGAAGATAGTATTTTTTGGCTTCACTCATCCGGCAGATGAAGGCATCGTGGCACGAACCTGGACGACGGGCATCTACCGCTATTATTTGCATTTTATAATAGCAAACCTGAAGAAAATATTTAAAAAAACGAGGAACTGTATCCAATACAATATGTACTTACGATCATGGTGTTGATGCTGAAGTACCCTTTACGATTATAAAAAAGGGATTCGTCTGATGATGATCTTAGTATCCTGACATGGGTGCCGTCAACGCAACCAATAACGTTGGGTATACCAAACTTTCCAAAAAAATGTAATTTTGATACTGTTGTGTCTCATTCGTTCATCTTAAGTGTAATCTAATTCGGACATAGTATACCTTCCATCAAACGAATCACCTTCCACATGACATTTGACATAGTGCTCCGACCAATACTTATATTTAAGTCATTGGCCACAACACCTTGGTAAGCGCCAACCGCTAAAAATCTTATTGTTGCGGCCAATTGTATTACGTCCGGTATTGAACTATTTCCCATTTGTGGAGAAATTTTTTCCAAAATCATGACAAATTCTGTTTTGTTAACACGATAAAACCCTATGAACCTTTAAAAAATCGTGACTTTTATTACTGTTTACAAAAAGAAAATAACACTTACTCTGCGTAAATGTGCCTGTGATGGACAAAGGGTCCGAAGCATCTTTTAAACCACGTTTTCTTATATTTCTTATTTCTTATATTCTTCTTTTCAGTCCTATAAAACTTAATATAAGAGCAGACGGCATTTTAAATTATTATAATTTTAGTTTTTTAATAAACAATGTTTTGACAAGAAAACCATATGTAATTTCGAAAAAAATTTGAGTTTTCGAAAGCTTTTAGGATTTGAGAACACCAAATTTCAATTTCGTGTGATTTCACAAATTCATTCTAATTGCAAAACGTTCTAAAGCAGAGATATGGGCGTATATGATCAGATCTTCAAAATGGGGAGAAATTTGATAAGATCTGATCAAATCTGTAATTTTCAAATTAAATGCGTTTTTAAAATTTATAGTTAAATGATTAATAAAAACACTTACATATGTTAATTTAAATACGTTTATTCAAAAGTTTATAGCAAATAAATAGATAACAACATTTTAAATTTTTCGAAATTCGGCTATCATCACTCGCCTAATTGATCACAACCATAGCTGTTAAATTTCGATTACGATTAGTAATCAATTGCACAGAAAAAATTACAAACCTCAAATATCTAATTGAAGATTTACTTTGGATTAAATTTGTTTCTAAACAAATAATTAATTGAATTAATTAATATTTTAACTGACTTTTATATATATCAATACATATTTCATTTTGAATATATTTCTCAATAATTTTTTCATAAAATGTAGGTTAAATAGAAAAGTTTCCGCATAAAATGCCAAATGCATTTGAAGTTTACAAACAAAACAATAACACACAATCAGGCACAGCATTAACAAATTTATAGAGGTATATAACTTTGAAATGGAATAAAACAAAGATGAATTTTTTAAATTGATATGAAATTTAATTTATTCGAAAGATAATCTTCTTAAATATGACTTCTGGCATATGACCTCGGACGTAGTCTAATCTATAGGTGCAATTTTCGATGACTTTTTCCAACATTTGTGGTCATATATTGGCAATAACGCGGAGAATGTTGTCCTCCAAGTGGTCAATCGTTTTGGGCTTATAGACGTAGACTAGCGACTTCATATAATCCAGCGCTTTAAATCGCACGATCGTGAAGGCCAATTCACGGGTCCGAAACGTGAAACTATTTGGTTACCAAACGTATCCTTCAATAAATTACTTGTGGCACGAGCTGTGCGATATGTTGCGCCGTCTTCACGCAGAAAAAAAACATGGTTGCAACATGATTGCCGCAACAAAATTATGATCCCTGCATTCAGACATGGTTGCTACAAACAAATTATGGGTTTGAAAATAAATTCTGACCAATAACATGGTTGCTGATACCATTTTTTTGGTTGATATTTTATTATATTATGATTCCCTCTTCCCACCTTACAATATGGCTGATAATATGGTTGATACGGCCAAACTATGATTGTAATTGTAATTTTTTAAAATATTTATTTATTTATTTAGATATTTGTTATAATTAAAATTACAATTACAATAAATCTTAAAACTAAAGCACTAGCAACTAAGGCTATCGGCTTTTTTAAAATATAAATTTGTATTTTTCGCTAAAAAGTTTTCGAAAAAAAAAATATACATTTTCTTCAAATTGGATTAATATTAGACGGGTAAGTTGAAACAATTATATTAATTCAACATTCATATTTTTAATGAAAAAACTCAAAGTAATTTATTTTACTATTTCAGTAAGCAAGTTACCTTATTAACTTTTAAACGTATCTATTTTTTTCCACAACAAGCGCTCTACCTTATTATTGTGAAAACAACAATTGCATTGTTGATACAGATGACGCTATGCACAACCATCTTATAATAGAAAAAACGTTTTATGTGCTTTCCCACAGTTAAAAACAACCATGCTATAATTGGCGAAAATCATTTTATAGTTGCTGTAACTTTGTTATGATTTCGCCAATCATTATATGGTGAGAGAGATCACAGATTATTCTATATTTATTAGTGAGCGTCAGTCTAGTTTGAGATTTTGTGCAAAGTACATCTTTTTATTAAAAGAAATTAAATTAAATAATAAAAAATAATAAAAATAATAAAAAATAAAAAAATATAACATTAAAATATATGTAATAGCGCCAACAATAAAATTAACATTTTAAAAACAATTTTTGTAAAATATCAAATAAAATTACTAGATTTTCTTATAAATTACAATGATATTGTAAAAGAAAAAATTGAAGCAGGACCTTCAGAAATACTACCAAAAGACTATATGGAAAAATATGGAATTACTTCAGAATTTTAACTACACTCTGTGTCATACCTCCAGTATGAACACATACTTTTTAAACCAGAAATGGTGGTTCACATTGGCGAATATGAAGATGAAATTCCATTATTTGGTCTAATTAAACATATTTGTTTAATTAATAATTTGTATTTTTTGTACATTCAAAGACTTTTGAACCATGGATTTGATGAACATTATCATGCTTTTCGCATTGAATGTGAAAAAAAAATTTCTGTTTATTTAGATTCTTTAGCATCTGATTACATTGGTTATATTTGTACAACCAAATAAAATATAATGTTTTTAAATTAAATTTTAAGAGCATTTGTATATATAACTTATGAATCGGATTGAAATTATTGATCAAACAAAAATGTTTATTGGACCAAACAATAAAAGTTCGCCTTTATATTCGCCATTGTGAAAATATATTATTTTTTATTTTAAAATGTACCAGGCCCAAAAGTTTTCAGATATCACACTCAAAATTATAGCGCACTTACAATCCGAATTTGGCTGTTTTTATAGCTCTTTAATGACTCATTGGAAAACTTTAATTTTTGGCATTTAAAAACATTTTTTTATTGGCAATTTAAAAATGCAGATTCATCTCGAAATATGTGGAAACTTTTGATCCTGGAACCTTTTTGAACTAAAAAAATTAACCAATTTACTGCGCATTTTGTCTTAAACAATCCTATTTTATACGTATCCATGCACAGCATATTTTTAATAACTAAAATTAATTCGTTTATTTATATCGATCTCTTATGTTCATTAGATAAATAAATGTAATATTTAAAATAAAAAAAATGTCTTTCTTTTTAATATAGCTTAACCATAACATGGGTATTAATTTGCTAAATATCATCCTGCAGTCATATTATAGCTTATTAGTAGTCATAATATGATAATATTGATCATATTATGAGACTTGAGATACCATAATATGGTTATACGGGACCATAACATGATACCTTTATGATTAGTTTTTCATTATATTATGATTAGCGGGTACCATATTATGATAATTCCAAGGTCATAACATGTTTATGAAGAACCATAATATGGTGTTATTAGGACAATTTCCGAACTATAATATGATTTATTAGGAATCATATTATGGTAAAATAATAGCAGTTACGTAATCATAACATGATTATTATACTATGGTTACTATTATGGTTGCCGCAATCATGAACCCAACAATGTATGATGCTCTTCGAATATGGTTGCCCCAACCATGTTTTTTCTTTGCGTGTTGTTGAAACCACATCTCATGCACATGGTAAACGAAAAAGTCAGTAATCATGGCTCTATAGCGGTCACCATTGACGAATAGACTGATTGGGGTCTTCCTCTACGCTACGCTCTAGAGCAGCAATGACTTCTTCTGTACGCACTGAACGACATTTCTGTGGATGCATATTATCATTTAGAGAAAACGTGGTGCGAAAACGTTCCATAGTCAATCGAATTAATTGCTCTGATGGACGAATACGTATTTCGAACAGAACCATGATTCCCAAAATAAATTTTCACAATTTTTAGGCGTTGTTCAGACGTCAATCTATTTATGTTGAAATGCCAAACTAAACATACAGCTGACAATATGGTTGCCAGTTAAAAAAGTGTTGCCAACTTAAAGTTATATACCTGTATAAAAAACACCCTTTACAAATGCATCTTTCACACACTTTTTGTTTTTGTATCATATTTTTTTTTTTTTATAGATATTTATAGCTTTTGTTTTTTTTTTGGGTTTCAATTAAAGCTTTAATTGATATTATAATTGCCGTGATACGTGCAAAATCAATAAAAATGTTAATTGGTTCATTGGGGATTTTTGAATTTCATTCATCGTCTTCTTAGACAGTGTGCAATTAATACTATAATTAATATGCACATATTTTCAATTGTTTGAGATAGGCGTGGTAGAGAAGATTAAGCATACTTTTCTAAAAATCATTTTATTGAATTAGACTGCGCAGTTTCTGGTAACACAACCTTCATCAGTAATCCTTTTGACAATACTGTAATTATTTGTTATTGTTTTTATTGTTTGATTGCATCTATATGAAATTTTTATTTATTAAATGCAATCGTGACCGTGACTTGAACCTGCTTTCATTTGCCACATGCACTTCGCACTACACTTTAGAAAGGCGTTTTATCCGTCTGAGCTAAAGTCAGGTCGGTTTTTGCTGTGGCTTGAAACCAGTTTCAATTATACGGGTCGATTTTTACATTTAATTGTAATTGCAGAAGATAGCTAAGACAAACACCACAACAATTCACAATTGTTAGAAAATCATATGTAATCTAATTTCCACTATTTCCCACATTTTGCGGGAAAATTGTTTAATTCAATCCCGTTTTTAGTTTTTTCAGTGTATATTACATTTTAAAAAGAATTGTAATGATTATATAATTTTCTAGTCAACAATTTCTGATAACTAATTGATTACGATTACAAATAATCTAAAAATAATTAAGATTACTTGAGATTACTATAAAATAATCAAAAAGAATCCAAAGTAATCAAAGAAGTAATCCAACTACTTTCAAAAACTTGATCATTTTTAAAAATTTAAAAATCACACTGTCACAAAATGAGAAAAAATCGATTTGGTTTGAGTCTCGATACATATATATTCTGCCTTACTGATTCCAAATCTGTTTTCCAAATTTTCCCATCACGTCACAATTTTGGGAAAACTGCGATCAAAAATGCTATATATTGCGTTTTCAACCATTTTTGAAGTTGTGTACAGACCATATCCGAAAAGTTTAAGCATTTTTATTACGATGATATATATATTTAACCTTCTTTCTCTATAATGAGTTAACAAACTTTTAAAACTTGTGTATTATTATGGGAAAAAATTTCATTTAAAAAATTAACTATAAAAAATTTTATTAAATATTGCATTTTTAAAAGAAGCCTAGGCCATGCATCTAAGTTGCTTAAATTTATTTTAAGGTCACGATATAGACCTTGAAATTCCCTTTTTTAAATGTAAACAAAAAATTTTTTAAACTATTACACCAACTTAGTTTAAATTGCATTTCAAATATACACTCTAATTAATTAATTTACCCTACTATAAGTTGGGTAAATTTGCTCTATGAGTGTAAATGAAAAAAAACACACACATTAAATGTAAGTTGGTCAACAAAAAGTGTGTAAAGTTACTATGCAAATGCGTAAAAATGTAATTAAATTTATAAATAAACGACTAATTTTTGCGTAAAAAACATGCTTTACTTGTAAATATACGAATAAAATGCGTAAAACAAAAAAATTTATTTATAGAAAGAAGATTGAATATTTTGATTGAATTCCTTAAAATTCGCATGATTCTTTTCTAAATCATTCGCAGAGAATTCATAATTTGGAATTCACTAGTGGGAAATTTAAAAAATTTATCTCTTTCGATTTTATCAATCATTGAATTAAATCATTGCGAATTAAATCGTAGGGAATTCAATCATTTCGAATTCAATGATTGGGAATTGAATCGATTTACAATTTGGGAATTGCCGAAATCTGCGAAACTGAAAAACATCACCAGAATTGAAAAAAAATCGCTAAAATTTAAAAATATCGCCAAAAACGTAAAAAATCACAGAAATTAAAAAAATCGCCAAAATTCAAAAAAAAACTCCAAAATTTAAAAAAAAAATCACTAAAATTTGCCAAAATTGAAAAGTCGCTGATATTCAAAAAAACACCAATAATAAAAAATATCTTTGATCGCGTTTAATTTAATTTTTGGCGATTTTCTTTAAATTCTTTTTAGTTACAAAAAAAAAAATATGTATATAAGTATTAAATTATTAAAACTAGTCTTTCAAATTGTAATATTTGTTCCCTGAAGAAGTCACCCAATGTGGAGACGAAATATTGGAAATAAATAATTAATAAATAAATGATTTTAAGCTCGTTTAAACTAAAAAGAATAAAATAAAAAAGATCGAAGAATACTTATCAGATTTTCTTTAAATTTTAGCGTTTATTAAATTTTAGAGATTTGTTTAATTTTTATCGTTGTTTTTAATTTTTGGCATTTTTTTTTTTTTTTAGTTTTGGCGATTTTTTAAATATTAGCGATTTTTTGTTAATTGTTATCGATTTTTTTCAACTTAAGCTATTTTTTATAATTTCAATGGTATTTTTTAATTTTTAGCGATTTTTTTAACTTTAAACATTTTTCAAATTTTAGCTATTTAATAGTTTGCCGATTTTATTAAATCGATTGAGTAAAAATCGACTGAATTCCCAACGATTGAATTCAGTGATTGAATAAATCGAATCGAATGAAGGGAAAATATTTTTCCACAATTAGGCTGAAAACACTTGGAAATTCTGTTTTTATTTATGGATGTATAATGTTTTTGGAACATTAGGAAGTTTTTTAATTCACTATCACAAATACTACATTTATACATTTTAATTTGTTTCTTAATTCACAAAAATTGTCAATAAATTAAAATGTTTAGATTTTTTTAGCTTGTATTATTTTTTTTTTTTTTTCAATTTAAAAATGTCAAAATATTTATTACTAGTTTAAGTTAGTATATTTGCAAACTTTGCGAGTAAAAATTTTATTTAACAAAATAATACTACTTTTATGAATAATGTGTTTAATTGTAAACATATAATTGGTAAAAATACTGTAGGTGTGTATTATTGTATATAAAAGTATTTTTACGCATTTTGTGTTTAAATTTACCGAATTTGAGTAATAATACATAAAACTTTACTCGTTTTATCTTATCTGTAAAATTGTACGGAATAATAATTTGTTTCCTCAAATATCATATTAAAAATTTATTTATATTTATTTGTGGAAGTCATTTAATAAACAATCAGTTTTAGAAAATATCATTTCGGTATCTTCAAGAGTTTAGTGTATTCAAGAACACAAAATAAATAAAAACCCATTTCTATCACGAAAACCACCGATTCAATAACTTTAATTGCTGAAATTCCGCCAACAACAAAAATTCAATTAGAAATTAATAGGTCTTTTATTGACTTATTTTTCAATGAAATAATAATTCATTTGATTAAAAAGTGATCAATATTGTGTACTTTCTCAAAAAGCAAAAATCAATTGAATAAAGTGTTGTTGTCATACCAAATGTTTTTTATAGCTTGAATTTTATAACATTGAATTTAAACCGGCATATAATTCTCATTTAGTTAACACATTTATTTATAATTCACATAGAAATTAGCGTTTTTCTTTCTTTATGTTAATAATTTTTTATTTATTTTTAACATATTTTTTTTTAATGGTTACATTTGTATTAGACAATATTTTACTTGATAAATTTTATGATAATGTTTTAGAATAAATTAATATTTAGATTTAAACCGCTGAAATAAAATTATTCAACATTTATTAAAGTAATGAGAATTAATAAAATTTAATTAAACTAAATTTAGAATACTATTACTAATACATAAATATTTATAAAAAAACAACTACATATATAGATATTACAAAAAAACAACAAAAATATGTTTTGAGGGATAGTATAAAAAAATATCACACAAGTTCCGAATTTGTACAAATATTGAATTGATTCTATTAATTTTTAATTGACAGCTTTTGAAATATTTAACAAATCGATTTTATTAAAAAATTAGGGAAATATTTTTTTTCTGTGAAAGCGTCAGTCGTGTAATAAAAAGCTCCAAAATAAACATTTTGGCAACTTTAACCGCTGTTTTCTCAAAATAATGATGTGATGGAGAAATTTGGATGCCGGATTTGGAATCAGAGCTTCAAATTCTCTATATATGTGATCGGCGTTCAAATCAAGCAAATCGTTTAACAACAATATTGTAAAAGACATGCCGGTTAAGAAAAAATAACTAACATCAAATACGGGTTGAATTTCACGTGGACCAAAGATCGTCATTGCATTTGTTAATGATATTCAATAAATGTGAATGCAATAGACTTTAAAAAGGTAAAAAAGAATTAAAACTAATCGTTTAAAGTATTCGGACTATTTTTTGATTATCTATGATTCTTCTTGATTATTTTATCGTAATAACAAGTAATGATGATTACTTTAGATTACACAGTGCGGTTGAATTTCTTGTGGACCAAAGATCGTCATTGCATTTGTTAATGATATTCAATAAGTGTGAATGCAATAGACTTTAAAAGTACTAAAAAGAATTAAAACTAATCGTTTAAAGTATTCGGATTATTTTTGATTATCTATGATTCTTCTTGATTATTTCATCGTAATTACAAGTAATGCTGATTACTTTAGATTACACAGTGCGGTTGAATTTCATGTGGACCAAAGATCGCCACTGCATTTGTTAATGATATTCAATAAGTGTGAATGCAATAGACTTTAAAAGTACTAAAAAAGAAATAAAACTAATCGTTTAAAGTATGCGGACTATTTTTTGATTATCTATGATTCTTCTTCTATCGTAATTACAAGTAATGCTGATTACTTTCGATTACACAGCGCGACAGAAAAAAAAAAATACCTGGGAAGTGAGTACAACAAGAATCTGTTTTTGAAATTTGCCAAACACCTTCATAATCTTGAGTTAAGGGTAAAAACCCGTGTTTTCGTACCTTTATGCACTTATAACGCTGCAGCTTAGCTGAATATCATCCGATTTTAAGTTTCTCGGCGAAAGAAGAAAGTGACCCCTTTCTAATGATATATATATATATTATATAAGTTAAATCTGTATAAATTTCTCCAGCAAACACATGTCTTGGTATTGTTGCGTTTGTAATGTAAGAAGAGCACAGGTTTGATTCTTAAAAAAAAAAATGTATCATATAGAGACAATGTGACCATTATAAGACACAAATAATACAATTTAAATGGAAAATCACTGATGACGCCTGTCCATAGAAAGGCAGACACTAGTCTAGTGTGATTTAAAAATTAATAGTGTTTATAAATTTTAGAGAAAAACCTTTATTCTTCTTCTTAACCTCAACATTTCTAAATTTAAATGCATATTAATTACAAATTAATTGCAACTGTCTATATATTGTTAAAATAACACTGGACTAAAATACATTTTTTTTTGATTTTTTTCGCCATTTTTCAAATTTGGAAATGATTTTAGAAAGTATTTTTTAAAGGAACCGTACTATATATCAATTTATTAACAAAACAAATTTATTTATAACGCCACTTTGTTTTTAAAAATCCCTGAAAAATTGACTAAGTTACTAAACTTTTTATTACAACAAAATTTTTGCATAAAAGCCTGCATAATGTTTTTTCGTGTTCTTTTCATGCGTTTTCTGTGTAGTGATACTAAAAAACTGGTACAACATTGTTCGCCAAACTTTCTTTGCTTGAGAGTCTGACTTCTCATTTATACAAACTTTACATTCCGCTAAATTAAAATTTGTCTTCAATTTGATTTTACTGGGGATATCCTAGTTAACGCATTAATGCACAAATGAAATCTGCTGAAGATAATTTTGTAAAGATATATTTATATGATAGTCAAAGGTGTCAAATAGGATAAAACGATATAAAGTTTAAGAAAATTTTAAAGATGTTCTTGCCAAGGAGCAAAAAGTAAAAAACCGATCCCCTAATCGAACCGTTCGGAAATGCGGTATTGTAAAATTTGATTCAAGAGATTTTATTAGTGCCTGAATAAATAATAAATATTAACAATATATATCAAACATATGAAACATTTTTTTATTTATTTTAATTAAAATTGACCACACTTTGTTATTTGAAGAATGTTTTGAGACTAATGAAAATGACGGTACCGTGAAATAACTCCCAAATGAAATAAGTCCCAATGAAAAAACTACCAATGAAAAAAGTCTCAAAAAAATGAAATAATTCCCAATTCATTACGCAAAACGCGGCCGCGCAGCCGGACGCGAATCGTACGCACCGCTTTCCAGAGGTGGCATGTCATAACGTCCAATGACATAATGTCCATGGTCGTTATGTCACTCGAAAAGTGTCATAATGTCCATGGACTTTATGACAATTTGGAAAATGTCGTAATGTCCATTATTTTTTTTGGATATTATGTCACTTTCAAATGTGACATAGCCTCCAGACTTTTTAAAATAAAAAGATTAAAAATATTTAGAATAATATTTACAATTTTTTTAAATATTCTTTAGTAGTATATCACAAAATAAAACTAAATTTATAAATCGTATAATCGCACACAGAAAAAACTTTATTTCGCGAAGACGCCTGCCGCGTTCTACGGAGGAAAAAAACCCTTAAGACCGGCCGAAATAAAGTTTTTTCTGCGTGCGACATAAAAGAAACTTCAAAATTACTGATCTGTTTCCACACTGGAGTATAATGTCCATGGACCTTATGTCACCCAAAAAGTGGAATAATGTCCATGGAATAATATCATTGGACGTTATGTCATGCCACCCTTTCCAGACCCCTCCTCCTTCTGAGATGTCTTAACTTTTCATAATATTCAATATGCATCAAAATCAATTGCTTAAAACATCTTCTTTTGCCACTCATTACTTCAAATTCAAGATTTGCCATTATTTTTAATCACTTTAATACCGATCTTTACTTACTAAAATTCTAGCAAGAACTGCGTTCCTTTTGGTAAAATAACTCATTGTATTGCTATTATTTACTTTACGACAATTTTAAGAACCGTTACAAATGCATAAAATTTACCAAAATGTAATTTTAATAGAAATGAAATAACCCCAACAAAAATGAAATAACTCCCAACGATAAAATCACATTTAAAAATGAAAATGAAATAAGTCCCATCAAAAGTGAAATAACTCCCAATGCCAAAAAGGAGTGAAATAACTCCCAACAAAACCTGGTTGGGAGTTATTTCATTTGAGAGTTATTTCATAACGAAACAATTTCTAACAGAAAATTTTAAAATAAGTCCTAACGCATTGGGAGTTATTTCATAGTGAAATAAATCCCAATTTATATGGAAAATTTTTGGGTTATTTTTTTTTTTTGAGTTATTTCATTTGGGAGTTATTTCACGGTACCGAAAATGACAGCAATCTCGTATAATTCGCTGATGTACCCAAACAATTTTCGTCTTTAAATCACAATTATAGTGCAGGCGAATGGCGACTGTTCATTGATGGTTCATGTAAAAGTACGTATTCTTCAAAAAAGTTTTATTTTTTATATAAAATCTCTAATGGTATATCTATGCTTGAAAGCTGTATTATTGCATAACGAAAATCTGTCACCAGCAGTTTCAATCGCATATGCGACTAGCAGAAAGAAACTTACGTAGTGGTGTACAAAATACTCCGGTTCGTCGGTTATTCACACATAATTGGTAAGTTATTGCTGATTTAAAGGTTTTGACAATTTTATTGTGTATGCAAGGTGGTTACACAAAACATCCATGCTATCTTTGGGAATGGTATGGCCATCTCGTGAGTCTTATGAAATAGGCAGGAGAAACATTTGAAACGTCTCATTAGTTAAATCTGAGGATGTTATTCTGCCACGACTGCATGTTAAGTTAGGATATATGAAATAATTTGTAAAAAAGCTTTTGCCATCTTAAAGCAGTGTCCTCAAAATTAAGTGAAGTCAAAATAAAAGAGGTACATATTTATTTCTTTCGAAATTTAAAATTTTTTTTATCTTTTTTACCTGTTCTGAGGAATTTTAGGTATTTTGATTGAGTCTCAAATTCGTAAAATTATGAGAGATGAGAACTTTATGAACAAGCTAAGTTCCGTTGAAACGTTTTGTTGCACTATGTGATAATTTTCTTGGTAATCACAGAAGCAACGACTATGTAGCAGTTGTTAATGATTTTGTAAGTGCGTATGGTGAAAGTAGGTTGCAACATGTCCTTAAAAATTCATTTCCTCCCTGCACATGTAGGCTTCTTCTCACACAAGCTGGGCTAGTTCAGCGATGAACAAGACGAACATCTTCACCAAGAAATTGTAACAATGGAGAAAACGTTTTAAAAGAAAAAATAACATAAAAATTATTTCAGAATATTGTTGGTCACTTTATTGTACTACTGATGATGCTGAATAAAAAAAACGGTAAAAAAAACATTTTTGAGTAGAATGACCAACATTTTTTTTTTTTTTTGCAAATATTTAATAAACACTTAAATAACTACAGTCAGTTTGTAATTCATTTTTATAAAACGAAGTTGCGTTTTGCCCATAAATAAATTAGCTTTCTTAGTAAATTCATATATACTTACTTTACAAATATGTTGTAAAAACGTCTCCAAATTGTTTAAAATGTTTTTGCTGGATAAATTCACACAGATCTCTCAAGGTAACTTAAATAACATATAAACCGTTCAAATGGTCTCACTTTCTTCTCTTTAAATCCGCTGAGAAACTTAAAATCGGATAATATTCAACTCAGTTACTGTGCAGTAAAGTGCATAAAGATACGAAAAACCGGTTTTTTACCCGTAACTCAAGATTTTGGAGGTGTTTGGCAAATTTCAAAACAAGATTCTTGTTGTACTCGATAACATTTACTTGAAAAATAGTATCACTTTCCAGGTATCTCAACTTCATTATATTTTCTATCGCTGTGTTATTTGAAATCGTAATCAATTAATAATCGTGTGAAACTGAAAATAATCGTAATTTAACCATTACTTCACTTTTCAAAAAAAAAAACTAATCTAATTAATATTCATGACGATTACTTATCATTACTTAACGGCTATGATCCCAACATTTTCCGTAGTCATTTGTAAATACTGATTTTAGCATTTGTAAATACTGATTTGTTCGCAATGTAACCCCCGTCTTCTTGCTTTTTAAAAGAAGACATAGAGGAATAGGTATTATTTTTATTGCATTTGAATGCATATAAAAAAAAATTTTGTTGCTGCATCTGCAAAAAAAATACTGTCATTGTTAAAATTTATTAAAAATTTATATTATTATTTTACCCTCTTTATATTTAGCAAAAACACGGGTTGCGATTTATACCAAATAAATAAAATTTCATGAATTTTTTTACAGTTTCCTAAAGTTTACAAAATTTTAAAAATAACAAAGACAATAAAAAGAAAATTTTGAAATTTATGTATATGAAAAAAAGCGACAAAAAAAAGAAGACTCAACACAAAATGTTAGCAATTTTATTAACCGTATTATCATGTTCGTTATTAGATCAATAAAGCAAGATTAGCATTGTTGTTTGGGTGCTTTTAAAAAAGTCTCAAAGGGCTTAGATCTGCTACCAGATCTGGACAAAGAGGCCATGCAATATTTGTAGATACGAACAAATCTGGCACCAGATATGATCCAATATTACCAGATGTGCTCATATCTGGACAGGCAAATTTTCCAGATCCGTTCAGATATGAACAGATATGGTACTAGATATCATCAGATCTGGCCAATAAGTGTATCAGAAACGACATATCTGATCACATATGTTCACATCTGTCACAAGATATATTAGATTCTATCACATTTAATTAAATTCAGTCATATCTAAATAGATATGATCAGATCTAATTTTTTTACATCGGTTATAGTTTTGATCCAATTTTCCTGTCCTTTTGTATTCATATCCTAATGGGGAATAGGACCGGTTCTGCGTGTGCCACAGGATCGGTCCCTTCGTGCCAGAGACCGGTCCTCTGCTAAACCCTACCCAATGTAAACCACTGGCAACTTTAACATTGGCTTGTCATAGGAGGCGGTCATTTATCCTGCTTTAAAACCACATAGTGGCATGCCACAGGACTAACCAAAGATGGGCATACCACAAGTCTGTCGCAAAAGAGCATGTCGTATAAAATAAACGGAAACTAAACAGCTTCCAATGGATTAAATTCTGGCCAACTGGCTTTTTCTTGTTAATAAGCATTCTGGTTAAGTGGTATGTCTTCCCTTTACCAGCCACAGGATTGGTATTTTAGGACAATTGACACTGCTTAACCCACTTCAATATTACATTATACCAGTCCTGTGATAAGTCCTTCTTTAACCAGTCACTTTAAGGTCAATTGACTCCTCATTCCTCATAGGGATACGACTGCTCTTTGCTGCAATAAACACTTGAAATATTTATTGTATGTTCTTTTTTCAGTTCAGTTCAGTATTTTATTTTATTTTTGCGTTAAAGCAATTTCTTTTTTGTCTACGATTTATACAAACGCCATTTGTCAACCAACTACTGTTCATTTTATTTACAGTTTTCATTGCATCAATATTTATATAAAAATTGCCTGTTTGAATCAGCATTTATTTTAGTTGGCATGTTCTCTATCAGTTTCTGGCATGTTTGCTGTTGAAATTCGAGTTGTTTTTAAATTCCCTTTCAACATTTTGTCACAATACGTTGAGGTTAAATGAAATATTGCAAATTGTTGTCAATGAACTCTTTGATAATTTCACACCACAAATGGGATAAATTCCAAAACAAATAAAAATTAATAATTTTTGATGTTGGTTTAAATTTTTATAACGAACGAAGTATTTTTCATATTATGAGGAATTGAAGTGAGTTTGATGTTATTTTTTGAAATTCCAATAGTTTTTTTATTTTAGAAAACATTTAGTGGACTAATTACGCTGGTTTTTAAATCACGATGATAATAAAATATGACAAAAACATGATCAACAAATTAACAGTTAGAGGTTATATCTACTCATTAGGGTGTACCTTAAAAATATATTTGGCTTTACACTTCCCCAGTTTTATTTAAAATGGTTCCAAATGGAAGAAATCGAAACTATTTCGCGAAAAGGTTAACCCTTGTCGAATTTCGGGCAAAAATGGCCCACATTGTGAAAAATTTGTATTTTTATTCTCAAAATTCGAAATTTAAAAAAAAATTTAATTTTACATATACAAAAATAAATTACAAAATACCAGAGACCGAAAATAACAGTCATTTTGAATTTTTAAACAAAAAAAGCATATAGAGGCAAATGTCGGTACACCACATTGATCATTGTGGAAAAGTCCTTAATAAAATGCTCTGCTTTTTAAATTTTAAGTAAGATGCAAAAAGTTATTTTGTGACTTTTATTTTTTCGAGCAGAAATAAAAGTTAATTCTTAATTGCCATAAATTTAAAAACAAGAGAAAAAAGTTGCTTAAAAAATAAAAATCAAAAAATAACTTTTATTTTTAACAACAAATAAAAATAAAAACCAAAAACTAACTATTATTTTTGCCCAAAAAATAAAAGTAAAAAATAACTTTTATTTTTGCTCCAAAAAATTAAAGTAAAAAAACTTTTATTCTTGCTCGAATAAATAAAAGTCAAAAAATACACTTTTACCTTTGCTCAAAAAAATAACAGTCAAAAAATAACTTTTATGTTTGCTCGAAGAAATAAAAGTCACAAAAAATCTATTTGCATCTTACCTTTATGGTAAAATGAATAATAATTACGGTCCCTGCAAAATACAGTTTGTAATATTAAACATGTCTCGAAGAGAACTTTTGTAAATACAAAAAATATTTTTTTAAATTGGCACCATCAATTGGGATTTGTAAATACAAACACCCTTTTGTTGATTTTTTAGTAATTTTGAATATTTATTTTTAAAGACTTTTTATATGAAAAATTACATTTTATTAACATTTAAAAAAAAAAATTGTTGAAAATGAATTTGACGTTAACTAAGAGGGTCATTTATTTATTTAATATACTCAAAATTTTCAGATATGAAATACTGACTTCGAGAATAACCACAATTCAAAAGAAAATGGAATGAAAAACAGTTACGCATAACTGACAAATCAATCCGCAATTACACCACTCAACAACTTTCAACTTTTTCAGAAGCTGTCTTTAAATTACATATTTTGAAAAGACGTAGTAACGTTGAATCTAAATCTGTCAATCATCCCATTTTTATACCATCCACATACTGTGATTAGTACACTGATAGAAATTTGTTCATTGTATTAATGAAATCCTTCATTAATACAATGAATTTTTCATTAAAAAGTCCCCAAAGAAAGTTTCATTGGCTCAATGAAATATTTTTCATTAATCAAATAATAATTGAAAAAAATATTTTTTTTCTTGTTTCATATTTATTTTGTGTTAATTTTTTCTTTTTTATTATCTTATATTTATTTTTCCGTTTTTTTTATCTCCCTGAACACGACTTGAACCCGCAACCATCACCAAACAAACAGCACCGCCTTACCAATTGACCTAAATTACAAAACCAAAAGGATGTGCTTATTTAGACTTTTGTAGGAAAATATTTTTTTTCAATAGTTGAAGCGCCTCCAGTGGAAATTTTATGGAACTTATTGTTTGCTGTACAAAAAATATTTATGTAAAAATGATTGCATATTTTAAGGATCAAACAAATACAGTTAATGAAAATTTCATTCAGTCAATGAATTTTTCATTAATTTATTGAAAATATTTCATTCAAACAATGAATCCAAGTTAATGAAAGACATTCATTAATAGTATGAAGGAAAATCCTATCAGTGTATAAATATAGGTCTAAGACCCCATAAAGTATATAAATTCTTGATACTAATTCAATTTTAAGACGATTTATCCGTCTGTGTGTTGAAATGGCGACCACGGCACGAAAACGCAATATGGACTTTCTTAAAAAGTTTGGTATGAAAAATTAGCAAAATCGGTCAAGCGCACAGTGGGAAATATAACAAACTGTTTTGAAATAATTTTTTGAATAATTGAAATAATTCGCTCTAAAAGTCCCATTGCAATGCAATTTCGAACATGCATAAGTGACGTAACATCGAGCTTAAATTTAAAATTTCTACCTTCCAAACATCCAGGGGGCAGCAATATGACCATTCAAAATAGGGAACTGTTTACATATAAAATCTTGAGCCCTCGGTATTTTTTTGTGTCTAATCCGATTTTCAAATTAACATGTTTGTAATCTGCTAGTAGAGACCAGCCGATTTTCAAAATGGTCATATTTTCATAGAAATAGTTTATAGTTTATTTTAAAATATTCAACAAAAAAAAAATTAATTAAATTCTTTTGAATTACATTTAACCCCGACAACTCAGGAAACATGTACTTCGTTTTTATAAGATTGTTAACCCTAAACCGCACTAGGCCAACAAATGACTAAAATATTGCATTATTTTTTAAGCTGCAATTATTAATAAAAAATAAAAAAAATTAAATATTGAAAATATTAGAAAAATTAGGGCGCATTTATTTAAGCACATCATAGAAATTAAAATTAAAATAATACTGTAGGTATTACCGACAACCGAGATGAGAGACAAGGATTTGGTGTATGGGGCTAATTTATGTTAATTTAATTATGTCATAGCTTTAAGTACACTTAGAATACTATGTAGGTAAAGACCACTGCAATTGTAGTTGAAAACAAATGAAATTTCACTTAAAGAAAGGACGACTTACATTACAGTAAATTCAACTAACATTGTCATTTGTTTTTTAATGTTCAAAAAATGTATAACAATTGTATTAAAAATGAACCACATGGTAGTAAAAAATAAACAAACATTTTTTTTTTTATTTTTTTAAATAACAAAAAACAACTGTAAAAAATGAATGTAAAACCATAAAACAGTCATTTGATGTTAATTGTTTTTTTAAATGAACTACAAGGTTAGTAAATATTTTAATTTGTTCTACAAATGACTGACATTTACATTAAAAATAAAGAAACTTTATTACAACCCAAACAACTACACATTTTTAAAGCAAAAGTTCCCTGAGTGTAGCATTTCACTAAAATTAAACAAAATATTGCTTCAGCCGAAACTGTGTAGTTTTCAATGGTAGTTATTTTTAGCAAGCAAAATAAGGTGAAGAAGGGGTTAGATGGAGCAAATTTTTTAATATGCTCAACATCAAAAAAATCGCGGAAAATTCAAAATCGTTTCAAAGAACAATTTGTGGTCCGCAAATGGTTAAGGAATGGCTAGAAACATATAATCAACAATTGAAATTTTTCCGCCCTATAAGAATTGGCCCTATCGAATTAGAATTAGAAAAAGAGTTTTTAAAATATATTCTTGATAAAAGAATCTAATTTTACGTTGTAAATTATTTTTTTAGATCACAGTTACTCAGTTCCGATACATTAAATATTTGACGCATCGTTAACTCTTTTTTCCGAAGGTCTAAATTGACCCACAAAATGAAATTGATGGCTGTAACTGAATTTTGTTTAAATTAGCCAACGAAAAACAACTTAAGTTATTAATTAAGTAAAAATTTCAAAATAATAATGCGGTTAAGGATTAACAACTTTATAAGAACTAAATATTTTTCCCAGAGTTTTCGGGGTTAAATATAACACACAAAAAATTTAATATTTATTGTTTTGGAGTTTTTTAAATTAAACCATTTTACGAATATATATAAATTTTCCAAATTTTTTAAAAAATTAAAGAATTAAAATTAAAAATTATTTTTGCCTGTAAACATATACATATTTGGAAAAAGTGAAGACAGAATGCCTTCAAATATATATATGTTTGGCTGCAAATATATATGTTTATTATAATTATGTTTGCATGTCCCAAATATATTATCTAACAATTTTGAAATTGCATATATCTATGTTTAAGATTGAAAATGTGACTCATTGTAAACATATAAATAATTTTGTGCAAACATATTAGAATGTGTCTTTTTTTATCTTATGGTGATTTACCTAAATACATTCTTAATTAAATAAAAAAAAATGAATGCAATGTCATGTTCCAAATTCATTTAAAGTAGAAAAAAAAACTAGTTTTTGGGGTTTTTCCACAAATAAGCACCTCCAGATAAATATTTTCTTTCTAAACATAGAGGGTGTTTTTTTTATAGATGTGTATAACTTTGAAATGGAATAAACCGAAGATGATTTTTTTAAATTGCCATGAAATTTACTTTATTCGAAAAATAATCTTTTGTCATTATAATTTAAATATGACTTCTGGCATATGACCGCCTCGGGCGGAGCGTAGGTAGTCTAATCTGGAGGTCCAATTTTCGATGTCTTTTTCCAACATTTGTGGCCGTATATTGGCAATAACGCGGCGAATGTTGTCCTCCAAGTGGTCAATCGTTTCAAGCTTATCGGCGTAGACTAGCAACTTCACATATCCACACAGAAAATAGTTCAGGGGCGTTAAATCGCACGATCTTGGAGGATAATTCACGAGTCCGAAACGTGAAAATATGCGGTTACCAAACGTTTCCTTCAATAAATCAATTGTGGCACGAGCAGTGTTACATGTTGCGCCATATTGTTGAAACCATAGCTCCTGCACATCATGGTTGTTCAATTGATGAACGAAAAAGTCAGTAAACATACCTCTATAGCGGTCACCATTGACTGTAACTTTCTGACCAGCATCGTTTTTAAAGAAGTACGGACCAATGATTCCACCAGCCAATAAAGCACACCGAACGGTCGGTTTTTCTGGATATAACGGTGTCTCAAAAAACACTTGAGGATTATTATCCCTCCAAATACGGCAGTTTTGTTTATTGATGTATCCATTTAACTAAAAGTGAGCTTCATCGCTAAACAATATTCGCTTATGCAAATTTCGAACAGAACCATGATTTTCACAATAAATTTTGCACAATTTGAAAGGGATGTTCAGGCGTCTATTCATGTTGAAATGCCAAACCAAACTAAACATAAATCACTTGACAGCTGACAAAATGGCCGCCAGTTAAAAAAGTGTTGCTAACTTAAAGTTATAAACCTTTATAAAAAACACCCTTTATGAAGTGTATATTAGGGCGGGTCGATTTAAAAATCGCTCAACGTTCAAGGAAAATCGAATTCTAGGGATCAAAATAAGAAACTTTGCCGAAGGAATCATACCTCTAAAACGAATTTTGATGTCCAGACTTTTGACCCAAAGGGTCAAATTTTGAAAAAGCCTACTTTGATATTTCAGAAAGTAGGATTAATCTCTCCAAGATTATTGGAGCTACTTCTTCTCCGGGAGACGCGCTAGCAGATTAATGCATAAATCATCATTCTAGGTGACCGTTAAGGGGCTGAAATTTAAGTTGAAAGAGAGCCTATTTAGCCGTGTTTTTATAGCAAAATGTACAAATCTCGGGATAGAGATATTTCAGAAAGTAGGAGGAGTCTCTCCAAGATTAGGGTCTCTACTTCTTCTCCGGAAGACGCTCTAGCAGATGAATGTATAAATTATATTCGATTGGGGCACTCTAAATGGGTCAAAGTGGAATTTATTAAAATTTGGCGCTTTTTTGGGGAAAAATCGCAAAATTTTTATATTATTTTTTTTTTATTTCTGTACTAAACGAATGTAGCATTTGAGTGGAACAAGATATTGCATTAATTTTTATTTAATCAAGAATTTAGTTATATTACCCAATATTTTAGAATTTGGCCTCGAGTTTGTCCCGCTAATCGCAAACAACTTACCAAAGTTGGAATTTCACATTTTCAAATGGAAATATCTCGGGAACTGTTAGAGATAGCACACACATGTAACCAAGTTTTTTGTTCTTATGCCTGTTCCATATTTCGTTGCAGTCGGACTACTAAGTACAAAATAACCGAATTGTTTTCAAAAATTTTGTGATGTATTCCACTGTGTAGCGTATGAGTAATATGAGTTTTTATTTTTCATTCACATCAATGTTTTTTGTTATAACTTTTTTAATGAATTTTCTTGGAATAAATCTTGTTTTCTTTATAAAGATATTTGCTTTTAATAAAATAAATGAAAATGATGTGATTGCTGCACGATTTGTAACGACTTTTATAATTAATACCTGACCTTTGAAATTGTTAAGTCCTATTCACAATACTGAAGCATTCAACAATTAAGCTTGTTTCCTCAATTAAAGTGGTTTAAATTTACTATCTCTATTCTAAATTCTGTTAGATTTCAAATTGTTTTTTATCAAAACCCAATATTATTCATGTGTTGTGACCTCAATAAATGACATTAAAATAACTCTGTGAATAAATTAATTTTATGCAATGAATAAAAATGTTTTCCATTGTTTGTAGTAAATTATATAAATAAATCATACTGTGATTTGTTTTCTTCCGTTTTTTTTGCAGCAGTTATTTATATGAAACATACATTAATGTGTGACATTTGCATTAATTTCATATGTAGTGATTTTTTGTTCTCTTCTTTTCCGTGTTTTTTTTTTTTTTTTATTCATTTATTTTTTTGTTGAACTCAAAAAATAAATGTGCCATTTAAGCAGCCATAAACGGTAGGAGTGTATTAGTAAAGTAGAATATAAATAGTACTATTATAAAAAATCTTATATATTTTTTTTTGCTTTATTCAAACAATCATATAAAATTCATATTAAATTCGTGACTCGTTTTGGTTTTCTTATTCTTCAAAAAAAAAAAACTGCTACTGATTATCGCATTCAGTGCCATAGATTACATAGATATCAAACATTTCACATTTCTTCATACACATTCGAATATATATATCCAACAGATTCCCATGAGTTACGTGCACTGACAGCTAATGTCAAAGAGTTTGCGATCTATGTAATCTATATTCAGTGCATACATAACGCATATATACACTTACTTAAAACACACACACACACACCTACATAGCCGATAGAATGGAGAAGGATTTATGAAAAATTGATTAAAGGGTTACTTTGTGAAAAATTTTATTAGGAATAATTTTAAAATTTTGGTATTTTTCGAAATATTTTTTTTTTAATTCACAGTTGCTAACTCTAATTGCTCAAATTTGTATATGTACACAAAAAGCTCTGTAATTGTCACTTGCTTTAAATGTCGGTATGCTGAAATTGTCAGCTCCATTAATGGTCTGAAGAATTGATTCATGAGTAATATAGTGTCACCTTGCTTTAACATTTAAATAAAATACATTTAAAATTCTATATGTCTTTTTTTTTTAAATAAAACAAACAAAAATAAAGGGTCCGCCAAATAACTTTTTTTTTTTTGAACTCCTGAACCAATTGGACTTTGTATGGCGTCATACCAAGGTCTTTATGCAAAATTCGTCTCAATGATGTCTTCCAAATGTTCAATTGTTGAGAACGACGGTGAATTGATGTTGATGGCGCTTCACGCACACTTTCTGCCACAGCAGCAATATTCTCGGGTGTACGCACTGTTTTTTGCTTTTCACGCTTTGGTTTATCGATGAGGATGCCAGTTTCTTTCACTTTTTTTCACAAGATAACGAACATACGGACCATATTCGTTCAGCGGAAGGATAAAACTAATTATCTGTCAAATCAGACATGCGCTAAGTGTTACCATTCACGAAATAAGCACTAGTTGAAAAAAAAAAACGTTAGATGGTGGACCCTTTATGTGTTGTACTTCAACAATTTTCGACACTTTGAAGTAAAATATTTCCAAAAAAAAATTTTGGGTGACATGAATAACCTTGTGTGTATAATATACACTGTATATGTTGCATTTATCGCATGTCAAAATATATTACACTACCTAAAAATATAAAAGTACACTCAACAATTTTTTTTTGTCATATATTAGAAATTAAACCACGAATATTTAGTAAAACACGCATTTTTTTTGCAGATTTAATGATGCTGAGTTGGGTTTAGGGTAACTTATTTGCAGGAAATAATATTAAATACTTTTAAATTCGCAAAACTAAAAATTTTATATGAGGATGTATTTTGAGGCAGTGATGCATTTTGGGTTTTTTTGTTTTGGGCCAAATTGACAATTTAAAAGGGCCAAAATACCATTGATAGGGCCACAGGAATGATAAAGTTAGTAATATAGTACTTTTTTGGTACTATTTGATCCGGAAAAGTACCATGGTACTCCTTTGACTCTTTTAGTACTATTCACATATAAATAAAAATTAAAGATTAAACCACGAATATTTAGTAAAACACGCATTTTTTTGCAGATTTAATGATGCTGAGTTGGGTTTAGGGTAACTTATTTGCAGGAAATAATATTAAATACTTTTAAATTCGCAAAATTAAAAATTTTATATGAGGATGTATTTTGAGGCAGTGATGCATTTTGGGTTTTTTTGTTTTGGGCCAAATTGACAATTTAAAAGGGCCAAAATACCATTGATAGGGCCACAGGAATGATAAAGTTAGTAATATAGTACTTTTTTGGTACCATTTGATCCGGAAAAGTACCATGGTACTCCTTTGACTCTTTTAGTACTATTCACATATAAATAAAAATTAAAGATTGAGTTTGAATTTTAACGTCTTTTTCACACAATTGCAATTAATACTATAATTAATATGCAATTTTATTTAATTTTAATTGTGAAAGACGTGGCAGAGAAGAATGAGTGTATTTTCTAAAAATCATAACTACATTATAAATTTTTCAATTTTCCTGAATCAGACTGCGCAGTTTCTGGTATTGAACCTTCGCCAGTGACCCTGTTTTTTGAATAATGTAATATTTGTTATGTTTTTATTTGCTCGATTGCCACATGCACTCGCACCACACGTTAGACAGAGCGCTTTAGCGCACTGATCTCTCGTCAGGTCGAGTTTTGTTGTAATTAAAACTAGTTTTATTCAATACACGGTGTTTTTGTTCTTGCATACATAATCTCAGAAGTACAACTCCAACAACACAACAGTTCTATTTTTAGTATTTTTAGAAACTTCAGAGAAACTTCAGGATTCAACATTTAATTAAATTACCCATTCATAAATTAACATTTATCAAATGTATTTATTTGGATCCAATCGTTGTAAATGGAATTGATTAAAGATGATTTTATTTGAGTTCGAGTAAAAAAAAAAAGTGTTCGAAAAGTGAAAAATAAATATCTTAAAAAGTACAATTGAAAAAAGGCCATTGCCAACATCTTCAAATTTGCATTGTGATTCTAATCGAATGAGTAATGAAATAGATTTCCTTGCAAAAAAAGCTAAATTTAAGAAATAGTCTGATAATTTTTATAAATTCTGTAACTAAAATTAACTAAATTTTGTTTTTATATACAAATAAATTTTAAAAACGTTAATTTATAATAAAAACTTGTATTTAGTACTATGAGGGTCGAAAAAGTACTATTTTTTATGCTGGTTGGTACTATTTGAAAATCCCATTTATCATCCTTGTAGGGCCATATTTTTTAAAAAATTCGATTATTAGATTTTTACTAAAATAAGAATAATATTAATTTGTTAATTAGAGTTCGTCATTTTAATGCGTTTTTAAAAATACAAGACAAACCCCTCTGACAATAAAGTTTAACATATTTTATGAATTCTCATAAATTATTTCCGCTCTTGCGATAACATAACATTTTTAGAAAGCCTCCAAAAACACATTTTTTTAATAAAAAATGAATTGCTGCACTTCTTTTAAAAATTTGGACAAATATAAAAGATTTAAAAATGTTATCGTCCTGCATTCAAAAATTTCAAAACCTGACCTCCTCGTACGAAAATATATGATTTTGAATGCGATTTTTATAAAAAATTAAACAACTCCCCGTTTTTTCATTCTCTAAGCAACTAGCATATGCTCTCACCGAATAAAAAAATCAGGCAAATTTCATAAAAGTCTGAACTAAACGGTTTAAAGTAGTTAGTTCAATTTTGAGCCAAAATACATAAGAAAGTACCACAGGGCCATCAAGCAGTCAAAAGTGCCACAAATGGATCTATTGTGCCACGTTTTGCATCACTGTATTGAGGTTATGAATATTTTGTTTGCTTCATAAAATTTAAAGCCGTTATAATTGCTTAATGCCTTTTCTATTTTAGTATTAAGCTCATTAAGATATTTTATTTGATGTACATTTTGGCGGAATTGATACAGCGCTTTAGTTGCCACAAAGCGAAATGTGTTGGGAAAAAACTTTCGCTGTACTCGCTATGAATGAAAAATATTGCACTATAAGCATTTAGTTCGAAGCACAGTGTCGTCCATTCATATAACGAGTGGGCAAACATAGAAGGAGTTGTTGCACGTTGGTGAAATTTGTTACACCAGTATATATATTTTAAACATGTTGAAATGCAAAATGTTGCCAAAATCGCAGCCAGGACAAGTCATATATCGATAAAGGACCTGTCATATATCCTAAAAGTTAGAAATGCAATAAAAGTTACATATATTATTTGTGCCTGTGACGAAATTTTGTATGTTTTTTGTATATGTAGCCAGAATTATGTCCGCAAAATTTAGTTGATTTCCGAGAAAGTATAGAGCAAGCTCCTAAATGTCCTTGAACCAAAAAATTACATAAATTTTAAAAATAATGATTTTAATGTTACGAAAATGAGGATTTTTCGACTTTCGTTCATTACACCCCCAGCTTTATTGCAAGTGATTCCAAATAAAATAAATCAGTGTTTTTTTGGAAAACGTTAAATCGTGCAGCAAGACGGCCCAAAATGGCCCATTTTGAAAAAATGTGTATTATTATTAAAAATTAACAAAATTCGAAATTTAGAAACAATTTACTGTTTATTTCAATTGTCTTTTAATATACTCCAAATTATTCAGATATAGAATTCTCATTTCATTGGATATCATTAATCCACATATAAGCAAGATTAATGCCACGTAATTGAGGTACGAAAAAATTTCGAATCTTGTTCCTATATCGTTCACCATTGACAGTAACATTCAGACCATCATCGTTTTTGAAGACATATGGGCCAATGATTCCGCCAGCCCATAAAGCGCACCAAACAGTAATTTTCTGTGCATGTTATGGTGTTTCGACAAAAGCTTGTGGATTCTCCTCACTCCAAATGCGACAATTCTGCTTATTTACGTATCAATTCAACCAAAAATGGGCTTCATCGGAAAATAAAATTTTTAATGGAAATTCAATATCAATATCATTCGCCGAATTGGTGGAGCATACGATGGTTGTTTGGCTTTAGTTCCTGCACAAGTTGAATTTTGAAAACTTTTAAGCCAAGATCCTTTCGTAAAATCTCCCATAAAGTGAAAGGACACAACCCCAGTTGCTGAGAACGGCGACGAATTGATTGATTAGGATCATCTTCAATGCTTTCCTGTACAGCGGCTACATCTTCTTCGGTGCGCACTGTTCGGCGTCTCACGCTCATATATGAATATGTATATATAACTAGCTAAAGTGCCCAGTGTTTCCCGTGTCAACTGTGATTTTTGAATGCAGAAAAAATTTGAAGCTAGGAAATAGACGACTTAATTCTGTTGTGTTTTGCAGAATCAGTTAGGATTTTAAAGTAAAACTCAGACGAAAACCGATACATGAGCTCCGGTTCGCGTATCAACGGGGTAAGTCTACCGAAACTGCTATCCATCATGTTGTCACGACAATAGAACGGGCACTGGAGGCAAAGAACATTGCCCTTTGTGCATTTATTGATATACAGGGCGCTTTTGACAACACGTCCTACGATGCGATTAGGGTATCCATGGCTAGGAAGAGCATTCCTCCAATCATAATTAACTGGACATTGGAGATGCTCCGCTCTAGGATAATCACGTTCGGAATAGGGACTACTTGTAGGACCGTGAATGCGACCAAGGGGTGTCCTCAGGGTGGCGTTTTGTCGCCATTACTATGGACACTGGTCATTGATAAATTATTCGAGGGTATGAACGACTTGGGTTTTCAGGACCTATGGATACGCCGATGATCTTGTCATTTCCGTTGTGGGCTGGGATGACAGGACCATCTCCGAGCGTATGCAACAGGCTCTGAACTTCACTCTTTCGTGGTGCCGGGAAAAGGGGTTGTCTGTAAATCCGTCGAAGACAATCCTGGAACCATTCCCGAGAAGGAGAAAACTTAACCTGTCTATGCCGGTCGTTGAGGGTGTGACGGTTGGCTTCTCTAGCAGTGTTAAGTATCTTGGAGTGACTCTTGATAGCTCCCTTACTTGGAACGAACATCTTGACCACGTCTCCAAGAAGGCCACCAGGGCAGAACATGGGGCCTAAGGCCACAAATGGTCTACTGGTCGTTCAATACTATTGTGAAACCTATGATCACCTATGCTGCCCTTGCATGGTGTCCAAAAGTTGAACAGAGTAAGGCAAGGGATGGTCTTAAGAGAATCTACCGTCTTGCGTGTGTTGGCATTACAGGGGCCGGCGGAACTTGCCCGACGGATGCCTTGGGGGTTATGCTGGGGATCCCGCCATTGCATATTTCTGTAGTGGAGGTTGCCAGTATGGGTTCCTCCAGAATTAGTGAATTCGGCGGCATGAGGGGGGGGGGGGGCGACCTAAGGAGTCACATGAGGATCGCGCGAATCTTAATAGATGACCCGATTTTTAAGGTTGCGGACAGTGTCACCGGAGTGGATCTTTGATATATATTTTGATGTGTTATTGTTTGACAGAGACATGTGGACCAATCAATCCTGGGAACCGGAAGATGGTTCTCAGGTGTGGTTTACTGATGGCTCTAAGCAGTCGAATGGGAACACGGGTGCGGGCGTCTTTGGAACAGGCTTCCAGCGTGCTTTACCTATGGGAAAATATCCGTCCATTTTTCAGACGGAGATTTGGGCCATCTGTGTCTGTGCAGATTAATGCCTGCGAAGGGGAACTCGCATCTACATTCTTTCTGACAGTCAGGCTGCACTGAGGGCCTTAATGGCTTATAAGGTGTCTTCCGGGTTGGTCATGGAATGCATTCAGACTCTCAATAGGCTCGGTAGGGGCAACTCTTTAACCTTGGGGTGGATTCCTGGTCATGAGGGGCATGAGGGCAGATTGTCTTGCCAACCGCAGTGCCCGAAGGCCCTTTATTGGTCCTGAACCATTCTGTGGAATACCTACTGGGTATGTTAGGGAAAGGCTCAGGGCATGGAGAGAGTCTAAATTCTCTGGTTACTGGGAAAACTCTCCTGGTCAGCGCCAGGCTAAAATATTGATCTATTTTTCCAGTCTTGTCGCTTGAAAGGGGGGGGGGGGTTTGAGGACCCTGGCGTCGTACTTAACTGGACACTGTAATCTCAGGTACCATCTGCACAAGAAGGGTCAATCAGACACGGATATGTGTAGGTTTTGCGAGATGGTGTCTGAGACCTCGGAGCATGTTCGCTGCGAATGCCCCAGGCTTTGTGATAGGAGACTTAGGTTTCTAGGTGATCGCTTCATTTCGCTCCCGACATCGCGAACATTTTGCCTAAGAGGATAATTGGCTTTATAGGTAGCTTCCATCTGTAGGTAACTTTAGGCAGCTCAAAAGACCTACATTGGTCGCGATGCATAGTGCTTCTGATCTAATCTCATCTAAAGGTAAACTTGAAATTAAAGATTCCATTTGAAATTTATGAAATAAGGTTCCAAAATTAAAAATGATTTTATCTTTAAAGATGTTGAATACAAAATGATGCTTTCAGTCGCAATTCACGACTATAAATAAATGTGCTTTGTCAATAAAGATGTCTCATATTGATATTAGAGCATGGTTTCGAAAAAGTTTACCCATAAAGAAATTTTTTTTTGTTTTTTTAATGCATTTGTTATTGCCAAAACCGGTAAGGAAAAATAAAATTTAAAAAATTAAATCATAAAGACATTGCGAAAAAATCAGTTGGTATATTATACGGGGAAAAAAAATTCCTAAAAACGAAATGGTTTTTCATAAAATGTTTTGATTGGATTTAAATGCTTCCAATTAAAAAAAATAAGCTTTTTTATAAATAGTGTAATTTTTTGATTTTGACGTTTTTGATCAAAAGTCGAAAAATGTTGACAAAGGTGAAAAAAATTTTAATTTTAAATTTTTTGACAAAATTAGGCGTAGAAGTGGGCGAGGTTGACAAAAACTATACTACGATATAAGTTGAGCTCCGAGGATTATTTGTGCCAAATTTGAGAATTGCAAATTTGTATAGAAAATAAACAACCAAACAGAAAATGAGTTTTATATATGAACATATATATTTTTTTTAGTATGTACGAATATGGATGACCATATAAAAAAAAATATATGTGATCATATATGAACTTTTTTTTACGGGATAGAAAGATTTTTTCTTTCCATAAATTATTGTTTTGCTGTATTCCAGATTCTGTCAATAAATGAGATAATTTTTTATAAATTGTTTCCGTTTTTATAATATTTTAGCACAAGTTCATTAAAACTTAGGAGTTTTTTGACCAAATTTGTATATAAAGTCGGTAATTCCGATGGGTACTGTCAATAAAGGTGGAATTTTCCTGATTGCCATTCACTTGGGAGTGGCCAGGAATGATTCCTTTGTTACAGTGTCAATGCAGCTCACAACCTCCGGCCTTATGTCAGGTATTCCCCGGGCAATGGCTTTTGAACACCCGTTCGAAGCTAGCAAAAGTGAGAAGGCGACTAAGTAGCCTGATGGTTTTTAATAACGTCTCAGGTAAGTAGGAGAAACATTTCTCTGAAACTTAGTGTAATAGAGTGCCCTGAGTTTTTTGACTCCAAGTCAGCGTCTCAGGAAGTAGGAGGAAGAGGCGAATCATTCCCTTTGAAAAACTCAACATCACAGCCTGCCTGGAGGGCAGCTGGCAGCCCCAGCACCAGGATCGGATGCGGAAGCCTAATCAGCTACTTCGTCTTAAACTTAAATGATTAACGAAACCGAAACAAACGAAACAGAACGACCTGATCCCCCGATGACGACTGTTAGCATGAAAACACGGACAAGATTTGGAACATGGAATGTTAGAACAGTAACTGAAACATCGCGTTTGGCCCAACTATGCAAAGAATTTACGAACTACAATCTATTATTTTTGGGCATAAGCGAAATGAGATGGCCGACACAGGCGAAACCACAACCACAAATGGACTCCACCTACTGTACTCTGGTAAACCAGAAAACGAAATCAGATCATCTGGAGTTGGTTTTCTCCTTTCAAGGGAAGCACATAAAGCTCTTATTAGCTGGAAGCCCTACTCAGATCGCTTAATTTCAATAAGAAACCTCACATGCATTCAATATGAGGCCCTATGCTCCTTATAGGAATGACGGGAATATATATATATAATACCGAAAAAATAAGATTTGTATAGATCACGAACAAAAAAAGTGGATTAGTTAATATTAAATATTTTCTGCACTTAGATTACTAGATAGGTAAAGACCACTGCAAATGTAGTTGAAAGCAAATTAAATTTCACTTGAATTTCAGTAAATTCAAATAACAATGTCATTTGTTTCTTACTGTTCAAAAAATGAACCACAATTGTAGTAAAAATTAACCACATATGCAGTCAAAAATAAACAAACATTTATTTGTTTTATTTTTTTTAAATAAAAAAAAAAAACTACTATAAAAATGAATGTAAAATCATAATAGAGTAATTTGACGCGTTTTGTTTTTTAAATGAACTATAATTGTAGTCAAATATGAAATATTTTCATTTAAAAATAAAAATACTGTATTACAACTCAAACAACTATAATAATTTACAGCAGAAGTTTGAAGAATATGTTACAAAAGCAAATTTACTAAAAATAATGGCTGATGGTCGAACTTCCTTTTGATGCTTAAAGTATGCAGTATTTTTAGTTGTTGTTGTCTAAATTTTGTTGTTGTAAGATTATTGTTATTGTTTTTTATAAATTGAAAAAAGATTAATCATAATTTTAAATAAGCATAAAATATTGAATTAAATATAATCTGAAAAAAATACTGGAATATAATTCTAAACAAAATAGACTTGTTCGCCCCGGTAGGCTAGTTGGTAGCGTGCTGGCTTATCTGTGCGGCGTCGTGGGTTCGATTCCCACCATAGGCCCTGGTCTGTTTTCGCTACAACGCGCCGAAGACCATAGTAGCTAGTGCTCGGTTAGGGTAATAGTATATAATTTGTAATTATATGATTACACAGGCCTACAAAAAAAATTTTTTTGTTTGGTACCGCTAATTCTATGTTATAATTTGGTTAATTGGTCCGCAAGACGTCATGGTTAGCTGTCAAAATCGCGAAGCTACGTTCAGGTTTGTATCGATCGGTCATAACCTAAAAATGTATTTTATTATACTTAATGTCATTATAGTCAATTAATTTCTTTGATTAAATGATAATATCGATATGCCGTCGTCGAGAAGGTGTTGTGTAAATAATCCAAATACATTTTGTTATATTTGTGGTGAATATGTAGTAAAAAAGTTTAGAAAACCTATAACAGATGCAGTGAAGAAGACATACGTTGATTACTTTAATATAGAGATGAATGCTCGAAAACTACACGTAGCATTAAAAAAGTAAGAATCAATTTTTTATCAGGGAACCGAACGTACTTGAAATCTGTTTTATTTTTAGCGGCACCAAAATCATTGTAGGCCTGTGTTATTAATTAATAAAAAAAAAATAGACTTACGTGTACACTTTCTTTTAACGCTCACTGTATACAACATTAACATTTATAATGCTAAAATGGTTGTTATATTCAAGTTTTATAAAGAAAAAATGTTTAAAAGTATATGTTTTGGTTTGAAAAAAATACTTCTAAAAAGCTTTTATTTCTTAAAGAAAAATTACAAGTTTTTTGTCATCGCACATTTTTATCACAGATTACTATTTCAAAAATAACTGAGAATATATTTTACTTTTTTTTTTGTTACTTGTGATAATTGGAGGATTTGGTTTATTTATTTATTTTTTTTTTCATAAATATTTTTTCTGCGAATCACGTTCAAACCACCTTTTTGTGCTAATACCATCGTAAAGGATAGAAAAAAAAAATATTGTAAAAAGTTTTATATTTTACTCTTCGTTAGTTAGCTGCCTGGTTATTTGAAAGATTGTACGGTTGAGTATTTTGTTTGATATTCTAATCTGCATAATATGTAGGAAGAAATAAAATTCACGTAATAAGTATTGTATTTGTATTGGCCTTAGGGTGACAAAATGTAGAACCTGGATTTATCTTTAAATATTTGTATTTTCACATTAATTTGTTATACACCAGTGAAATGTAGAACTTTTAAGGAGTCTGTTTATTATCTTGAAGATATCATACATATTTTCGTATAGCACTATGATACAATAAACTGATTACACTAGTTTACAACAAAAATGTTATATACATACATTCCACTTTTTTTTCTATTATGTACGGAGTGTAGAAACGCATTAACATATAAGTGTATTTATCACAGTCGGAAACCGCCAGTGGTACAACAAAAAATATCAATACAAAAAAATCAAAAAGAATAGAAAATTCATCAAAAATACTCTAACTTCCCTACCGAAAATCTTTTCCTGTAAATTTTCAATACAAAAAATTCAAAAAGAATAGAATATTTTTAAAAATACCCTAACTTCCCTCCCTCCTGGATCCGCGCCTGCCACTGGTAAAGCACTTATTTTATAAAATGATGCTTTGATTACAAAAGTTTGTGGTCAGAAGGTTCCGAGTTCGAGTCCGATTTCAGGTAAACATTTTTTTTGGTATTTTTTGTGATTTTTTTTTTATTATTTCCAATATTTTTTTAATATAAAATTGATTTTTTTGTTGCCGGAAAATCTTTTTTAAGACCAACTTTTTTTTGTTTTCCCAACGTTGGCAAGTTGTTCCCATCAAACCTTTTGCCGGTGCTCACATATTTCAGCAGCCAACTGTTTACCCATCAGTTATCATTTATTTACATTTTGAGCTATCAACTATTATACACATGTCTCTTAAGGTCAGCGCTTAGAGCTGCCAATCTGGCGGCCATGGTTCGAATCCCGGCGAAATCAAAAATATTATAAAAGCATTTTTTTTTTTTAAATTTATTTTTGAAAACAATTTCTTAGATCGCCGATTTCATGGTTTTACCAACATATTGCTCCCCTGGTGCTTGTCTGACACTTTTTGAACAGACGGACCTTTTGTCTAATGATGTTATCATTTTTGGATTGGGAAAGGACTTGTACTACTTGCTAGTGGGCCTTGACAGCGGTGGCCGTTTTGTACTTTTCTGACTGAGTATATAAGTACATATTTGGCAATGACAATGACACTTACAATTGTCATTACAAATCTCATAATTTTTTTTAGGGGATATCGCGCAAAATAATGACATATTATTACTAAACACCTTACGAAAAATCAAAAAATATGTGGTTACCTAGATGCTTAATATGTCAAAAAATAAATTAAAAAAAAAACTAAATTAAATAAAAAAATATTATGTTTTGAATTTTTTCTTTAACTAAAGTATACCCACACAGGATTCGAACCTGGGTCTTTAGGTTGTCAGTCAAGCGCTCTACCATCTGAGCTATGCCGACATGTTATAATTGATAGATAAATACATAAAAGATTTGATTGCGCAAAATGTCATTACCTTCCAGCTTACAAAATAATCAAAAATAAGTAGTTATATATGTACTTACCAGAGTTGTAAAAATAATGAGTCTAAAAATAGAGTTTCAAAAACTTTTGAGATTATTACTTTATATTTAAAATAATGATCAAAATAAGTTCTTATGGGTAACGCATTATTTTTTTTATTAAAATAATGGAAAAATTAACTAGTTATTAGTATGCCCTTATTATTTGTATAAAAGTAATGCAGAGAGTAAGCTGGTGTCATTGCTGGTGGTTCAAAAAGTAATGACATGTCAGTACAGTTTCTACACTGCGTATTTATTCCCCCTGAAATCAAAAATCCCATTAACTCTTTTACCGACTTTTTGTTTGTGGATATATTTCTATTTCTCAGTCCGTTTAGAGCACTAAAACATTCGAATAGCCAAAAATTATTTGCTTGATTTTGTTCTGGCCATTAGATGAAGATACCTGCCAAATTTTAGCTTTTTTAGTTTACGAAATACACCAAACGCCCTTTTTCGGAGATAAATGATGACCCAAAAATCTGACTTTGTTAACAAATATCGCCACTATATAGCCGTAATGATCAGTTCAATTAACCAATTACTAATACCCTAATGAACGTTTTAAACACTAATATAAAATTTCGTTTCATTATCATATTTTTTTTATCGTTTTTTTTTAAATGTGTACATTGTAGTGTACAATGGCAGTGGAAGGGTTAAGAAAAATAAATTACACTATAAGTGAAATTTCAACGTTTGAAATGACATACTTAAATCCCCGGACACGTAAACTTAATTTTGGGTCATAGAATCTAGTGGAATACTCCGTTTTTTAGGTTAAGTCAAAATAAAAAGATATTTAAATTTTAAGTTTGAATTGACTCAAGCGATTTTTTGAGTGTATTTTAAGTAAAAGACGTCGAAATCCCTTTTGAAATTACTTTATTTATTGTTTATATGTCGAAATTTAAATGGTATTTGTTTTGCAGTTTAACCGACCAAAGTAGCTGGATCGTAAGTCAAGATATAGTCAAAATAGTAAAACTACTCAAAAAGATATTTCAATTTTAAGTTTGCATTGAATAAAACGATTTTTGAGAGCATTTTAAGTAAAGAAATGACATTATTTATCATTTATTTCTCTAAACTTAAATCTAACACTCCATTTTAAGACGATGTTTTCCAAAGAAGTTTTAAAATTAGAACCATATGAAACTGAACTAACAGATGTTAGAAAAAGTCAAATGTTATTACCCTGAAGTTTCGGCGTGTATATAATAGAATTGTACCGTCCTAAAAATGGACTGCCATCATTGTTAGATTTAATTGTGATTCAATGATGACTTGGAATACCATTTCTCAAAAAAAGTTTTCATGCTGATTTCCACTAATTTTTTTAAAGGCGCTGACTTCAAACATGTTTTAATAAATCTTCTTAAATTATCTAAATCAGCGATTTAACAGCAATTATTTTAGGGTGTCAACCTGTAAGGCTTTTTCTAAGCAACCTATGAATATGACAACAATAACAACGTTGATTTATTTTTCAGGTTTTTGAATTCAGATTTTCTTTACTATATTACAGGCATACCTAAACAAGAGCGGAAAGCGGAACGTGTTTTACCGCCTAGCGTTAACGCTGAAATGTCATCCCTAAAGGCCTCATTAGTTGTTACTTTCTGTTGCCGTTCTGTGTCGTTCTGTTCTGTAGGTAATATTTTGTAATTACTTTTGCTGTGAGAGGAATCAGCTGTTTTAAAAAGTAAAAGAAACTCAAACCAAAAACATTCAAATCAGGGTTGATAAATGCGATTTTAAAATAGTACCAACCTGCATATAAAATAGTACTTTTTCGGCATCACAAGTATAAAAAAAATTTAAATATAATTAACAAACAAATCTTTCTACCGTCGAAAATGAACAATTACAAATGAAACAACAAAAATATATTAAAAAAAATATGTTAAGAGGTGAAAACAAAATTTTGAGGTGAAAATCTTTTTTGGATGTAAAAAATAAATTGTGTCGTGAAAAACATTTTTGAGGTGAAAAAAAAGTTTTTGTAGAGAAAAAAGAATTTGCGGTGAATGTTAAATATTATACACCTCTTAGCGTCTGGTGGAAAAATATGACGTTATATTTTATACACCAGACACTACAATGAATTCTAATAATATACAGTGCATTATACACCAATTTGTATGGAAAATTTAGAGGTACTTTCACATTGTCACTCATTACTTTTGAACCGCTGAACCGATTTTGCTCATTTTCAATACCAAACTTTTCGGAAAAATGTACATAAAGCTATGTAAAAATGAGCAGTTCGTACTAAGAAAATTAGCCGATATTGATTTAAAAAGTTTTTTAAATTTTGAGAATTTTTCTTAAATTCATCAAATTTTTAATATTTTTTTAATATGCTATTAATATCTTGCTGTATTGAATTACATTTCTACAGTTTTTTGCGAATTCAATCCTTGTGATTGGTAGCAAACAAATTCGATTTCACATTTTTATAAGATTTTTATTATTTACTTTTTTGAAAATCAAAATTAGTTAACAATAATTAAAACCCTTAGTGATTGAATTCAATAATTGGTTTAATCGATTAATAAAACTCTAATATAATCATCTGTAATCAGTCGCACTCAGTGAAATCATGTGATTGAATTCACAGCGTTTGGTTCCGAATTAATTCATTGTTCATATGGGACTGCAAATCGAATTAATAATTGTTGAATTTTAATGGGATCATGAAATTCATACATAGAAGCATTTGTAAATCGTACTAAATGAGTCATAGGACTATCATGGTACATCTGAGGTTCAAATAGTACCATAAAAAGTACGAAAAGTATAGTACCAACTTTATCATCCCTGATTCAAATATTGAGAAAAAGATTTCATAACAAACCAATAATACGCACTTTAGGCTGTCACTTAACGTTGAATTCTATTTTCAATAGATTTGTCCGCAACAGAACAGAACGGAAAAGTGAAAACTAACCACACATACAGACTTTCAATTGAACAGAAACAAAGCAGCTGATTCGTAACAGAACAGAACGTACAAACTAATTCTGCCTTAAACCAGAGCGGCAACGATACGTCAAATCGATAAAAACAGGGTTATCAAAATAAAAAATATAACAACCCTGATTATTTTAACAACAAAGCACATTACAATAATGGTGTTTCTGATTTATGTTTTGTGTTTTGTATAATAACAAATATATATAAATAACAAATATATTATATATCTCTCTCTTATTTTTTCTTCTTCTTTATTTATTTGTTTACATCAGGGATGGAAAATGAGAATTTCGTTTCGGTACCAATAAAATTTTCAAATAGTACTATTTCGACTCTCAGAGTACTAAAATTATTTTTTATTTTATTTTTCTTAAAACTCATACAAAATGCATTAAAAAAACATTTAATGTTAATGAACATAAATTTATGTTTATATGTATTTATAAAAAAAATAAAGTTTTACTTTAAAAAAGTAAATTTTTTAAATTAATGTACAAGAACAAAGAACTCCAAATGAGATCAAAATTAAATTAATCAATACAGTTAAAAAAGAATTTTATAAATTGGTTGATAATAACTTGTTAGAGATTTTAAAATTGTAACAACAAGAATTTGTTGCATTTAATAAATCTTTGGTTTGTATTAGATTTGATACTGTTGGAACATGAAGTCTGTTTCTGCCTTTGGTTTTAATCAGATTTTGGTATTAGAAAATTCTCTCAACGTTTGCAGAAAAACATTCTTCTGCAAACGTTCTTCTCATTTTTAATTTTAGATACTTTTGACCAGAAACTACATATATTTTCCTTTCTAGAAAGTTTTAGTTCTTGCCAATCTGCCAACGTTCTGTATTGGGTATTAATGGCGTCAAAATTATTTTCTTCGTTTGGAAAATTTTTTATCAAAAATGGCCCGATACTATTAGTTCTTCCGCAAACAACGTTTTCAGGTGAAAACTTACTGAACCAAATTAAAATTTCATTATCAAAATTTACTCTGGTCTTTAAATCCTCACGAAATTTAATATACAATTTTTTGGGATTTTCTTTTATGTGATTTACAGTGCCGGATTCAATCTGATTTGTATTTATATACAAATCCACTTCCGTACCACAAAAAACGTCGTTTAGCGGAATATGGTTATCGTGGGTATTTAATTATGACGGTTTGCAATTATCTAACACATCTTTATTTATGAAGTTGCGAGCAATATATTAATAAAATTTATATATTAATAAAAATTAAAAAATAAAATGAATTAAAAATTTTAAATCGTCCAATAGTATCAAATAAGTCGCGGGAGTACTACGGTACTTTGGAACATCGAATAGTATAAAAAAAGTACTATAGTATCAACTTTGCCATCCCTGGTTAACATTTGTTGTCTTTTGCAACTAACTTCACTATGAAACGCGTGTCAAAATCGGATTTTCCAATTGCAAAGAGTTGCCGCCGCGTTATTTCGGGATGCTACTTACAAATTGTATGGACATGAGAATTTTTGACAGCTAGAAAACGCTTGCACATAATTTTCAAAAACATCGGCACATATTTGAGGACAGAGTTTGCAAAAGCACCGTCAAACGGTAAGGCAAAAATTAAAAAAAAAAAATTTCAGAATTGACCAAGTCAGAATTGTATGCTGTGGACTCACGTTATTTGTTCATATTTTATAGAAGATACAATCTTGCAAATCGGATAACATTATTAACATTGGTTAGTTTGAAAAGATTTCTTATACACGAGGTGACTCACCTTGAATGGGCCCATTACAAAAACTTAAGTTCCTTAACACCTTATTTATCACTACAATCATAGAAATAAACCTGTAAAAATAGCAAAAAAGCTACTAAAAATTTGTTAAAATTAAACTTGCAGAAAAAACTGCTGGAATTAGCAGATTTTTTCACTAAATAGTAGTAATAAAAGAAAAGCAAAAATAAATCTGTTGAATTTACAAATATTTAGTTATATTTGAGCTAAATTTTTGTTAATTGAATGTAACAAAAAGATCTGATGAAATGAGTAAAAACATTTACAAAAATTAGTAGACAAAAAATCGTTAAAAAATGTGAAATTTTAAAATTTTTTTTAGTTTTTTTTTTGTAATGCGAATAAAAAAAGTCTTTTCTTATGAAATCAACAATCTACAATTTTTTAACAAAAATTTCTGTTGATTTTAGCAAAATAAACTCCTGTTTGAATTCTGCTAAATTTGAGGTAAATATAGCAAAAATTTTGTTAATATTACAGTTTTTGTTTGCTATTTTGAGGCTACAAATATATAGTAAAATATTGCTATTTAAAATTTTGTAAAGTTAACAGATTTATTTTTGTTGTTGTTATTTTATTAATATTTAGCAAAAACAAAAAAATTGCTAAAATTTAACAGTTTTTTCTGCAACATCATTTTTAACTAATTTTAAGTATTTTTTCTGCTATTTTTACAGGTTTATTTCTATGAGTGTATGCTATATTTTATTGCAATCGAAGTACCAAGTAAAAAATGCACGAATTATTTCCAATTTTTTTGCAAATACCTCACTGTGCATGGTTGGTAGCTGGAAGCCAATATCTGCCTCCCACTTCAGGGGTATTTTAATGTTTTATTTCGGCGTTTTAATTGTGTAATTTCTTTAGGGCTAGGCCGAATTTTGGAAGTCACATCCTGAATCCAGAGTCAGGTAGGCCCTAGCAGCTCCTAATTCGGTCTAGTGCCACTGAGGTCATGTAAAACCTTTGATTAGGGAAACATCAATATTGTTATTGCTGTGGTTTACATTGTTAAAATCAGCCCATACTTCGGATCAATTTTATATACAATTTTCTTTAGATGACAGTTTTTGTATTTAATGATCTGTCATCTCTAATTATAAAATGATTCTATCAGTATTCATGATTGTATGATTATTTGAAAAGATAAACAAACAAGCATGTGGTTTTGGCAGTTAAAGTTTTTACAAATTATTTACCATATTTGAGTTAAACTTTCAATAATCATAACTCATAGCTAACTTTTTTGATGAACTATAGTCATTTGCTTTTGACAGTTTTTTCTTTTATGTTTTTTTTTGTGACCAAAAATGATTAATTATTTAACTATGTTTTTTACAGAAGACATACCCCTTCAATATTTGCATGAATTAAACTAGAATATTTAATTCTATTTGAACTACGTTTTATCAGAATCAATTAATTAATTTTTAAACTTTATTATATTTATTAAAAATTAATAATTAGTTTGCAAGATATTTGAAATTTTGGATGTTCATTGGACACCCTGTTTTCAAGCAATCCATAAAGTGAAATTGAATTTAAAATGTTAAAAAAATTTTATGTTTTATACGGTACATTCAAAAAAATAAATTGTAGATGAAAACAGCTTAAATTTTGTGTTAAAACAATTTTAGTTAGTAAACCGTCTTGTAAACCAAGTAAACTCAGCAAATTTTTTTTGGTAAAATTATGTTTTCATCTAAAATTTTCGTTATACTCACTCATCACTTAACTGTTTTGAACTAATGTTTTGCTAATATTTAACTAATGTTTTACTAATTTATTTCGCTAACAAAATTGAGCTGATAAGCATTGAGCATTAATAGTGTGGACGACAAGCAGATTGAAAAATATACGCAGAATGAAGCAGATGTTGCGGTATGTCCAGATGTAGTAGAGAAGAGGAAAATGATATTAAAAAGTACAATTCTTAGAAGATATATACAAAAACAAACATGAAATATTTTTGTACATGTTCTTCTTACATAAAACAAAATTGTGGATTAAAACAACTTAAATTTTGGGTTGTCACTAGCTTGTAAAAATAATTGTCTATTAATTAAATTAAAGACAAAATGAAGCATTTTAATTTAATAACTATTAAATGTGTATTTATAAACTAAATGTTTAAATGATTATAATTAAACTGTGGCCAAATTGGCAATTTAAATTGCACAGGTACACTCGAAAAGATAAGTTAGTAGAAAAGTTAGTAAAACATCTTGTAAATCAGGTATACTATTTTTTGAAAATTTTTTGCTAAAATTAAGTTTTAAACTAAAATTTTAGTTATACTTATTCAGCACTTCACTAATTTGAACTAATATTTTACTAATGTTTTACTAATTTATTTTGCTAACAAAATTGAGCTGATAAGCATTGAGCATTAATAGTGTGGACGACAAGCAGATTGAAAAATATACGCAGAATGAAGCAGATGTTGCGGTATGTCCAGATGTAGTAGAGAAGAGGAAAATGATATTAAAAAGTACAATTCTTATAAGATATATACAAAAACAACCATGGAATATTTTTGTACATGTTCTTCTTACATAAAACAACATTGTGGATTAAAACAACTTAAATTTTGGGTTGTCCCTAGCCTGTAAAAATAATTGTCTATTAATTAAATTAAAGACAAAATGAAGCATTTTAATTTAATAAATATTAAATGTGTATTTATAAACTAAATGTTTAAATGATTATAATTAAACTGTGGCCAAATTGGCAATTGAAATTGCACATATACACTCGAAAAAATAAGTTAGTAGAAAAGTTAGTAAAACATCTTGTAAATCAGGTATACTATTTTTTGCAAATTTTTTGCTAAAATTATGTTTTAAACTAAAATTTTAGTTATACTTATTCAGCACTTCACTGTTTTGAACTAATATTTTACTAATGTTTTACTAATTTATTTTGCTAAAAAAATTGTGTTGATTAGCACATCAATAGTGTGAACGACAACCAGACTGAAAGATATACGCAGAATGAATTAGATCTAGCGGCATGTCACGCTGTTGTAGTGACGAGGAAAATTATACTAAAAATTACAAATCTAGTAAGACATAATATAAAAAAATCAACCATGGAAGATTTTTGTATCTATTTTTCATACATAAAACAAAATTGTGGATTAAAACAACTTAAGTTTTGCGTCGACACCGGCTTGTGAAAGTAATTGTCTATTAACTAAATAAAAGACAAAACAAAATATTTAAATTTAATAAAGATTAAATGTGTATTTGCGAACTAAATGTTTATATATATTAATAATCTTGTGTGGTCAAATTGCAAACAAATATGCAATAGGTAGAAAGATTAAAGTGAAAGACAAATACATACATCTGAGGTAGATTTTTCTGTTTCCTTTTTCTTATTGCAAAAAGGGTTGTATATGTTATATTTTGTTATTTTTTCGTTTCGTTTCTATAATTCTCTCTATAATTCTCTGCGGCATTTGCGTTCCTTTAAAAGATAGCATCATTTAGACAATAATTGATGTAAGTAGTTTAAAGTTAATTTCGTTTATGTTATATATAATTATTTCTATTGTTTTTAGATATTACATTAATTCATATCGTCAGTTTGGGAGTATGAACGTTTTTATATTTTGTAACGTATTGTAAATTATTTTAAAAAGAATCGCAAAAATGTATGTTTTTTGATTTCAGCAAATAAATTAACTAAAGTATAATTTTTCTTCAAATTTTTTGAGTTTTTTTCAGTCTACTAATATTCAGCAAAAATTTTATTAATTTTTAGCAAGGGTTTTTTAATTTCTAATCTACTAAGTGGTAGCAAAACTTTTGCTTAATCTACTAATTTTGTTGCTAAAAATCAGCTCGCTGATTTTCAGCAAAAGAGTTTGCTGACATTAGCAATTTTTTTGCAAGCACCCTCCTGACTAAAATTTTGCTGACTCAGCAAAATTTTTTTGCTGACTTTACTAACATTTTTATTTGAGTGTAGACAGAATAAAACGAAAGACAAGGACACACATCTGTATCATTTTATATATTACCATATGATTTCGATGGTTAATATAAATGCAGCTTTATTAAAAAATCGAAATCCGCTACACTTAACCAAAAGTCGTTAGTGAAATCAATATGTACAATTTATTATTAAAATAAAAACCAGAATATAATTTGGCGTGCTTTTAGTCTTGTGGCGTCATTACTTGTGTAATGATCGTTTAAAGTGTGGTTTTTATCTACAAATGCTAAAAATATATAAATTAACATAAAAGTGTTATTAACCAAATAATTTAAGATTGGTAATATATTTTTGGATTATTTAAGATATCGTAGTGAAATATTTAGTGCGCATTTATTTTTTGTTTAAGTGAATTTATGAAATGATGTAAATTATATTTTATGTGAATTTTATATTATTATATGAACTCTAAATTATCAATATTTATATATTTGTGCACAATTTAAAATGTAATTCAATTACAAGCTGACTTTTTAAATAAATTTACGAGTTTTATACATTTACTGTTTCATGTGTTTTAAAAATTGAAGAGCTTATTGTGAAAACTTGATAAGCCACATTTTATTTTAAGTTTGTTATTGCATTTTAAATTTTAAAAAGATGCAAAAATATAGTTTTTGCACAACTATTATACTCTCGGTACCTGCAATAAGTGTTTAAGCAAGACGTCTATTAAATATTAATCAATCCATGTATTACGACGTTAACAGTAATCTTATTGAGTCTGTTCAAAAACAATTTTTAATTTTTTGCTTACGAAATCTTTTTCCTGATCCTACTAATCTTCCTTCATATAAATCAAGGTTAGCTCAAATTAAATTACCTTCATTAATTAGCCGCAGAAAAATGCTAAATGTAACATTCTTAATCAACCTGATAAATGGCGACGTTTGCTCTGAATTTTTGGTGAACAGTCTTACATTTAACGTTCCTCAACGTCCAACACGTTACTTCAGTCCATTATATATTGATTACTTTCGCGTAAACTATGCTAATGCTGATCCATTTAGAAGATTATGCGACGACTTTAATACATTTTATAATTTAATAGATTTTTCCACAAATATTAACGTAATTAAACGCAATATAATATTGTTCCTAAATACGTAGATTTAAAACACTATTTTAATTTATTATTTTTAAGAAAAATGTCTGTAGGGATCTATCCCGTAGACTTAAATAAATAAAATAAAAAAAAAAAAAATGTCTAGAATACAGCGAAAATCCATAAAACAATAAATGTGGCTTATCAAGTTTTTACAATAAGCCCTAGGGTACTTGTTGTAGTATAATTTTTAATTTTATTATTTTTTATATTTTTAAAAAGTATACATACTGACTAAAGATGTATATTATTTTAAAAATATATAAATGGTAATGATAATGATAATAAAATATAAAATTAAAAATTAAGAATTAATCGATAAGTTCTTTGCTATATTTAATAAAGTGCATTTTTAATCAGACATGGGCGTTAATCATTACATTTTGTAATTAATTACGTATTCAGTTACAAATTACAAGTAATTGTAATTGAAAAAAACTCAATTACAATTACATGTAATTGTAATTAAGCTGAAGCAAAACTTGAATTACAAAAATATGTAATTGTAATTCAGAAAATATCAATTAGAAATTACATGTAATTGTAATTGAAGTAATATCAATTACTAATTACTTGTAATTGCAATTGAAAAATATGAATTACAGTTACATGCTATTTAAAAAAAAGGAATTGGTTTTAAGAAGTAATAATAAGAAAAATGTATTCATTACATAAAAAATAAATTTATTTCGAAAATGTATTCAATTACAATTATTATCAATTGCATATAACAGTTGTTAATAATTATGTTAATAAAATAAGTAATAAAAAAAAAAAAACAGTAACGATAATGAAAATATCAACAATATTAACAATAATAATAATATTAATTGTAATAATAATGGCGATCTTATTTATGTATTAAAATAAAGCGTGGTACTATATTTTATAAAAAACTCTAAAATTCAATAAAAGCTCTATTGTTTTTAGTTTAAGTTGCTTTAAATATAAATTCCACTTTGGGGTCTTGAATAGGGTACCACTGCAAGGCTTGTGTCATTATTTTGGAACGCATAAAGTATTTCTAAGAAAAATTTCATTAGCTTTAAGTAAAACCATTTTTTCAAAATTGTCATCAGGTAATCTTTGTCGCCGGGGTGTTCAAATGATGCCAGCAAAAGAAAAAAGTCTTCCTAGTGGTGCTGAAGATGTTAAAGGAGTATTTGACAGCTGAAACATTTTTGAAATTAAGGGTCCGCCATCTAACGTTTTTTTTCAACTAGTGCTTATTTCGTGAATGGTAACACTTAGCTCATGTTTGATTTGACAGATAATTAGTTTTATCCTTCCTCTGAACGAATATGGTTGTGTATACGCTTGAACAACGCTAGGAAATATTGCGACATTACCTTGAAAAATCATGGTAATGTTGCAGAATGTGTGCCAAATTGCGTACGGATTTTGGAAGAAGAGAAGCACCGTAAGCTCCGTATGTTCGTTATCTTGTGAAAAAAGTGAAAGAAACTGGCTTCCTCATCCATAAACCAAAACGTGAAAAGCCAAAAACAGTGCGTACACCCGAGAATATTGCTGCTGTGGCAGAAAGTGTGCTTGAAGCGCTATCAACATTAATTCACCGTCGTTCTCAACAATTGAGCTGATGTCGTTTGGCCACCTCGGAGCTGCGATTTGACACCGTTGGACTATTATTTGTGGGGTGCCGTCAAAGATAAGTGTTACGCCAACAACCCAGAGACAATTGACGCTTTAAAGGACAATATTCGTGAAGCCATTGGTGAAATACAGCTGCACACAATCGATAATGTGCTTAAAAATTGGACCGATCGTGTAGGCTACTGCATGGCCAGCCGAGGCAGCCATTTGAATGAAATTAAATAAAAAAAGAAATTTGAGAAAATATTCAGTAGTTTTTTTTTATAGCATTTTCAAAAAAAAAAAGTTATTTGGCGGACCCTTTAGTTGGATATTTTTTCAAACATTGTAGTGAAGAATCTTTGTTGTGCAAGTAAACCCGAAGTTCAATTTCAATATCAGTATATCCTAAGTTTGAACGGGTTGGAGGAACCTCTACAGCAGGCACGTAGCTAGGAATTTATTTTGGGGTGGGCTTTTTCGATTTATTTTTTTTTATTATGTATTTTTTTTTAAACCCGTGAAACTTATAAAAATATGTACACACTAGGGTTACAACTTTTTTTTGTTAACTTTTTACCTATCTGCACGTAATGCACAATAATGTATTAGTAATAGAAATCGTTTTCTGATGTCATTTTGAAACAAAAACCTCCCGCATAAAGAGCATTTCCTTAAAATGCATTTATTTCAAGTTTTCAACATTAAAGTTGTACTAGTTGTCAAATAATATTGCACAACATATTTTAAATAAGTTGTTACTTCTTGTGTTCGTTATTTTGCTAAATTTGATGTCTATATTGCGAAACATTTGTGTCCTTCAATTTGGATATTAATCGTTATTGTATAATTACGATAAAATTTTAGCTAAATATTAATTTTTAATTTAATTAAACAAAAAGATGATTATGCGGAAACCTTTTTGAACATAGAAAAAATTATAATAAAAATTTCAATTAAACTTTTGTTTGATTTCAAACTCACTTTCAATTAAGTGTTCAATTTAAAATGAAATTGGTATAAACAGAATTTAATAATAACATAGAAAAAAAATGCAAAAATTTTAAAAAATCGAAAAATTTGCAGTTATATTAGTTTTTTGTTTTATATACATCGAGATTATTTTTATGTTATTTTTAATTTATAACGAGCTTTCAACCTCCGTATATTTACAAAAATAAAGCAAATCAAACATATTAGCTAGGTTGATACTAGTATTTCGATCTGGCTAAAGATCTCATCAGAACCCGAAGTTTTAGAAAAGTTAGAGCCTCCATAATAGGCAGAACTTTAACAAAAAACCTATTAATAATCAATTTTGCTCCATTCTTGTCTTCTTAGTAATCAAGCACGTGGTTAGGTCTTTTCCTAACAAGCATCATGACGTTACTAAAGTTTGAAGACCAAAAATGTTCTATTTATATAAAAAATTTTTAGTTTGTACTCTGGCTCAAGCAATATTTTTTACAGTTATATTAGTTTTTTGTTTTTATATACATCGAGATTATTTTTATGTTATTTTCAATTTATAACGAGCTTTCAACCTCCGTATATTTACAAAAATAAAGCAAATCAAACATATTAGCTAGGTTGATACTAGTATTTCGATCTGGCTAAAGATCTCATCAGAACCCGTTTTTTAATTTTGTCGATTGTAGAGATTTATTCGAGTTTTGGGTTTTTTTTTTGATTTTGCCAATTTTTTTAAAATATCTGCAATTTTGCGGATTGTTTTTTTAATGTTTGCACTTTTTTTTTTCAAATTTTGCGGTTTATTTAAATGTTCCCGATTTTTTTAAATTTTGCCGTTTTTTTTTACAATTTTGGTGATTTTTTTTTTAAATTTTGTAATATTGGCGATTTGTTTTTAATTTAAGCAATTTTTGGCCTCTTTTTTTAAATTTTAATTAATGTATGAATAGTATCTTATAAAAATTAGCTTGAAATAAAAAATAACATTCAATTAAATTTTCAATAGATATGAATACAAATTATATTAACAAATTATATTAATTGTTACTACAATTTCCTTAATAAGACCGAATTCAATTAAACTTTTAACTGAATCAACAAATATTGTAATTGAAACTTAGTTTTAGTTTTTTTCTGTGTAGACATATTTAATTTTTGGTAATTACATGTAATTAGTAATTGCATTTCTTCCAATTACAATTACATGTAATTGTAATTTATTTTTTTATATGGCAATTACAAGTAATTGTAATTTTTTTTAGTCCTTCAGTTCAATTACAATTACTTGTAATTGTAATTGAAATGTAATTGAAATCTTCCAAGTCTGTTTTTAATTAAATAAATTCGTAATTATAACTTATTTTTGTTAATATATTTGATGATATTTTGTCAAATAACAGTCAACAAATAGTTAAACGTAAAAATCTACATTTACTAAAAAAGTGTATGTTTCGTTAGTTGTATAGTAATCACACCTTCATCAATTTCATCAATTTTAAAGTTGATTTTATCACTGTTTTTGGTTCAGTGTAGCTGCGTTAAAATTAGAGAGCTTAAATTGAAAGATTAAAATTTACTATACTCAAATGAAAACTTAACTTCCATAGAATTTGAAACTAAAAAAATTCAAAAAATTAAATTTGTCTAATTGTATTATCAGCCACCGACTTAAAAAAAGAAAATATGAGCTTCAAATATGCACATAAATAATAATATGCACTACAAATAAAAAAATTTGAACTTATAATTGATTATTCTCAATAGCTTTGGGGCAGGTTTTTTTTATGTTAACTCTTTGACTAAAAAATTAAATCCAATATAAATTCTTAAGATGGCAACAATAATTTTCTCTTTTTAGTTTGGCTCAGTTTCCAGGTTTACAATTTCATCATTCGGTTTATTTTTTAATAATGAGATAATAATAATCATAAAATATGCGGAAGAAAAGACAAAATATACAATAATATGCATTTTTACCAAAACACGCAACAACAAATATTTGCCATGTTGCTGCAAACTCATTGATTCTAAAAAAATATTTTTAGGCAATTGACTACAAACTTTCATTTGCATAAAAATTGCTGAAAGCTAAAGAAAAGTATCCCTGCGGGAAATGAAGGGTCGATTGATCCAAAGTTTTAATTCTGTGGTGTATGATTTGGGAGCATTTGGGAGTTGCGTAACAACTGGTGAAACCAAAACTATGGCGTACCAAAAAGTGTTAATTTGGGTGAAATGTCCAATCACGTGACTATAGTTATGGTGACAAAATATTCACTGGTTGGTACCAGATATATCATGTAACTGGAGAAAAAGCAACATAACATCAAAGTGTACTCAAGCATAAAAGTGTCGTTGCAGTTGAAGTTGATACTGGTCATTGAACTGGTTCAAAACCGTGAGCAGTGGTTGAAAATATGGCAATTAGTGCCAAAGGATTCAGTCCCTGGCCTGCTACAAAGCGGACATAACACTGAAATTTTATCTGTACCGACTGACTATGTGACAGTAGAAATGAAGATGTAACAATCCACTGGTTTAAAAGAACTCAATACGGAACTGTTTAAATAGCCCTGTTTTCCAGGCGGGCTATTTAGCAACCCGTACATACTATGACACAAGATGAATAAAAAGTGACAGGTTACTTACTGACTACTTTTCGCATGCCCGGCGACATGTACCTCTATAACAAAACACATTGCGCGTAATATGTGACCAGTTTTTCTTCAACAATTTTTCTCCAGTTCTACGACACGTACACCTACACCAGCAACGTGATAATTTTTCCCCCACTGGTTCTGTTGCATATCACATTAATCCTAAAATGGTCATACTTTGACACTGGAATAGTCAACAAAACTATTCCACTCAAACTACCTCTATAACAAAACACATTGCGCGTAATATGTGACCAGTTTTTCTTCAACAATTTTTCTCCAGTTCTACGACACGTACACCTACACCAGCCACGTGATAATTTTTCCCCCACTGGTTCTGTTGCATATCACATTAATCTTAAAATGGTCATACTTTGACACTACCAACTTCTAACTTGTACCGTAGCATATTCATTTCAGTCGGTACGGTAATAGGTTACCTTGGTCAAGTTATTCGCCACGTCACACAGTGCTCCACAGGTAGAAATTGTCACCTCCTATGACAAGTCCATGTTAAAAGTACCGGTTACTTTCATATAACAGAACCGAAACTAGGACAGGTGATTGGTCCATTTCCCGCAGGGTACCTATATAACAGAACACATTGCGCTTAATATGTGACCAGTTTTCCTTGAACAAGTTTTTCTCCAGTTCTACGACACGTACACCTACATCAGTCACGTGATAATTTTTTTCCCACTAGTTCTGTTGCATATCACATAAATCCGAAAATGGTCATACCTTGACACTACCTGCTTCTAACTTGTCCAGTAGCATATTCATTTCAGTCGGTACGGTGAATTTATTCGCCACGTCACACAGTGCTCTACAGGTAGTAATTGTCACCTCCTATGACAAACCCATGTTAAAAGTACCGGTCACTTTCATATAACAGAACCGAAACTAGGACTGGTTCATACACACAAAGCTCTAGTCACAAAACCATACCAGTGACTGGTCCATTTCCCGCAGGGATATGACGGAATGTGTTTTTAGCAAAGTATATGAAATATTTTTTGTGATCTAAGTGGGTCTGTTTTTAATTTTCCTCTATTCAATTGTGCATTCGTCTTAATATATAAGGATGCCATCTACTTAAAAATATATATGTAATTATAAATATCAATATTTTCCTACTCAAAAGTAAAATATTTGCCAGGTGACGTGACAAAGTTCGAAATTTTATAAAAAAAATTAACTCGGATTGTTATGTCCCAGATTTTTTTATATTAAATTATTCACAACAAACCTGATTTAAATTAAATGTTTAAAAACCCAGTTAAATTTAATTAATGAGAATAAATGCTGTTTTGCGGTAACATACATGACATTAGCATGTCAATGAAAGAAAATCAAAAAATTTCCGTTTACTGATCTTTCTTTACTCCATTAGCATTTTTGTAGCTAATTTTTGTTGTAACAAATATTTTGACTCTGCCATGTACTTGCCGTCATTACTCTTAAAGAATTAAATATTTAAGAGAAAACGGTACTGAAAATAAAATAAAATTTACCACAGACATGAACGCAATTTTGCAGTGCGTTTTATCATCATGGCAACTAAGATATAATTTGGTCATTTTAATTCAATAAATTTTAAGTATTTTTCTTTATTAATACAAGTGATTTAGAGAATTCTTTGTCCACTTTTAATTTTTCGGTCACGGTTGACCATTTTATGGAAGTGTGCATATAGTAAATTTACACAGAACTATTGACAAAATATTTAAAGAATATTATCTCCAAAACTTATAAAAGTTTAGTAACATCATGATGCTTTAGAAAAATAAACTAGTCACGTGTTTGATGGCTCAGAAGACAGGAATGGAGCAAAATTTATGATTTATAGGTTTTTTGTTAAAGCTTTGCATATTCTGCAGATTACAGCTTTTCTAAAACTTCGGGTTCCGATGAGATCTTTAGCCATGTCGAAATACATGTATCTACCTAGCTAATATATTGATTTGCTTTATTCTTGTACGGAGGTTGAAAGTTCGTCATAAATTAATAAAAAAATAACACGAAAAAATATAAATATAAGTATATAAAAAACAACAAAACGAGAAAACTGTAACTAATACAATTTGCATATAAAACTTATTGGGTCGATAAAAAACATCTAAACATTTTTCAGAAATAAAATATAAAAAAAAGTTCACAAATAAAAACTAATTTTATGAACGTTAAAATAACCTTATTTTCAATTTATAACAAGCTTTCAAGCTCCTTAGTAATCAAGCACGTGGTTAGGGTCTTTTCCTAACAAGCGTCATGACGTTACTAAACTTTAACCAAAAATGTTCTTTTTATATAAAAAAATGTTAGTGTTTACTCTGGCTCAAGTAATATTTTTTACAGTTATATTAATTTTTTCTTTTTATATACATCGAGATTATTTTTATGTTATTTTCAATTTATAACGAGCTTTCAACCTCCGTATATATACAAAAATAAAGCAAATCAAACATATTAGCTAGGCTGATACTAGTATTTCGATCTGGCTAAAGATCTCATCAGAACCCGAAGTTTTAGAAAAGCTAAAGCCTCCATAACAGGCAGAACTTTAACAAAAAACTTATTAATCATCAATTTTGCTCTATTCTTGTCTTCTTAGGTCTTTTCCTAACAAGCATCTGGAGCCTCCATAATAATCTGTTAAACAAAAATATAAAAATAATTTTTGGCATTTTTCGCACTTAACACTTAAAAAATTGCCACATAATGGTTGGACAAAATTGAACACATAATGGTTGGACTATAATATAAGACTAATCTCATCAAGCAGATTGCCAAAAGTCTAAAATCATTTAAATCTGTCCATAATTAATTAAATTTAAAGCTGCGAATGAATTTCTATACTTGAGATATTCTACCTCAGTGTACTGATGATGCCGATCATGTAATAAAATACTTCACAAATTATTTTAAAAAAGCCATACTCTTCTTTTACATTAAATCCAAATCGGACCCTTTTGTAGGATTTGACCTTACTAGTATTTTGCTATTTTTCGCTCACTTCTGGGTTTTATGTCATATAGATCGATTTTGTTTGGTAACAATGGCTTTATGTTTGTCTATTGTGTTATCGACTGAAATTTAATTCTCTTTTAAGCCATAAATATTTGACAAATATAAAAGTGGAAAGTCGACTTTTCACCTTTTTCATCAGAAGCAAGTCGACTTCCAAAACGTCGATAAGTCGAAAGTCGATTTATAGAACCCTAATGTGTCCTATTAATATTTTATACCTTGGACGTGTACTTTACATTAATTATTATAATCATAATAATCATACAACACAGTGTATATACAGTGTCGGACAAAACATTTAAACAAAATGTGGACAAAATATATCGACTTTTTTGGGGGAAAAAATATTAACCATGTAAACTATGCAAATTATAGTGCAGTATATAGAGAAACGTCTGTAATTAGTAAACAACAACAAAAAAATCATTTATTTAAACATTCAAATATAAAAATAAATAAAGTATCAGCATGAACCAAAAAGTAAAGCCACAAAACATTCTGAACAAAACCGGTTGTGCTTTTTTTCTGCGGTTTTTTATTCAAATATATCGATTGATATTTGGTTTCAGTTACATTTAAAACATTATCCGATAATAGTTGTAGTGATTTAGGCAATAAACCAGGACCAACTGCTCAGGTAAATAACAAATTCAAAAATAAAGAATATTATCTGATTATTATTAATTTTGGAGTTATAAAAGATTTCCAAGCCGGAATGTGTAATATAGACTTATGCAGAAAGTATTTTTTTTTTGCCAAAATCTACGGTGCATTACATATTAAGCAAGTTTAAAAACACCAAAACTGTGGCCTCCGTACATTCTGGAGGCCCACCAAAATGTACTGCATCAAGAGATGATGCTCGAATAGTTCAAGAATTTAAAAAAGATTCTTATGAATCCGCGTGCAGTATTTTGAAGTCTTTGAACCTACCAGTAAGCTCTAGAACAGAGGAGAGCTGTTTAAGCTGGGCTGAAGAGCTATAGAGCAGCAAAAAACCATTTACCTTCAAAAAAAAAAAACAAAACGAAGAGCTCGTTTAAAATTTGCTCAGGAACATGTTTCCTGGACTGTAGAAGAATGGAGCAGTGTGCTGTTTTCAAATGAATCAAAGTTTAACTTTGTTGATTCAGATGGAATGAGAAGAGTACGTAGGCCAGTAAACACTCGCTTGCAACCAAGATACTGTCTGGGGACTGGTAAACATGTCGGAGGTGTGGGGTTGCTTTTCTATAAAAAGCTTAGGACCTTTACACAAAATCTATGGAATAATTCATCGGTTCATGTACAAGGATATATTGTAAAATACTATGCTACCTCACGCCCAGCAGATAATGCAAAATCCCTGGATATTCCAACAGGACAATGGCCTCAAGCACACATCCAACTTGGTCAAGAAATATTTGGAGCAGAAACGGGTCAATCTCTGCGAAATTGTCAACAAAAAGATCAATCGGGAAGTAGTGGGTCGTGAACAAAATTTACTTTTCCGAGCCATCAAAAATGCATGGTCTGCAGATCAAATGACGACCATCGAGAATCTTATAAGTTCCATGCATTAAAAATATGCAGATTTTATAAAAGATAAAAGATACGCAACTAAATATTGAAGTTTTTAGTTCCTTTTTGTTATAATTTTAAAGTGTAATTAAAAATCTATTAAATATATTTGTGTTTTTATTACATAGATGGATTGACTTTTTAAATGGAGCAAATATTTTATAGCTAGCACTTTAAATTTTTTTATAAATTGAAAAAATTTTGTTATATTATGTGTGTTCAAAAGTTTTTTGTCCAACACTGTATCCCAGCAAAATGAGAGTTGAGGAAGAAGTATAGAGCAATTCCATATGAAAACGATCAAAATTGGCAAATTTTTGGACGACCCCTCTCCAATTTTAAAATAAATAGTCTCAAGCGATTGCCCAGCAAAAAATAATGTACCTACATATTTTTTTTTTTTTATAGTGACTGGTTTAGTGGTGGTGTGCACCACTGTCATGTGACAAAATTGAAGAATTCTTCATAAGGGACCTCATTGAATTGAATTCTTCAATTTTGTCACATGTCATATGGAATTGCTCTATAGTGACTGGTTTAGTGGTGGTGTGCACCACTGTCATGTGACAAAATTGAAGAATTCTTCATAAGGGACCTCATTGTTTAAAAAAAAAACTACTAAAGCGATCGCAACGAGTGATAGCTCGTTGGAAAGGTATTGAATCAGGCTTTAATTGAAAAATAAAATTTTCCTAATACACAGAAAAAAAACGAATTAAATTAAAAACAAAAAAAAAAATAATGCCCAATTTTTAACTTCGTATTTAAATATGAAATTAGTTAAATTTAAGTCTTAAATGATAATTGTTATTTATTCGCAACAAAAGTATGGTACCATCATGAAAAGTCAAAAATTAATGATTATTATTCATAAAAAAGCTGTTTAAAGAATAGAAAATAACAGAAAATATAAAATATTTAATATTTAATATGTTTAGAAACATCTATTTCCCTTACTTGTACATACAGAAGTGTGTATGTATGTTATATACATGTGCATTTATCTAGTTGTTACACTTACCAAGTGGTTTGGTTTTTTATGTGAGGTCCAATAAGCTAAAGATACAGTAAGCAGATTTCTTCGACATCCGAAATTTTTGGAAAAACTCCATATCCCCAAAAATATAAAAATGATTGGGTCGTGTTCTTATTGTAAGTGGTTTCCGTACAACTGCTGCGCTATTTAATATTCCACAGATTGCAGCGTCACTCCTATCTTCTTCATCGGAACTCATTTTAATTTATTTTTTGTTGTTTAATTTACCATGAAAAAAAAGAAACTGTCAAAATCATATTGTATATTTGTACAATTTAAATAGACTTTAAATGCCCAAGATTGGTCACTTAAAAGTGATTTAAATACAAACTGACGTTTGTATTTAAATAGAACTTAAAGTCCAAATGGCATTTAAATACGAAGTGAAAAACTGGACATAAGAAATTAATTAGAATTAAAAAAATTCCAGTCCGGAATCGATCTCGCAACCTTCTGATTGCAAATCCTACCAACTACCATCTCAAGCTCCATATAAAGAAAAAATAATATAAAAACTTACAAAAACCACTTCTTATGATGTTATTAATTTAGATACCAATTAATTAATATGGTGATGCCAATGCTGTTTAAATAACTTTAATTTAACATTTTTGGCAGTTGTTAACAATAACTTCTATGAAAGCGAAAAATGTGCGTACACTAGTGCTTTGGAAGTCAAGTCAAAGGGGATCTTAAAGCACTACTTCCACTTTATTTTGCTGGGATATACATTACCAGAAAATATCTGCACGAAGTTAGATATTTGCTTTTTAAATGTTTTGCTATTAAAGTATTTTGAATCAAAACTATTCATGTTTTGTTGTTTAATGGAGTGGGTTTTTTTTTAAAACAAAAATAAAAAAAAACACTTGCATACTGAATAAATGAGAATTCTAAAACACATTCTAAAGTACATTCTGCACTTTAGTAAATTCAATACATTTTGGAATTTAAAATAAAACTATTTCAAAATATTTCAGCAAAAGAATGAATAACATAAACAACCCAGCAAAACTTTGGTAATGAGTGCGATAAAGTAATGCATTGTCTTGTAATGTGTACTCCTTACCTATATCATTATTTTCCAACAAGAAGTAATGAGTTACTTATAGTTGGCTACATAATGCATTATATTGTAATGTTTACTCCTTTCATTCAAGATTATTTTAAAACCTAAAGTAATGAGTTACCGATAATTGAACACTCATGACTTACCTAGTAATGATAGTTGCGCCAACTCACAAAAATGTGGGAAATAGTGGAAATTAGATTACATATGATTTTCTAACAATTGTGAATTGTTGTGGTGTTTGTCTTAGCTATCTTCTGCAATTACAATTAAATGTAAAATCGACCCCGTGTAATTGAAACTGGTTTTAAGCCACAGCAAAAATCGACCTTACTTAGATCAGTTGGTTAGAGCCTCTGTCTAAGTGTAGTGCGAAGTGCATGTGGCAAAGAAAGCAGGTTCAAGCCACGGTCAGGATTGCATTTAATAAATAAACATTTCATATAGATGCAATCAAACAATAAAAACCATAACAAATAATTACAGTATTGTCAAAAGGATTACTGATGAAGGTTGTGTTACCAGAAACTGCGCAGTCTAATTCAATAAAAAATTTACAATGTAGTTATGATTTTTAGAAAAGTATGCTTAATCTTCTCTACCACGCCTATCTTAAACAATTGAAAAATATGTGCATATTAATTATAGTATTAATTGTACACTGTCTAAGAAGACGATGAATAAAATTCAAAAAATCCCCAATAAGATACCTTATTACATTTTACATTACTTCAAAACATAAAATAATGACTTACCGATCATCAATTACATAATGAATGAATTACAAGCGTAATTATTAATATATATAATATTATTAATCTATTTATAGATATATTACTTTGTGATTTTTTGTAAGCATGAGAGTAAGGTGTATATTTTTGATATTACGAAAGAAAACACGAAGCACAACAACTCATTTACATATTAAGACATAAAATATTATATGTATCGATAGCTCAGTTGGTAGAGTTCATGCCTAAACTAATTGTTAAATACCAGAGACCCCAGGTTCGAATCCCAGCATAACCACGTTATTTATTTAAATAAAAA
>CM037852.1:70254724-70286150 GCA_021234595.1 Delia radicum | reverse complement strand
TTCATGTTCTCTGCCCGCATGCCCTCTATCTCCAAAGAGCTTGGCCTGTGATCGAATGAAAATGAATGACAAATGTTGCTGTCATCTGCAAAAGAGTAGATAGGGTTGATGGTCTGACCAGAAGGTCATTAATAAAAATAAGAAAAAAGGGTAGGAGAAAGAACAGAACCTTGCGTACCCCCTGAATTTAGCGGAAACTCGTTTGATGAGACCCCCCATCTAAATCAACACGTATAGTGCGGTCTCTGAGAAAACTCGTTATAAATCGAGAGAAGACATTACCGACACCAAAAGCAACTAGCTTAGTCACGAGTGCCCCGTGCCACACACGATCGAACGCCTTAGAAATATCTAGAGCAACCACTTTACTCTCACCAAAGCGGTGGATTGACCGGCTCCAACGTTCCGATAGAAACGCCAACAGGTCTCCCGTAGATCGACCACTACGGAAGCCATACTGTCGATCATTTAAAAGTGAATTGGTCTCTAAATATTTCACAAGATGGTGGTTACCATGGTCTCCATCACTTTGGAGAGCGCAGAGCAAATTGCGATTGGGCGGTAATTTTCAGGGTTGTTAGCCGCACCCTTTTTAGGGATAGGCTGGACATTGGCCACCTTCCAGCAAGAGGGGAAAATTTCCGCACGGTACGAAGAGCTGAAAAGTTTTGCCAATGGACGTGCCAACGTTAAAGAGCACTGTTTTAGCACCAGTGCTAATATGCCATCCGGCCCCGGTGACTTATTTACGTTGAGATCCGCAAGAACCCTTTTGACTGCCCGGGCCCGAAAGAAAATCAAAGGCATAGTATAGGATACCCTTTCGAGAACGGGCAGTGGTTGATCGCTTTCCGGCAAGAAGAATTTCTTGCAAAAAGTTCAGCGAAAAGGTTGGCCTTATCACCGGGTCAGTGAATGATTGATCGTCCTTAAAAGAGTTGGAATAGAAGAACTAGCATTATCCCTTACTCTTTTAAACAAACGACCAAAAGGTCTTACTGCCCCGAGGAGCAGAAAGAACTTTGGCACGTAGACGCTGTTCGTAGTACCTTGGCACACTCGGTAATAATTTTGTATTTTTTACTGTATTTTTGGCATTTTCCTTCATTTGAGCACCGTTTTTATATACGGGAAAATGTTTACTATTTTGGGGGCCATGCCTAAAGGGTCTAAATTTACTAAAATGGCTCTGGTTTGGGCCACGTTTGTCGGATCTTGAAAAAAAAAATACATTTTTGAAACCGTGAGGAGATTTTCTTTCATTTGAGTACCCACACTTATATGTTTGTACATGTCCCTGTTTTTGCTCCTAGCGGGTCCCAGGGCCCGGCCCAAAAACGCCTAATAATTTTTATTTTTTTTTTTTTAATTTCTGATCGAATAGTATTTTTTCATAATTTTTGAGCTCCGCCCGACAAAGTAAAGTTTAACCGTAATTTTAAAAGAATTTTTTGGAGTGTTGTAACTATTTCAAGCATAATGTTGTCTTTTTATACCAATTGAACATACGAGGGCGGATCAATAAGTCCGTGACTTTTCGAACTTCCCTCGTAGTTATATAAAATGCAACACTGTTCCCATCAAGTACCACCTGTTAATAGACAACTGTCAAATTTGAGCAAGTTCCGTCATTTTACTTTGCGGTTAACAGCTGTTCAAAACATACAGCCTAGTTGATTTTTTAAAAATTTAAAAAAGTGAATTTCGAGTGCTTATTAAACATTATTTTTGCGAAAAAAACCCGTCAATCAAACCAAGGAAAAAGCTTGATAAATATTATGGGAACTTCTGCACAATCGATTTCAATGGTAAAAAGTGTTTACTGAACTTTTTGTTGTGGTCGCACAAGTCAAATGACGCTGAACGTTCGGGACGACCAATTGAAGTCAATACACCCGTAAATGTCAAAAAAATCCACGATATGGTGTTGGCCGATCGAAGAGTAAAAGTGCGTGAGATTGTTGATGCCATAGGCATTTCATATGGCTGTGTGGTTTCGATTTTAAATGATCAGTTGGGTTTAAGAAAGCTGTCTGCAACATGGGTGCCGCGTTTGGGGAAATAGTTGGCAACACTATGTTGAGATAGATGGATTAAAAAACACCTCTCGATTGAAAATTAAATAAATTGTCTATCTAGTGCAAAAATAACTTAAATTTACTTTAAAATTAATTGAAATATCGACATCTTCGGTGAAGTTATAAAGTTTCTGTAATATCATTAAAATATAGCCATTAAAAGATAAAAATATCATCCTGTAATTTGCACAACGTGATTTTTCTAATTATACTTATTTTTTTTGTTGTTGCACTCACACCTGTGCAAATAACTTACAAAATATATGGCGATCACTGTCTCACAAGTTGTATGTAAGAAAGAAGTTGTAAAAAGGAATAAAAGTAATTGCTAATTTGAGTCTGCCATTTTGGATATTAAAGACTGAAAGATTATAAATAATATAAATATTAAATATATTAAATAATATAAATTATGGCTTATCTTTGTGGAGTCTGCGATCAAGATACTAAACGTAAACGCAGTTTATTATGTAGATGCTGTGATACATGGTTTCATGCTGACTGTGACTGTGTCTCTAAGGAGTTATTTGCCACTTTAGATAAAATCGCAACTTAGCATACACTTGTAAAGAATGCATTGAAAACCCGCCAAATAAATCTGATCTTTCTTTTAAAGATGAAATACGAAGGGAATTGCTGCTCTTAAAAGTTCTTTTCGGGAACATTCTGATGACATGAAGAATGAACAGACCGAAATCAAAGAAAAATTTGAGTCTGTGGTTGTTGAAATTCGTAAGGAACTATCAAATAAATTTACGGAGATTAAAGATGAAGTGTGGCAATTGTAAAAATTTGATATGTAAAATGATTGCAAGAAAATAACGTCGTGTTTTAATTGCTTTTTAATAATGATCTTTATTTATTTTAATTAACTTAAAGCTACCTAAATTATATTTGGTGGGTAACCAACGATTGAGTGGTTCCCACAGTTAGTATAATGAAGGTGTCAATTAATCAACCAAAAAAGTACGGCTTTTAGCCAATCACAATTAAGTGTCAATTACAGACAGTGATTGCTATTGTCCGACAATGTTGACTTATTAATTACACTACAATTTAATCAATTCTAATGATATTGCCACTAAAAAAAAGTTGTGTGAACTTGAGTTACAAAATCATGCTCTCCAGCACCGTTTAAATAGATCTGACGTTGTAATAACAGGTCTTGCTGGCGATATAAAGGATCTCAAAACAACTTTAATAACTTTATGTACTTGTTTGAAGTTGATATTGTTCCTGATAATATTCTTAACATAATGTATATTAAACAACGTAGTGCTATTCTTCTGAAATTTGATCAAATCAGTATTCGTGACAAAATAATGTCAGCATACTTCAAAACAAAATCTCTTAAATTATCTGATGTCGTTGGTGGAAATTTACAAACCCGTGTTATATTTGAATGACAACTATTCATCACTTGCTAATAAACTACTGCGAATATGCTGGAAGTTAAAAAATGATAAAAAGGCTAAAATAACGATGCTTAATGATGCTGTCAAGATCGCATATTAATTCATGTCTGTGTTCATGGTGAAAAACAATCGCTAAAACCCTTTTATTAAATAAATTTTATAAATTAATCATCAAGTCTGTTCGATTACTTTCCTACTGAAGTCCATGAAGGCTTCCTTTGTATTGATATTAAATAAAATAAATAAATTTTCTTATTTTTCTTCAATCTTTTTGAATAAATTTTTAGCTCAATAAAATAAATAATATTACTCAGTAACGGAGAACATGACTAAATTTAGCATCGAGCTGTCACTTTGCTAAAATGTGTACAAATTTTTGTGTTATCGAACAAACTTTTCATTTGTTTCTCATGATGAATACGGCTGATCTGATTTACTAATCTGATTTTTTGTTGATATGTAAATTTTTGTATGTAACTTTTTTGCTTTTTTTTTTCTCTTTTTTTTGAGATGTTTAACAAAATTAATCTTTAATTGACCAAATTAATCTTTAATTCTCAATCGAGTAAGATATTTTTAAGAAATGAATTTTCGGTTTATGTCAATAAGTTTTGAATGTGATTTTCTTATTATGTATATTGTTTTGGTAGATAGTTGGCTCCCCCAGAAATATGAATATTACTTAAAATTTTATGATCCATAATTACAATCTTGGTCCTATAGCCCAAGATAACTCATTATTAAGAACATCTCTTTCTGCTTATTCTGAAACTTAAATATTGGACACGTAAACGCTCAGAGTTTATGCCCTTCTTATTCTAATACTAAACTTGAGGAATTCAAAAGCACTTTTCATAACTGCTGTTTGGACGTAATTGGAATCTCTGAGACTTGGTTTAAGCCAGATATTTATTCGCAGTCATTGAACGTTCCGGGATATAATCTGGTCAGAAATGATCGCCCTAGGGTGGAAAATCGGACTGGACATGATCATGTTAGGAGTAGATTATAACGTAAATTATTTGTATATCTCAAATAATTTACGTTATAAAATTGTTTTTCAGGGCAAACAGTTTGGAGTCTGTGAGTCGTTATTTGTTGAAATTTTGGAAATGGTGTTTCTACGGTGGTAGGGGTGGTTTTATTTACCTAATGGGGATATTGATAAGTTTGAGGACCTGCATTTCGATTATTTGATCGTTTTTCAAATATAGTTATCGTGGGAGACTTTAACTGTAACCTTTTTGATGCAGTTAAATCTACAAATTTCCGTTCTTTAATCTCAAGGTGTGGTCTTAGCTGTGTTCATAACTGCTTGCCTACACACTTACATTTGCCAAATAACTCTACATCTTTAATAGACTATTTTCTATTGAGCCAGCCTTCTTTGGTTGCTCAAAGCGGTCAAATGCAGTTTCCATTTTTTGCATCGCATCACAGTTTAGTATTTATTTCTATTCAGTTTTCTGCTAAGATTCACGATAGTTGGGTTGAATTTAAAGATTATAGACGAATTGATTATGATGCTATTTGTCATCATTTTGATCTTTTTGATATATCTCCTATATTCTGCACTAATGATGTCGACTTGCAACTGTCTACTCTGAATAATTTAATTGATGATCTCCATAGTTATGTACCCACTTCTAGAAGAAGAACACGTTCTAAAGACATAGTTTGGATGAGTTCCAGGGAAATTGTTCTAGCCAGATCGCAACGGGACTCTGCTTATGGTGCTTACCTTAGAGACCGCACTGAAGTGAACTGGAGGACTTATTGTAGACTTAGAAATAGGACTAAATCTATAATTAGGAGAATTCGTAGGGAGTATGGAATGGGCTTATTTAATGGTGCGACAAATCCGCAGATTTGGAGTAGGATACGTAGGCTTGGTGTCGTTGGCAGTGAAAGTTGTGATCATGGCGATTCCGATGTTGAATCAATTGCTACTGGATTTTTAAATAATCTTGAACCAAACCACCTGGGTGAATTTAATTTTGATAATTTTATTGAGATTCCTAATTCTTTTCTTTTAATGTTATAACGGAAAATGAAGTTATACTGGCGATAAACTCTGTTAAGTCAAATGCTATTGGCTATGATATGATTCCCATCAGTTTTATCAAAATTATATTCCCACTGATTTCCACATTGCTTCTTCAGCTTATAAACAATATTTTTACTGTCTCAAAATTTCCTGTTGCGTGGAGTTAGGCCGTGTTGTACCAATTTCTAAGGGTGGGCATTATAACGTAGATAATTTGAGGCCTATAAGTATTTACCTGCGATGTCGAAAATAGTTGAAAACATTATGAAAATACAGATTTTATACCATTTTGAACATTTCTCTTTACTTCATCCTAATCAGTTTGCCTTTCGGCGAAATCACAATACAACCTCTTGTTACTTTCCCTTACTGATACAGTTAGGAGAAATTGGATCATCATCAAAATTGTGTTATGATTTCTTTGGATCTTACCAAAGCTTTTGATCGTATTAATCATAATGTTCTCATAAATAAGCTACAGGTTAAGTTCAACTTTTCTAAATAGGCGTGTAAGCTAGTGTATTCTTATTTATTAGATCGATCACAGTTTGTCTCTCTAGGTGGCCTTAGTTCGAGTGTAAGTGCTGTTACATCAGGTGTACCCCAGGGGTCTGTACTGGGACCTATACTTTTTTTAACCTATTTGAATGATTGTATTTCTCTAATGAATAACGATTTTGTAAGTCATATGTATTTGCTGATGATATTTTTTTATTGTATAGTGCTGATTCTAAACATATTACCCACTTAGAGACTTGCTAGAACAACCATTTAAATTTAATTTCCAATTGGATGTATTTAAATTACTTAGAGATTAATTCGGCTAAGGCAGTATATTTTCAGATGCAAAATCAGGAATTGCTTGTTTCCTAAGATTAGTATTAATGGTCAGTTAATTGACTATGTGAATTCTCTTAAATGCCTTGGTGTTATTTTGGATTCGAATCTAAATTTTGATGATCATATTGATTCTCTGTCAAATAGGGTTTGTCTTACTTTAAGAAGACTATATTCTTTGAGAGCGTACACACCAAAACATGTAAGATATCTTTTGGCTAACTCTTTACTAATGTCACAATTTAATTACGGCCTTGAGGTGTTTTCTGGAACTTTTCTTATAATGTAGATAGACTTCAAAGAGTTATTAGAAAAATTGTTCTTTACATATTCGACGTGAGAATACAGGATCATATTCGTTTTTCTAAACTTGTCCCTGAGTTTTGAGGTGTTCTTTTCATGATTATCTAAAACTACGTCTATTACTTCATTTTTATAAAATCATGAAATGTGGACAACCTCAATTTCTTGTAAATGAATTTACATTTATAAATTCAACACGTAATATTCAAATTGATGTACCTCTGGGTCATCTCACAATATTTGATCGTTCGTTTTTGGTAAGAGTCTATCGTATTTGGAACTATCTTCCAACTCTACTTAGGCTATTTTCGTATTCTTATCCTAATTATAAGGGAAAACTTTTAAACTTTTTTAATAATGTGCAGACATGATAGTTTTACTATACTTTTGGGACGGAATAATAAAACAAAAAATTGTTTTTCTTCTGTCTAAGTTTATTTGTATCTTTGGCTAAATGGGACTTTTATATTTAATATATTTTCGTAATGTTTATGTGGCTGGGGAGCCAATTACACGCTAGGATAATATGCATTTTTGCATTTAATATTTATTTATTTTACAATACATATATAATTGGCCATGAAGGCTTCCTTTGTATTGATATTAAATAAATAAAAAATAAAAAAAAATAAATAATTGACCATAAACGTAATCGTGGCCAATAAGGTGATGGCAACAGTTTTTTTTGGATGCACGCTGGATAATCCACATCGATTACCTTCAAAAGGGAAAAACAATAAACGGCGAATATTATGCCAACTTATTGAACCGATTTAACGAGGATTTAATAAAAAAACGACCCCATATGTGTTGCGGATGATACCTGGTATTTTGGGGATGGTTGCTGCATGAGTCTGGTGGTGGCGTATAATGGCAACCAAAACTGTCACTCGGCAAAGCTAGAAGAAATAGAGGTAGAAGGCGTTAGTTGTAAATAAATAAATAGAGATAATAATTAAGTAAATAAGGATCACAGGATACGATTGATCCAAATACAGGCAATTAGCATTTTGGCCAATTTTGGTCCAAAGCCGTCTGAACAACAACTTAGGACAATTTTCGGTCGTTATGGTCCCGTGGCCGGAATTAAAATCAGAGTTCGAAAATTTATGTACCACTGACAAAACGTTGATATCAGAAAAACCAATACAACGATCTCTATTGTTTCGTTCGTATTTATAAACAAAACACAAGTGCTCAAATCGTTGTTTGTAATATAACAAACAGAACAAAACGAAAATGTATCTTTCGTCAGAAAACATTATTATTTCGTAGTGGTTATTTTTTAGTGTTCATTCAACTTAAACTTTAATTGTTTCAGATAGGCGTGGTAGAGAAGATTAAGCATACTTTTCTAAAAATCATAACTACATTGTAAATTTTTTTATTGAATTAGACTGCGCAGTTTCTGGTAACACAACCTTCATCAGTAATCCTTTTTGACAATACTGTAATTATTTGTTATGGTTTTTATTGTTTGATTGCATCTATATGAAATGTTTATTTTTATTAAATGCAATCCTGACCGTGGCTTGAACCTGCTTTCTTTGCCACATGCACTTCGCACTACACTTTAGACAGAGGCTCTAACCAATTGATCTAAAGTAGGTCGATTTTTGCTGTGGCTTAAAACCAGTTTCAATTACACGGGGGTCGATTTTACATTTAATTGTAATTGCAGAAGATAGCTAAGACAAACACCACAACAATTCACAATTGTTAGAAAATCATATGTAATCTAATTTCCACTATTTCCCACATTTTGTGAGTTGGCGCAACTGTGATGTATTTTTTGTACATACGGTAGTTTTGGCTATTCACGTAGTTGGGGAAGAGTGCCTATCTCAAACAATTGAAAAATATGTGCATATTAATTATAGTATTAATTGCACACTGTCTAAGAAGACGATGAATAGAATTCAAAAATCCCCAATAAAATATATCAAAAATTTGCTCCCTGGCAACTCTTCCCCAACTACGTGAATAGCCAAAACTACCGTATGTACAAAAAATACATCACAGTTGCGCCAACTCACAAAATGTGGGAAATAGTGGAAATTAGATTACATATGATTTTCTAACAATTGTGAATTGTTGTGGTGTTTGTCTTAGCTATCTTCTGCAATTACAATTAAATGTAAAATCGACCCCGTGTAATTGAAACTGGTTTTAAGCCACAGCAAAAATCGACCTACTTTAGATCAATTGGTTAGAGCCTCTGTCTAAAGTGTAGTGCGAAGTGCATGTGGCAAAGAAAGCAGGTTCAAGCCACGGTCAGGATTGCATTTAATAAAAATAAACATTTCATATAGATGCAATCAAACAATAAAAACCATAACAAATAATTACAGTATTGTCAAAAAGGATTACTGATGAAGGTTGTGTTACCAGAAACTGCGCAGTCTAATTCAATAAAAAAATTTACAATGTAGTTATGATTTTTAGAAAAGTATGCTTAATCTTCTCTACCACGCCTATCTCAAACTTTAAAACGCGTTTTTAACGTGGTGATTGCCAAAATAAAGAAATGATTTTTCTGCATGTTATCAATGTTTTGTGCATTAGTTTTATGAAATTTCACTGGAACTCCTCCGTTGAATCTTTTTATTAAACTAATGCAATTATTCATAAAATTCAATGAAAATTTTTTACTTGTAATATGACATAAACACTAAGAACGGTTTACGAATAGTTTTGTTCCATTCCATAAACACAACAAAATCAAACTGTTTGAAATATTGGCCAAACAGAACAAAATCGTTTAGTTTGGTCTCTCATCGAAAACTAGTTTGTGAAAGTGTTTGTGTTCTGTTTACAAATCAAAATGAAAATAAATAAATGTTCTGATTGTGTTGAGTTTCAGAAAAAAGCAAAAACAGAACGATAGAAAAAAACGTTTGATGGTGTTAAATTCAAACTCTGATTAAAATCATGTGGCCAAGTTCAGAAGAGGATAAACTTAGAGTACGTAGTTGTTGTTTTGTAGCCTATATGAGTCATAAAGATGCTGAGAGGGCTGTAAAAAACCCTCAACGGACGTTTTATCATGGGCTATGTAATGCATTTTTGGTAAGGCAATACCGATATTGAATCGACCCATATTTATACCACCACCAGCTGGACTACCATTTTATACACAACCATCAACAAGCGAAATACCAAATCTACCCAAAAAGAATTAGAATTAAATTGAGTCAGATGAAGGAAAGGAAAATATGGAAATGATTTTTAAAGGAATGTATGTTCAAAGTATAATACCAACGGAAAAATCTGTATGGCATATGATTCGTCGCATGATTGAATTTGTTATACGTGAGGGACCCAGGTTTGAGGCATTGATTATGAGGCGTAAAATAAAAATCCTTTAGGGTCATTTCTTTTCGATAACGAGGGTACAGTTTATATTTATTATCGCTGGAAATTGTTGTCTTTATGGCAAGGTGATATTCCCAATAAATGGGGGTGAAAAGAAATTTCGTATGCTTAGAGATTGTTATAGAATTTAAAAGGATTTAAGAAAAAAACTAAGTTCTGTAAAATCAAAAGTACAATTTAATTTATTTAATTTCAAAGAAGTTTTACCACTGATCTTGTTGAATACCAAAATGGAATAGAAAGAACAAATAGTTGTTTAAAATTCATAAAGTATAACTAAGAATTCATATAAAGTTAACAGTTATTCTCATTACAATAAAATATTCTTTTTAAGATAAATTTTCTCATTTTTATATTAAATTCTTTTAATGAGATTAATAATATGATAAAAATGTATTAAGAGGTTAGCTAAGTACATAATATTATAAATAAATTTTATTAACCATGGGAGTAAGAGATTTTAATTTATCTTTTCTTATGATTAAAACAGGTTATTTTTTTTACACAAAAATATTAAAGATCATAATTCATATTTAATTCATATTAGATGTACAATGACTTTAATAATTGTACGTACGTAATAATTTTAAATAATATTTAAATTTATCGTTATAGTTTCCAACATACTCCGCCCCAAGAACTACTGTTCTTAAGCCAGATAATTAAAGAAAGGCCTACCGGTGGAAGTGTTTTAGTCGAGTCATAGGGACTCCGCTATGCTTCTACTCACAGCGAATGGTGTAGGCCTACTCTCTAAAAGTTGTTTAGTGATGCAAACTTTTTGACGTCTCATCATCATGTAAATAAGGATCACCTGTAGGAAGTAAACAAATTTTAGTTATTGGTCGTTTAAAAAACTTTTTGTTTTGACAAAATTGATACTACTCGTACGCGTCCATCTATACCAGGAGGGATTTCTTGTACACGTCCAAGACACCATTGACCTGGAGCACATCGCTCGTCTTTTATTAGTACTAAATCACCTATTTTGCATCGGGTTGTGAGTTTAGCCACTTAGGCCGCGATTGTAGGCGATTAAGATATTCTAAATACCACCTTTTCCAAAATGTTTGCTTCATCTTCTCAATGGCTTTCCAGCGCGTTATGTGATGGATATTTTGTTCGAGTAAGCTTTCCTCCTGAAGGCATACTGTTGGTTCGCCAATAAGGAAATGGGCTGGTGTTAATGCATCATTATCTGTAGGATCTGTGGAAAGCGGGCATAGCGGCCGAGAATTTAGACATCCTTCGATCTGACACAACAAAGTTGAAAGCTCTTCATAGCTTAAAATACGATCAGTCATGATGCGCTTTAAATGATATTTTACCGATTTCACGCCAGCCTCCCACAATCCTCCAAAGTGCGGAGAGGCTGGAGGGATTAAATGCCGGTCAGTTCCCGAGCATGATAAATTTTCACGCAGCTCTTTTGGTAGTGATATCTGGCTTCTGTGGTAGAGAACCTGTAACTCCTTTGAAGCGCCCACAAAGTTGGTTCCACAGTCGGAATAAATATCTGTGCATACGCCTCTTCTGGATACGAACCGACGAAATGCAGCCAAAAACGCATTAGTGGTTAAATCCGACACAGCTTCTAAGTGAATGGCTTAGAAACCATGCAAATAAAAACGCATATATACCCTTTAGATAAAACTGCAGAACGTAGGGTAGAGTTCTTCAATGAAATTGGGCCGGCAAAATCCACACCACTGTGTTTAAAGGGTCTGGTCATATTTATACGCACAAAGGGTAGATTTCCCATTATTTGCTGTGAAGTCTTAGCATTATATCTGAAACAGCGAATACAGTTATTAATAATTCTTTTAGCTACTTGATTACCTGAAATAACCCAGAATTTACGATTTACATATGACATTAAACCTCCATGTAATGTTTTCTCGTGAGCATCAGAAATAATTAGTTTACCAAGAGGATTTAATTTTCCAAGAAGTATAGGGTGCTTTGTATAGAACGGCAGACTAGAATTTGTAGACGTCCACCTACACGTAAAATACCATTTTCATCTATAAACGGCATCAATTTCAAAATATGTTTGTTTTTTACTGTACCACTCGATTTTATATTTTCCAATTCAATATCAAAATCAATAAACTGCGTAATTTTACGAGTGTATGTAGAGCATTTTGTATTTCAAGAGTAGTTAATGTACCATACTCTCTACGATCTTTGGTTTTTTTGCAATTGTAATAAAATCTAAAACAAAGAGCACAAACACGTTGTAATTTATTTAAAGATGAAAACTTGTACACAATTTCTGGATATGTTGATTCATAACAAATGTTTGTAACAATTTTAGCTTTTCGTTCTTCTAACGAAGTTTCCAGATTAGATATATTTTTAGGCCAAGAGGATGGTAATTTTCTTAGAAAATTAGGACCTCGCCACCATATCTGATTATTAACAAGATCCTCCGGTAAAATACCCCTTGAAGCACAGTCTGCTGGGTTTAAAGCAGATGGTACATATTTCCACTGTAGGGTACTTGTATGTCGTTGTATTTCAGCTACTCTATTAGCAACATACACACTCCAGCAAGAGGGATGTTTACGTATCCAGCTTAACACTGTAGAACTATCGCTCCAATAAAAAACATTTTCAATTGAAAGATCAGCCAGCGATTTCCCTACTTTTTGTGCTAATTTAACCAACAATGAAGCCGCACATAATTCCAATCGTGGGATAGTAACTGTTTTTACTGGTGAAACTTTGGTTTTGGCCTGTAAAATATTTACACTGATATTATTCCAAAGTACAAACCCTTATATATATTACGGCCGCATATGCATCATTTGATGCATCACAAAAGCAATGCAGTTCGACCTTTGATTCTGGAGTGTAGTTTATCCAACGTGGTATTTTAATGGTCTCAAAACTTTTCAAAGTACCTTTATAGTTTAACCATGTGTTTCTAATATATTGTGGAACCTCAGAGTCCCAATCTACTCCTTCTAACCACAATTTCTGAAACAGAATTTTAGCCAAAATTGTTGACGGTGCTAACCACCCCAAAGGGTCAAAAAGTCGAGCAGATTCGGATAAAATGACACGTTTCGTAACCTTTTCAGCAGGTGAAGAATTTACTTTAAATGAAAAGTATCAGAAGAAGGCATCCATTGGATTCCTAGTGTTTTTTACCATATTATCATGGTCAAAATTTAACGAAATAGAATTTTTCCTAAATTCCTCAGGTATCTGATATAAAAGCTCAGGAGAATTTGTAATCCATTTACGTAGATTAAAACCTCCACTTTTTAGTAAAGTACACAAATTATTCTGTATAGAAATAGCATCATATAATGAGTTTGAGCCAGATATTATATCATCTACATATGAATCAGACTTTAAAATTTCAGATTCCTTTGGAAAAGCAGTTGCATAATCTTGAGCAAGTTTTTGTAAGACTCTAATAGACAAATAAGGGGCTGATGTTGTTCCGTACGTAACGGTATTCAGCTCGTAAATAGAAATTTCATCACACGGCATATATCGCCATAATATCCGCTGATAAGGTCGGTGTTCCTGACAAACTTCAATTTGCCTAAACATCTTTTCTATATCCGCACAAAACGCAATTCTATGCCTACGCCAACGATTAATTATATGCGGCAAATCGTTTTGCAACGCAGGGCCAGAGCAGAGTTCTTCGTTTAGTGAAGAATGACCATTTAAATGACTACTGCCATCAAAAACGACTCTTAGTTTAGTCGTGGAGCTATTTTCCTTTAATACCCCATGATGGGGCAAAAAGTACGAACATTTGTGAACCTCTTCTGGATATTTACCTATTTTGGTCATATGACCAAGTGATTCATACTCTCGCATAAAAGCTTTATATCGATCACAAAACAAAGGTTGGTTAATAAAACGCCTCTCCAATTGTATTAATCTTTTATATGCGTTTATATGATTATTATCCAAGCCTATGGTCGAACCACCTCCCAGAATAGTCCTAAACGGTAAATGAACCAAATAGTGTCCAGTGCTTGCTTGAACGCTTTGTCGTATCAACGAAATATTTTTCACATAAGGACTCTTCCTCAGTATATTCCCTTTTCAACGCGACCTCCTCCTGTTCCCAAAATTGTCTTAAGGTATCATCCAGGTTAACGACATTAACAGTAATATTAAAAGTATTTTGGTTTTCTGTGGGGCCGGAAAACACCCAACCAAAAGCGTTTGTTGAAAGAAGAGGTTATTAAATCTAAACGATTTACCAGGTACTGCAATTGAACTTAGGATATCTGAACCAAGGATAATATCGATTTGATCCGAATGGTCAAATTGGGGATCAGCTAATGAATCCACTATATGTGGAGGCACTGAACCCTCACGTGAATATCTTGGGGTATAATTTGTTAGTTTTTGAAGTACTAACGCTGCACATGATATAACAGGTTTTTCCTTTATTGACCAAAGATCAAGAACGACCCAATATCTACAGTTATCTATTCTAGAATCTCCTACACCTTGTACTGAGCAGTTAGATCTATTTCTCCTAAGACGTAGTAGTTGTACTGCTCTCTCTGTTACCAGTGTACCCTGGGAACCAGGGTCCAGAAGAGCCCTAAATTTAAATTGACCGTTATCGGTATTAACTATCAATCGTATAGTAGAAAGAATCACCTTACTAAATAAATGAACATTATTAGAAGAAATTGAATTTTCCATATCCTGAAAGCCAGAAGTTTCAGAGACGCCAGTACTAATATGGTTAAAGTTCAATGAAGGTGGAGTCACATTTAAATGAGAGGTATCATTGTCCACATGCAGAACCGTATGATGGGCTTGTTGGCAAGTATTACAACGGTATGTAGATGTACAGTTATTGTGGCCATGACCACATGTTAAGCAATTACGACAAATGTTGTTGTTAGAAATAAAATCTTCTTTTTGATTTTTGGTGAAAACGATAGAAATTGTAGCATCTAGCTAATGCATGAGGCTTATTACAGAGTGAGCACAAATTATTAGATTTTTGTGATATCCGATTTGTATGAACAACGCTGTTTTTCAGTTTCGAATAATTTGTTTTCTGAAAACGATTATATTTACTAGAAGAAGGTAAATCTTCGTGTAAAGATTCGAGAGTTCTGAAAGTTCTCTCAAGAAAATTAAACATTTCCAAACAAGTTGGTACATCAGTTGATGATTTAAGTGATTGCTCCCAATCTTTACGCGTTTGCAAATCAAGCTTTTGTGCAATGATTGGGATTAGAAGAGGATCCCATGAAGAAGTTTCAAAATCTAAGTTTTAAGTGAAGTTAAACACTCCTGAGTTGTATCGAGCAGTGTTTTTATGGACTGAAAAGTTCCATCCGTTTTCTGGATGTTAAGAAATTTCTTTACCAACGCATCCACAATCATGCGTTTATTATGATACCTAGATTTTAAGATAGACCAGGCTGAAAGGTAATTTGCCTCGGTAGCAGAAATCGTCTTTATTAGGTTGGCAGCTTCACCGAAAACCGTTCCCTTTAAATAATAAAACTTCTGTATCTTCGAAAGGGATGGGTTATTATGAACAAGAGAAACGAATATATCCTGGAATGAAATCCACTCCATATATTCTCCTGAAAATTTGGGCAGTGAAATTTTAGGCAATTTTGCATCTACGCTTGCAGAGATATCTGCATGGCCAGAAGGTAGTGCAAATGTGCTTGCATAAGCAGGAGAGGATACTGCCCGTTCAGGTAAAGCATCAAGAATTTCACCTTTGAAACAAAGAAATATGTCTGAGAAGACAAAGAAGCACTCTTCATGCATGTATGGAACGTCCTCAACATCTAAGGAAGAATCACAAATAATCGTAGTAATCTTGTCGTGATTCTTCTTAAATTGAACATTAAGTTCATCGATTTCCTGTAAAATACTATTTAGATAACCGCGTGTTTTAGTCGAATTCTCCCGTAACATAAACCGCGTGTGCAATTTTCTAATATGTTCCAAGAAACCGCGTTGGTGTTCGATAACTTTATCCAAAGCATCCATTTTATTTAAATTAAATTTAAAGAAATAATTTACAAAATGAATTAAATTATAAAATTAAATTTTGAAGAGACGTATTCCAAAACAAATAAATTATTTATGAAAACTTTAGTTAAAGTCTTTAAATTTAAACCACAGTATTAAATTCGAAAATTCACAATTTAAACATTAAACTCGAACCGTAATAACCAAAGTTGATATTAATTAAAGTTCAATAGCAAATTACATAAAAAAAATATAACTTTGCACAAGGTTCAAATATAAATCCAAATTAAAATTCCGAAATTTAACATTTTTTTTTTTTTTTTTAACAATTTATAAAATCGAACACGTCCCTTCCCGGGTTTCGGCACCAAATTTTATGTTATAGAATTTAAAAGGATTTAAGAAAAAAACTAAGTTCTGTAAAATCAAAGTACAATTTAATTTATTTAATTTCAAAGAAGTTTTACCACTGATCTTGTTGAATACCAAAATGGAATAGAAAGAACAATAGTTGTTTAAAATTCATAAAGTATAACTAAGAATTCATATAAAGTTAACAGTTATTCTCATTACAATAAAATATTCTTTTTAAGATAAATTTTCTCATTTTTATATTAAATTCTTTTAATGAGATTAATAATATGATAAAAATGTATTAAGAGGTTAGCTAAGTACATAATATTATAAATAAATTTTATTAACCATGGGAGTAAGAGATTTTAATTTATCTTTTCTTATGATTAAAACAGGTTATTTTTTTTACACAAAAATATTAAAGATCATAATTCATATTTAATTCATATTAGATGTACAATGACTTTAATAATTGTACGTACGTAATAATTTAAATAATATTTAAATTTATCGTTATAGTTTCCAACAGAGATGGTGCCGTTTTTTTTTTAGGTGTTTTAATGCGTGGTGTACCAGGAGCTCAAAAATACACCACGTCATATTCAAAGTGTTAGCCGTAATGTTGGTGATAATGATGATATAGAGGTAATACCAATGATGGTAATATGGATGGTATGCCAGTGGAAAATTTTCTGCAGAGGCACCGGCATGGATGCCTTCATAACGTAGACGGTTGATCCTGGACATTTAAGTGACGATAAAGGCAAACATAACATTATGAATTGCGATGAAATTAAACATAAAAAAAAATTACGGTCAAATTTAAGTTTAAATTAGGCAATATCAAGATGCTGTGGAAACTAGAGGAAGTGGAATTAAGTTTGGTTAGCCTCGTGGTGTTTGTAGTGCGTAGTACTTCTAGTAAAATAATGTGTTTTTTTTGTGTCAAGGCATGCGTAAAAGTATTTGGTATCAGTTGGGTAAAGAAGTAGTTTGGAGTAGATTAAGAGGATGATGGAAAAATCGATATGGCACCTTCATATGAATTTAGCGCAGGGTTGTACCTGGTAGCCTGTTCCCATTCATAAAATTTGCCTGTAATTTGTTAGTGCGTTTCCAATTGTTATGTTATGTTTTGTCCGCCTAATTTAAATGTCAAGTTATTATGATATTTGTTTTTGGGTACAAAGTCCATGGGAAATTATAGTTTATGGATTGCAAATTATGGAAAAAAGAGAGGTTTCGTGGATAGGAATTAGGAAAAGGCAGCCATTGTGAGAATAAATTTGTAAAGTAAAGGGTCGAAAGTTTGCAAGTAAAAATTTTAAAAGTCCAAAATTAAATGGTGAAAATTTAAAAATTAATGGATAAAAAAAAATTTAAACTTTTAAAAGTAAAGATTCTAAAATTTAAAAGATTTAAAAATTCAAAGTTAAAAATTTAAAAAAAGTAAAAGTTGAAAATTAAAATAAAAATTTAAAAAATTTAAGTAAAACTTAGAAGTTTAAAAAAACAAAAAAAAGGGACACGGATTGAGATAGTGTATTTGGTCTTGGGCGAGGACGTTTGCTATAAATTCCCTGCGGAAGATAAAAATCAGTGGGGTTGGAAGAAAAGTGAGTCGTTGAAAAAATGTAAGAATTAAGAGTTTCGAATGAGATTTTTATTTTTTTATGTAGTTATTTGTAAATAAGGAATCCCTGAGAGTATTGAAGATCTGGCCTCTGAGTGCGTTGCCAATAGAATCCATAAGGACAGAGGCCAGCAATTATTTTTTTATTGTTTAAAGGACCCGGCAAAAAACTTCACCAGCCGTTAAGAAGTACCGGTGTGGACAGGTTGCTGATGGTGAACGGGTCAGAGTCGCCGTCAAAGAAGGGTTTGTCCACTATAAGACCCAAGTTCAAGGTAACCCCGATATTTTTAAATTTTTTCCGCCATTTTCTCGCCATTGCGCTTGCGCCAAAGTGATAAATAGGCAGTACATAGCAGCAGCCATTTGTAGTTTTTTGTGATGATGTACATATAGAGAAAAAAAGAAAGAGAGAGAACTATATTAGTCATCCGTAATGATAATTTAAGGGTGGTTTTTTTTTGTTATATACGATAATAAAACATGTTAACGAGAAATTCGAGTTAAATATTAATTATTTTTTTTTTATATTTTATATTCAAAGTTTATAGGTATTTAATGTTTTTGGTGTAAGTGCCTAAATTTTTAAAATTCTATTGTTTTTTGTTTATATAAAGAAAATTTTTAGGATTACAAAGTTTTTTTTTTAGAGTTTTTTTCGTTATTGGCTAATGAGCCAGTTTTTTCTTCACCGCCTAAGAGAGCTCGTTTAGGTAGGTTTTTTTTTGAAATATATGTAGATGCTTTGACTCATAAAATGGAGTCGAAATTTTAAGAAACTTTGTAGGCTTAGAATTTTTATTTACATGGGCGTTTTTTTTTTTTTTTGAAAGCCATTTTTAATTTATTTTGATTTTTTATCAATTTCGGCACAAGTATATATATATTTTTTTTTGTGGGAGATTAAATTCGAGTTTTTTTTTTTTTTCTATTTAAATTTTATTTTATATTAATGTTTTTTATATATATTTTATTTATTAGCTAGTTTTTTTTAGTGGAAATTATTTTTCATATATATAAATAAGTTTAATCGTGTAATAAAAAAATATGTTTTATATTTGAAAATTTAAAGAAATATGAGTTGGTAATAATTTAGTAGGGCTTAGTTAACGGTGTGAGGTAAGTGAGGTAAGTGTGTGTGTGGGAATTGGGGTCACCATTAAATTAATGTGGAACTGTCTGGTGTGACCATGGTTGGGAGGGCGTATTTGGGGGATTTTCGATCTTGTCCTCCCTCTTGAGTTCATTTTTGTATGATAGTTTTTTTTGTGTTGAATTTTATTCGTTTTTTTTTAGTGTGCTTGTCCCTGGGCTGAAGTGGTGGGTTGGAATCCGACCTGAGATATATGCCAACGCAGGCTAGCTGGCATCACCACAGCAGTGCCGTTGGGGACACGTTACATATGGAAAAAACGACCCCTCGAAAAATCCTATTTTTTGAAAGGGATACAAAAATTTAGAAACGTTGGACTAAGTGTATTGAGCTAAAAGGAGATTATGTTGAAAAATAATTTTTTTTTTTGCAAAAAAAAAACTGTGTTTCATTCAAAAAGTCACGGACTTATTGATCCGCCCTCGTACACCAACTCAAGTTTTTCTTCTTAATTATAAATATGAATGTCATGTTTCATTTTACTTCTGCTTCTTATGTCAGTATTTTAATTTGCTCTTCACTTAAGCCTTTTCCCATATCGTATACCCATTAAACCATCACTTTAAGCCGTCGTAATTATATTGTGAGAAAACAGATTCGTAATGGACGTTTATCTTCATAAAAAAAACCGTAAAAAGTTTTTTTTTATCACAATTATAAATGAGAATATTTATTTTTGCCGTTATTACCATAGTTGTTTCATATCTACACTACATTTCCAACCATACACTCAAAGAAAAAGCTTCTACATTATGGACACTAAGGATAGTAAGTAGGACGAAAGTAATTGTAGTCAAAAACAAACGAAATTTCACTTGAAGAAAGGACGACTAACATTTCATTAAATTCAGCAAACATTTGTCATTTGTTTTTACTGTTCAAAAAATTACTAACAATTGTAGTAAAAATTAACCACATATGTTAGTAAAAAATAAACAAACATTTATTTTTTATTTTTTTTAATAAAAAAAACGACTGTAAAAAATGAATGTAAAATCATAAAACAGTGATTTAATGTGGTTTGTTTTTTAAATGAACTAAAAGGTTAGTAAAAAACTAAATTTGTTCTACAAATAACTTACATTTACATTAAAAATAAAGAAACTGCATTACAATCCAAACAATTACTACATAAAGCTGAAGTTCCCTGAGTGTATGAAAACATTCATAAATATTATAATAACTGTCCGATGAAACTGTTTCCTAAGATTATTGTTAAGGTGATGCATTTCGGAATTCGACCCGGAACTAGCCCAATTTTGTTATCGAAGTGTGTTAGTACTCCACTGGAATTATTATTAATTTTCCCTATTTTTTTCTTTCGGTTTTCGAGATATGACCATTTTTATAAAAAAATATTGATGACATTTTGTGATGAAATTTCGTTAAAAATCAAAATTTCAAAAGCGAATTAAAAGGAAAAAAATAATCTGTAATATCGATTTACATGTTTAAGTATTTTTTAAACTTAAAACAAAACGAAATATTCGGAATAGAAATTTCAAAAAACGATTGTTTTTCTTCACAAAGCATGCTTTATAAATATTTATGTTTCAATAGATTTTCGTCCAATGAAACTGATTCATAAATATTATGAATTTTTTTCCTAAGTGTAGTTACTCAGCAATAGTTAAATGAAAATTAACACAAAAAAAAAAAAAATATCCGCATTTTTCTCTTGAGACAAGTTTTTAAACAATTTTAATTAAAGTATTACCAACTAAAATGTCACCATTCTTACGTACATATTAAAATAAAATCAAGATAATGTAAATAGATTATATGTTAACTTTTCGCTTGTTACCCAACATGCCAGGAATGGGGGAAAAAAAACTTTTGAAAATAAACTTTTTCTCATAGGAAACTCTTTGAAATAAAAAGTATTATCTTTCAGATTTTATTCCAAAACCAATTTAACAGCAAACAACGTTTGACCTCTAACGATTTTTTAAACTATTTTAACTTAATGACAATATTTTAAATTGCGGATTTAATTTTGATATTTTGGCTATATCGACTAAAATTGTTCATAAATGTTCATATATGATATATATTGGCGAATATATGAATCCATATATGTTTGGATTCGTAAACTGAGGGTATGTGGACATTATATGAATATATGGACATATATGAATATTCATATAGTATGCTCATATAAAAATATTTTTTGTAGGTAATTGTGTATTAAAAAGCATTTTTTTTGTTATTTTTTAAAGTCCTGCATTTTGCAGCAGCTTAATCAGGGGCTTTCTATTAGAATATTTACATTTTTTGACATTTTATAGAAAATTTCATAGAAAAACCCTGGTAAAGTTGCTGCAAAAAAGCAGCTGTCATACAGGCTTAACAATTCACATTCACCCTGGTATAAGGCAAAATATACGTTAATTGTTCCTGTTTTGAATAGAAGCACTCTTATACTACAATACCAGACAGAGTAATCATTAGTGCCCGTTCGGTCGGCCTTGGGGCAATGATGACAAATTTTGGTATTGGAAACATGTTTGTTGAGCCGATTTAATTCGATTTTGTGTATAAAATTTAAGAGAAAAGCCGAAGTTTAGCTATAAAGTTAAAAGTTCGGCCGCCGAACTATTTTCAGTTTGACCGAACTTTCTGAGGCCGAACAGTGAATTCATTGCTTGACTAAATACTTTTCTTCAAATTTGACACTCAAAATAGCATATAATCAGCCCAATAAACATTTTTCCATCCGCCAAATTTGTCAATAATGCTTTAAAATACCGAATACAGATTAAATGCATTTTCTGGCCGATTTGTTCGGTCGGACACTAGTTATCATTTACTGAGACTCGTAAATACCGCATTTGTTTTTTTTACTACATTGATAGAAATTTGTACGTAGTATTAATGTATTCCTTTATTAATCCAATGAATTATTTATAAAAAAGTCGCCAAAGAAACGTTTAATTGACCCAATGAAAATTTCATAAAGTATATGAACATTTTTTTCATTAATCGTTATGAAAGTTTCATGTGTTTAATGAACAAAATTCATAGTCTGTATAAAATATTTTCGTTGATATTTAATAATTTGCACTTTTTATGATTATTTTAGCATAGCATTAATTTAATGGTTATTGAGAAATTATCATTTGTTGATATTATTTATAGGATCTATATAGGATTTATAGGATTTATAGGTCTTTATAGGATCTATAAAATATTTTTATAAAAAAAAGTTTGAAAAGTTCGATGTTCTGCAAAAGCGATGGCAGACTGATTCTGAAATCTACTAAGAAAGGTTTTCCCGGGGCACCCACCAATGTAGCACAGTGGGGAATATTCTGTTGTTTCTCAACAAATTTGCTAAAGCTCATAATTTTTGACGAATTCGAAAAAGATAAAATTTGAAAAGTAGCTGATTAGATTTCAGTTCGAAAATTACAAATTTTTAAAATAAAATTTTTTATCCATAAACAAGAAATATTTTAATTGTTGTACTTTTTAAATTATGTATATTACGAACTTTAATGATTGAAAAAAACGTTTAAATACAATTAACAGGCATTGAAATATTAAAAGCTGAACTAAAAAAAACAATTTTAATTTTTTCTTTACATTCAATTTTTCTTTACCAATAAAAACCAAATTCAACCGGCGAAAAACCTTTATCATTGGGCTTCACAAACTTATAACACCTCCATAGAAGTTGCTTATGCAGACGCTGACTAATATAACAACACAAAGAAGAGCTATTTTCAAGGTATAAAAATGCTAAAATTTTTACAGGAACTCAAAGCTTCAATTCTTTTATACCTTTAGATGAAACTTCACTAAAAGTTAGCAAATATTCCGAAAGTCAACAGTATGAGCTGCGCAAAATTATATATTAAATCTAAAAAAATAAAAATAAAAAAAAAATTTCCAAGGGTAAGTCCATATTTTGGTGGAGTCTGAAAAATTTGATAATACAATTCTTCTTCTAATCTATTAGAGTTACAAAAAATCTGTATAACTTTCAAAGTATAGCTACTTTATTCTTTTTTGTCACACAATGATATCAAAATATAAGGAAGTTAACAAGAGATGCATTTACTTAAAAAAATAAAAAAAAGAAAAAAACGAAAGTTTAGTTTTTAGATATGTTATATATATTAAAGAGACCTTCCTAAAAAATTTTTTTTTGAAAAAAAAAACACGTGGCCTTTGAAGTGTTTTCCTAGTTTAAAGTTTTATTTCTGGCAAAAAAAAAATTATCAGTGTAATATAAAATTTTTGCAGTATATGTTTTCGAAAGTTGATTTAAAGACCTTTCTAATGGTACCAAGATCTTTGAAATCGGTTCGGCCATTCCGTAGTAATCACAGCTTGAAAGTACATATTATTGTCATTTTTCAAAAACTTCGATACCTTGCCACGCCCACATATTTTCAAATATGCAATTTCTAAATATGAGTTTGTTTTTTGTATAGTTTATATATAGCTGTATGCAAAATTTCAACCAATTCTGAGAGGGTCGGGTTGAAAATGTGCGTTTTTTATAGGTTTTGATATGATAGAAAATATGTAATTTTTTTATCGATGTGGCTTTCAATTCTGTAGAACGATCGACGATTATCCACTTTTGTAGTAAAAATACCACCATATTATATAAAAATGTTAAATATTGTTAACAATGTTATTTAAAATCAAAATTTTTGTGTAATATCGTCAAAACGATACCAATTTAGGCCTCGTTTTGAACAAAACTATGTCGTTTTTCTTAGAGAATCTGTTCCCTGGAATTTAGTGACCAACTATTCAAATTCGTCTAGGCAAACTTAATAAAAAAAAATTTATTTATATCAAAGTTTTGGTTAATTTTGTTTAAAAGAAATTTTTCAGTTTTTTTTATTTCAAAATGATAGTACAAAAAAATTTTTTTTTTCTTATTACAAGTCAACTTTTTTATTGAAAACAATTTTTCATTGATTTAATGAATTTTTTATGAAATTATGAAAAAATCATAACAAATGTTAATGAAAAACTACCAATATTAATGAGTTTTCCTTCAGTTAATGAAATTTTTCATTAAACCAATGAATCGATTTTAATGAAATCGTTTCATTAATACTATGAAGGAAAATTCTATCAGTGTATAATGCATAATTTACTTTACATGTTACTGATAAATTAAATAAGATTTAACTAAAATAAAGAATAAAATTGCATTCAAAGACATATAAATTTAACGTTTTTAAGGTTTTATTGAGCGTGTTCTTCTTTTTTTTTTGACAATCTGTTTTAATTTATCAGAAACATGTAAATATAATTATAATGCATTTAGTTTAGTAAAAAAGAAAACAAATGCGGTAACTGGGCTCAGTAAAAGATTACTCTGTTTGGTATCGTAGTATAAGAGTGATTTTTACCAAGCACAATCTGCCGCTCATATGATTTGTTAAAAAATAACAAAAACTACTGTTTAATATACGATAAATTAAAAAAATAATATTGTTTAAATAACCGATACAGGTACCTTTAATATTTATATATATAGCGGATAAAACATAAAAAAAACGATTTTTTTTTTCTTTGTTTTTGAAATTTAAAAGTTTTCTTTTGTGATTATAAAACAAAATACACACACACAAGCCAATGTATGCTCACGCAGTGAAAAAATATGGTTGCAATATGACTGCGGCCACAAAACTATGTTTCCTACAGCCATTATTGCTTGTTTCAATTAAATTATTATTGTTTCAATCATGGTTAACCAATAATATGGTTGCTTTAATCGCTATTTTTTCGGTTATCATATTATTCTCATGTCTACAATCATAACATAGTATTTATTATCATATTCCTCTCTCTAACTACATACATATTATTAGGTTAGGTTAGGCATATTATAGTTGCGCAACTATAAGATTATCAGTTTGCTTTTTATGAACGTCTTCACTCTTTTAGTGCCATTCTTGTTTAAGATTTTGTGAAAAGAAGTTGTGAGAAGCAGTAAGTCTAGGCAAAAGTTAAATCAAGTTATTGTTGTTATACATAAAAGTGTTATAAATTAAATAAAAATTGATAAAACAATGATTTAGTTTTAAATTTGTTGTACTTATGCAAAATAAACTGTAAATAAAAAATAATAAAGAAATATGAAAAAAAAAATTTAAACAAAAAACACGTGCTTGTAAGTCTGTGGTACGATATAATCGCACAATTATAATTACATATAATGCGACAATCATAATATGGTAATAAATTATGACGAAATTAGATACTAAATAAATTAAATTATGTAAACATCGCATAGCGACAATATAATGGTTTATATATCTCCATACTCACACAAATCTTATTCGTCAGCGCAAAGACAATTTGATTACTTAAATTATTTTAAAATAAGTTTATTTAATTGTGAAAATTATTAAATAAATAAACATACGGCTGTACTTAAAAAAATGCATAACTTTTTAATCCAGCTTCAACGCAACGTTGCGAGAATAATGTAGGAATCATACTATGATAATTTATAAACATTTCCACAAACATAATATGACAATATTGACATCAATCGGAAACCATTATATGGTAGTCTGATTATCATGTTATGATTAAAAAAAAGATGAAAGTATGGTTGTCACAACCCTAGTAACATGGTTGTCGCAATCATAAATCCAAAAATGTATGATGCCCTTTAAATATGGTTGCCCCAACCATGTTTTTTCTGTGCGTGATTGATTGCATGTTTGAATTTTTTGTAAAGGCAATTAATTAATTTTTTATTTAATCAAACTCTTTTTGTAAAAATATTAAAATTCAATATTTAACTACTACCGAAGGAATGTGTATTTCTTTAGTTTGATTTTTAAACTACCGATGGGAAAAGTTGAAAAAAAAAAATATTTCTATGTATTTTAATTGATTCTTCAAACAAGCTTTACGTAAGACTTTATAAATAAACTTGAATCCGTAACAGAAAATATATTGTGAGTGTATGAACATATATGATTATTAGGCCGGGTCGATTTGTATGGAGACAAAAAAATCGCTCCCATAATCTTGGAGAGATTCCTCCGATTTTCTGAAATATCAATGTGGGATTTTTCAAATTTTCAACCTACGGGTCAAAAGTCAGGCCATCAGAATTCGTTTTAGAGGTATGGTTCCTTCGGCAAAGTTTTAGTGGTATGGTTCCTTCGGCAAAGTTTCTTATTTTGATCCCTAGAATACGATTTTCCTTGAACGTTGAGCGATTTTTAAATCGACCCGCCCTAATGATTATCCATATGTGTCCATATATGAGCACATATGTCAATATAGCATCAATTTATGGGTCCGAACATGTATGTAACCATTAGGGCAGGTCGATTTAAAAATCGCTCAACGTTCAAGGAAAATCGTATTCTAGGGATCAAAATAAGAAACTTTGCCGAAGGAACCATACCACTAAAACGAATTCCGATGTCCCGACTTTTGACACGTAGGGTCCAATTTAGAAAAAGCCCACTTTAATATTTCAGAAAGTAGGAGGAATCTCTCCAAGATTATGGGAGCTACTTCTTCTCCGGGAGACTCGCTAGCAGATCAATGCTTAAATCATCATTCTAGGTGACCGTTAAGGGTTAAAATTTAAGTTGAAGAGGGCTTTTTTAGCCGTGTTTTTATAGAAAAATGTACAAACCTCGGAATAGAGATATTTCAGAAAGTAGGAGGAGTTCTTCCAAGATTACGGTCTCTATTTATTCTCCGGAAGACGCTCTAGCAGATGAATGTATAAATTATATTCGATTGGGTTGGATTCGATTGGGGCACTCTAAATGGGTCAAAGTGGGATTTTTTAAAAATTTTACCCTACGGGTCAAAAGTCGGGACACCAGAATTCGTTTTAGAGGTATGGTTCCTTCGGCAAAATTTCTTATTTTGATCCCTAGAATACGATTTTCCTTGAACGTTGAGTGATTTTTTTGCCTCCATACAAATCGACCCGGGCTAGTAACCATATTTGGATTCATACAGTTACGGACAAAAAAATAAGTTCACACAATTTAACGCAATACTATTTTTAGATTAGAGTACAACAACAACTCGTTATTTTATGAAATAATCCAAACTTTATTGTAAAGACGAAAATTGCAAATTGTACGAAGTATTTAATATTCCATACCAACTTTGGAACCAACTATTCACAAAGTAAAGAGTTCTACTGTAATCAAAAAATAATATTTCAATTTTCTCCACCAAATTTGTTCTCCTTTAATGACAAATTGTGTTACCAAAAAGTGACGCTTTTTTTGGTCATAACTGTATATGCGCCAATGTATGGTTTCATAAATGAACATTTTTAGAAGGAAAGCTTAAATAAATCTTAAAAAAATTAGATTTAAATGTATTTGACAACATTTAAAGACAAGAATTTTTTAATCCAAATTTATTAAGACCGTTGCACAGTGGTTTCCCTTATATGGAAAAGCGGTCAAAAATCAATATCTCCAAAACTAAAAAAGCTAGGGTCTTCAAAATTTTTCAGCTCATTTCATGCCCGAAGAACTTAAAGTTGGCAAATTTTTAGGAAAAAATATTAACAACAGTAGCCACAGTAGCCATTTGATCTTTTAAGGGTTAATTGGCTTATAGATCTGTTTTAAAAAATTTTTGAAATAAAGTATTTTATTATGAAAATTTGTTTGTTTTAAACAAGTTTTTTGTAAATTTTTATTTAATTTTAATTCATTCGAAATATACACTGAAAAAAACTAAATTTAAAAGTTAAACAAAGTTAAATAATGCAATATAGGGTATTATTAAGTAATATAAGGTAATAAAGTAAAATAGTAGTAATATATATCAAATATTAAGCAAATTTAAAACTCCTTGACTTAAACTACTTCTTTTCTTTGTTGGTAAGTTTCGGGCTCCAGAAATAAATGGATCTGAACTTAAAAAGAGGCGATTTAAAAGATCTGTATTTGTAGCTATGCGCGATATTTTTCGTGTATGTTGCAATCTAAACTGTTTTATATCCTTATTTTTCGCTTCAGCTGCTTCCTCCACATTTCCAATTTCCATATTGATATTTTTGAAACTTTTATCACTATCGCGAAAACAATTAATTATAAGAATCAAAATTTGACCTTTATTTTGACACTTTTCAAATGCAATGAGTAAGCTTCACTTAAACTGAAAGTCAAATACCTTAAAATAGCAAAAATGTTTCTCTTTATTCATAACTGTAAATCAAATACCATAAAATTGCAATATAAAGTTTAAAATAACAACAATTAAAAAAAATAATTTCTCTTTACTCATATTCTTAAAAAGAAATAGTACAAAAAAAATGCGATTCACTATTTTTCGTCGGATGACTTTGTAAATCACACCCATATGCGAAAATATGCAAAAACCCGCGGCCACAATATTTTTTAATTTAAAGAGGGATAAAAAACCTACAATTTGATGTATAAGAAGTTGTGGGTGGATGAGGGCCATATCACTAAAAGTCTACGTGAAAAAGAAGTTTTTGAAAAACGTGTGTTTTAAAAAGGTCAACAAAGTATTCTTCAGTGATTTTTTTATGGGCTCATATTTTCGCAGCTTTTGCTATTTAATTTGGTAGAAAATAAGTTAAAATTTAATGTTTGTAGGGTTTTTGGAAACTTCTGCCACAATATCGCGAATAACTTTTTGGATAAACTTAAGTTTTCTTTTATGACTATGCAACCACAATATATGCAATATAAACATACCTCCACTTTCAACTTACACAAACACTAAATCTCGCCAAAAAAAACAACAAAATTTGTTAGATTCATAAATTTAGAGTGTTATCAATAAATTTTTGTGCAATAAAGCTTAAAAAAAACAATAACTTTTTTGTTTTTTGGCCTATGGGGGAAACCACTGCGCGTTGGGGTAAAAAGGCTATGTTCATACCAATGTGCGTTCTAAAATTCGTTCATATAGGATTTTAATTTGGAATAATAATTGTAAAATTAAAAAAATATGCCTCCATATATGGGTCTTCATATAAGGGCAACTGACGTTGAAATAAGAAAATTCAACTTATATATGGCATAATATATGAATTCTTATATGAATATATATATGCCATATATGGAGCGATATGTGCAATATATGGAACGATATATGCAATATATTATCATATATGATGTCATACATTTCCATATTTTTTTTAATATATTAGCGCATCCATACATGTCAGATATGTTCATATATGATTCATATATGCTCATATATGCAACCATAATGTCACCAGGATATCTACAAAAGGTTATATTATTGATCCCACACAATATCTGTATTTTTATTTAAAATGTGTTGTTTTTAATATATATGAGCTACTTAAAAAATTCTCGATACCTGCTGAAACTGACAATATATGGCTCTTATTTCTCAAGGTTTTTTGAATTGAGAAAAACGCTGAACAGGGTTTCAAAGACTATCGTATACTTAAAATAAATGACATGCAAAGATTTACGTTGAAGAATTTTCACCTAAATAATTCATGGCCATTTAAATGTCGAAAATTACTTGAAACTTACCAGAGTTTTTTTCATTAATTTAATATTTTTTTCTCATAGTTTTTAGCTTCAGATCCAAACCAATACAAAATGGAGTGACTAGACTTGGGAGATTTATTCACTAAAAAAGAGATTTCCATATCGCTATTTGGTAAAAAATTATATGGGTGGAAATCAAATTTTTCCGAATTTTAAATTTTTGCAGTTTTTTTCCATGTGGTTTTTTGCGCCGTTTAATGGAATTGAATTTTGAGAAGAGTATTTAAAAACAGGTGTAATTTCATAAAGTTTGATTTATACCAAGTTAATGTCAGCGAACCAAGAACTGGATACGGACAACACAAACTTAAAAGGAAACTTTCCGAGTCAAAAAGGCACTTACAAATTTTATGAACTTTTTAAAAATTTTGCGAAAATTAATTTAATTTCTCATTTTTTTTATAAAAAGCATGGCTTGAGAACATATTTAGGTATCTAGCGTGAATCTTACGACGTAGGTAACTGATAAAATGTGAAAAAATTTAATTTTTTTCGTTCCTAGCGAGTACAGCGACAGTTTTTAAAACACATTTCGCTTTATGACAACTAAATCGTGGTAAAAATTTCGCCAAAACGTTCATCAAATATAAGACTTTAATGAGCTTAATATTAAAATCGACATGACATCAACAAATTTTAAGGACTTTAAATTTTATGGAGCAAACAAAATTTTTATAAACTAAAACAGCATCCTTATTTAAAAATTTTAATTTTTATGTAAAAACAGTATTTGATATGATTTCCTGCAAATAAGTACCCTAAACCCAAATAAACGGCAAAAATGCGTGTTTTCCAAAATAATGGTGGTTTACTTTTTAAGTTCTAATATATGAAACAATTTTTTTAGAGTGCATTTTTATATTTTTTGGTGGTGTAATCTGTAATCTATAATCTGAAAACAACGAATCTTTTGAAATGTAATAAAATCAATGAGATCTATTAATTGATGTTGCTTTAATTAAATCCCATTTTAATATATTTAATTTGCTTGCAAACAGCAAACACAAGATAGTCCGAAAGAAAATTGCATTTCATTTTGATTTGCCTATTTAATTTAATCGAGGGGGTGTCAGAGCTTTTTCCAATATTAGTTTTTAATGCGGACTTTTCCCGAAGAGCATTTTCTTTCGTAAGTAAAAGACTACTTTCCATATAAAAATAAATGAATTTTTAACTTTATTTTGTAAGCCTTAAACTTGAGATTAGAGAGTTTAAAAAAAATACGTGTCTCTTTTTTTTTGTTGCTAATTTACAACATTTCTAATTTACAACATATTCATTAAAACCGTTGAGATGGGGTCGAGATACTTCCCTTTTAGGTCATCATCATCCTTATTCTAAATCACTACCCACAAGAAACTCATGGTTTGATCAGGTTTATTTATTAGGAGTGCCGATCCCAAAAATACCCGCATTTTTAAATCCCGAAATACCGGGATTTTTTACCAAAAAACATAGTTCCTTTAAAACACTCAGAAAATTAAGAAGGTAAAAAATGACTAGAAATGACAGTTAAAATGACTAAAATGTAGTAAAAATGGCAAGTACTGTATTTGTCATAAAATTTACTAACCATGTAGTCATTTTAACTATTGATAAACAACTACAATGGTAGTAAAAACAACTATCGAAGTGACAAAACAATGAATATAAAATAAGTTGAAAAAATTACTGTTTTAACAGTTATTTTTAAGTATTTTAAAAATAT
>CM037852.1:70215466-70254624 GCA_021234595.1 Delia radicum | reverse complement strand
TGCGCAGTGAAAAAATAAATTTAAATGAAAAAAGTGGAATTTCTGACTCAGTGAAAAAGATAAATTTTCATAAACATCTGGCCCAGTAAAAATTCTGTGTGTGGAGAATATTTTTATTACACAATTATGTTTTACCGACGGCTTTTCACAATTTTACATCTATGAAAAAAAGAAGAATTTTCTGCTCCAGTAAAAAAAGAAGAATTTTCTGCACCAGTAAAAAAGATAAATTTTCATAAACAATCTGGCCCAGTAAAATTCTGTGTGTGGAGAATATTTTTATTACACAATTATGTTTTGCCGACGGCTTTTCACAATTTTACATCTATGAAAAAAGAAGAATTTCTGCTCCAGTAAAAAAAGAAGAATTTTCTGCACCAGTAAAAAAAGATAAATTTTCATAAACATCTGGCCCAGTAAAAATTCTGTGTGTTGAAAATTTACATAGAGATGTGAAAATATAGCTTATTTTAAAATATGTGTGTGTGTGTGTGTGTGGAGAATATTTTTATTACACAATTATGTTTTGCCGACGGCTTTTCACAATTTTACATCTATGAAAAAAAGAAGAATTTTCTGCTCCAGTAAAAAAAGAAGAATTTTCTGCCCCAGTAAAAAAAAAAGAAGAATTTTCTGCCCCAGTTTTTTCACTGGGATGATGGGATTATGTGCATAGAAAATTCTTTGTGTTTACATTATGAAAATATTTTTGAGAAGAATTTGTACACAATATAATCAAATTAGTGTAATATTTAAAAATATGTGGATGATAGTATTATGTCAAGTTTTTAGGCGACATGATAAAACTTTGTCTAATATTTAAATTGTGTTTACATTATGAGAATATTTGTGTAATGAACAGATCAAATCATGATCAAACACATCTTGTACGTCGCATTGATATACATGTAAAATTTTTTATAGGGATCAGTCTACAGACATAATGTGTCAAGTGTTTTAGATGACATAGTAAAATTTGTCTAATATTTAAATTGTGTTTACATTATGAGAATATTTTTAATCAAACACATTTTGTACGTCGCTTTGATATACATGTAAAATTTTTTATATGGATCAAAAACTTAGCCTACAGACATAATGTGTCAAGTGTTTTAGGTGACATAGTAAAATTTGGATACTATTTAAAATAATATACAAGACAGTGTATTTTGTATATTTTTCATTTTATTCATTTATTAAACGCTTAGATGTTTATAATACATTTCAATAAAATTAATTATAGATCGCTACAAGTATCAGGTCCCTCTCTACAACTATCAATAGACCATGGACAATCAATGAAATGTTCCCCATGTATCGAGTCTAGGCACTCCTTATTTTCAAATTCATCCATTATATTCGTAAAGTTTAATATATAATGGAGATCCTCAAAAGAAATGTATCCATCATATTTAAAAAGAAAGGTGTCAATTCTCTCTCTCGTAGTGTTGGTATTAATATCATTGTTTCTGATATTTGAAAATAATAATTTAAATGTTCATAATAATATTAGTGATATGTTAATGAAGATTGATAGTGATGATGATATATTTACAAATATTGATTTGGAAGATGTAAATAAAACATTGTATTAATTTTTAATTTTAATTGTATTATAATTTTTAATTTATTTAGATTTAAATTAATTTTTTTAAATATTTCTTATGTAATAGATGATATTTTATAAAGATTTTAGAAAAAATTATGAAAATAACTGTGTTTGAGGAAAATTTAATTTTTCATGTTGACAAATACGACTATAAGTTTTTGGCATATTGTCATTTATTTAAACAACTTTGCGTACTTGAACAGTTAAAGGATTATATTCAATTAATCGATCATGCATGAGAATACAATAGGCAGACGTGTTTTCTGGAATATTACTGCTTGTCTCAAACTCAATTTTTATATCAATTGGACCGTTTGTAGTAGATTCATTTTGATGGCTCACATCAATGAGAATAATAGGAGCATTATTTTTAAATTCTTGACAATTCACAATTGGTTGAGGTTCTTTCATATAATAGTTTTGTTGAAATCTCACATACATATCATAGAGAATAGCAAAGCGTTCATTAGCAAATTTAATATTAAGATCATCATAAGGATATGATTCTGAATTCAAGTGTACTTTGAGGTTAGTTAAATTGCAGTGAACAAATTTATTATCATTTTGGAATGCTATTATTAATGCAAAACGAGGACGTTCTCTGTTGGTAGCTAACTTTACATTCCAAATGTTAGTATTTCCAGTTGTTAGTTGAGGATTATAATGACAGTCCCAACTGTGGAATGCTATTGGTAAGTTTTCTCCGTTTTTATCACTTTCATCATATTTAATTTACTAAAATCCCATAAGTGTACATGAGGAATTCTCCATGAAATATTTGTAATTTTTATTTTGGGTTTTTCAGTATTTGCTGTTGAATACACCATGCATTCATCACTTTTACTACGCAGTAAAAATTAATTCATGTTTAGATTTTAAAATTACTTTATTGAAATCTTCAGCAAATCTCAGTAAGACTTTTAGTGGAATATAAAAATTAAAAATTGAAAAATAAAAATTGAAAATTAAAAAATAAAAATTAAAAATTGAAAATAAAAATTAAATTAGGCTTCTTCTTATTTTTGGTTGTTGTTTTTTTGGAATGTGATAAATTTTTATTTTTCTAAATTGTTTAAACAAAAATATTAATGAGGGTTGTGAAAATATAAAGGAAAAATTTTAAATTTCTGTGTGTGAAAAAATGTTATTCTCTAAATATTGTTTTAATAAGACATTTTTCAATTATTTTCCTTAATTTTAATTATAGGAATGTAAGAACAATAATTCAATAAAAAGCAGTCCAATAGTAAAGTCAAAAATGGATATTTCATCATCTCTAATTAATAAATTTAATAATTTCAACAGTAAACCAATTCTCTATATTAAAGACATGGAGAATTTAAAATCCTATACTGTGTTGAAAGCCATACGAATTAAAACTAAATTTGGCAAATGCATAAGACTTGAAGTCGAAAATAACATTATATTTCTACCAACTAGATATAACGCCATGACTGAAGAAGAACTAGTGGAATTATCCTCTGGAAATTACTGCATTAAAAAAGAAGCTGGAGTACACGAGAAATCATATCAATTGCAGCTGGAGCAATTCAATTTAAATAATGAATATATTATTCTTCAAAATAGTACATATCCAGTATGGAATTAAAATGTAAATAAATATTATTAAATAAAGCAAAATTATATAGTTTATTAAAAAAAGTTTTCTTTTTATTTATTATAAATTTCATACAAAAATTGTAGGCATAAATGTCCACAATTAAACGAATTATATTTTTGATGTTGATTGTAGTTATATTCTAAATTTCTACCCAAGTATTTTACTACTACTTCCAACGGTGGCTGCAAATTTCCAAAACTATCAAAATATTCATTTTGTTGATTATTTTTATAGTATGCTACCCAATGTGTTCCACAGCCAATTGATGCATCTAAATTAATAATTCCACATTCTTTGAGTCTAAGACGTTTGGGGAGTGAGTCTCGCATAAAAATATCTCTAAAATAGGGAATATGTGTGGCAAACATCCTTAAATCAACATCAGTGAGTGGTCTTTTGGGTAGCATCTTTAACAGTTTTTTGATGATTTATTACATACAAGACCATATCCTTTTTATATGGCTTAAGAAATAATCCTTTTCCCATTGCAATAGCCTCCATTGTTTTATTATGTTTAATGGCCTCATCAAGATTTTGCTTAGCATTTTTAGCAGTGTTAATTGCTTTAACAATAGCTGATCCACCAGAAGATAGACTACCTTAGGCTCCGAGTGCTGTAAGAATTGATACTAAAGGCAAGAAACCTCCAATTTTGGGAACATTTATTATGCTAGGTATAACAACTTTAGATTTTTTTCCTTTTAGAGATTTATTGATAACTCTACGTGCAATTTTAATAGCGTCATTAATATCTCTGGGTTTTTCCTTCTTTAAACTTTTTGTAGCCATTCTTACCGCATCGTTAAAAATTTTCTTTCCACTTTTGTATTGACCCTTTACCCCTATTCCAAATTTAACTTTTGCTTTCATTGCGTTGCTTACAAAATATGCATTTGTTTTCTCGCCAATACTACTATCCTCGGCTAAAACTCTTTCCCAAGCACGATTTTCAAGTATTTTAACAGCTTGATGTCGTTTATTAATATCCTTATTTTGGGAATATGCTATATCATGTTCTGAGGCAGGATGAAATGAATATTAAACATATATATATATAATGATCACGTTAGTATGGATATGAGCTATAAGAAATTTTATGATATGTCAAGAATGTTGGAAAGACAAGTATGGATTTTTAATAATAAGTAAAGATGATGATTTAGATGCAGGTCGCTATAGAAAATCGTTTAATTTTTTCATTGAAATATAAAAAAGGTAAATTCATAAATTCTACTTAGTCAAGAATAGATCATTGAATCAATTACATATAAATTGATTTCTATACAATCATCTGTTTATTAATATCATACCATCTAAAAGACTAGAACAGCTAAAAATACCTAATCTGATAAACCAGACCAGCCAGCAGACGCCTGATCTGATAAACCAGACCAGCCAGCAGACGCCTGATCTGATAAACCAGACCAGCCAGCAGACACCTGATCTGATAAACCAGACCAGCTAAAAATACCTAATCTGATAAATCAGAACAGCCAGCAGACACCTGATATGATAAGCCAGACCAGATCAGCTTGCCACAAATATATGTTCATCACACAAATCATCTAATTTTACATCTAACATCTAAATGCCACAAATCATCTAATTGTTTATGCAACTCATTTACAAGAATTCGTTTTGTAGTCATTTTTGATTTTTATATGTATGTCTCTTTTATTTCTGTTGTTTTATATGAATAAGAAAATTTTTGATGGTGAGTCTTTTTCTTCCAAAATAATTTGAATATATTTCCTCTCGTTTTGTTAGTAAATGATGTTAACGCTATCCACAATGAAATTAAGCACTTTGGCAGCATTTTATTTATTTTATATTAAATTTCTCATAATTGTAATTTTCAATATATATGACATGTAAACTTGTTGAATGTTATGCACTTATTAATTAATTTGTAAGATATTCATTAGATTTTATATAATAATATCAGCTTCTCACAATTCTTCAATTATTGAGACTATTTCATTATTATGATTATTATGACCAGCGACTTGTGATGCTATCAATAGCCGAAGGCGATCAACCAACTCATTTGGATCATTCCAATATATATAATTTGATTTATTTGAATTCAATTTCATTAAACCACTTCCTGTCTTATCATTTTTAAATAATTTACTTATAATGTTTCGATATTTATATGCTCTGGTGCCTTTTAGCTGTCCATCGGATTTATAATCTCTTTTATGAGCATTTGTTTCAATTAAAATCTTCTTGTAAATCTCCAATTCAGTTTTATCATAATTCATTGGTTTTGAATAAAACATTAACTGACAAAGACCTGGTGTAAGGAGCCACATTTGGTTTCCTACCTCAATTTTATCGTCATTTATTTTTATATTGCTGTTACCAAATTTCCATTCTCCACTAGAATTTTTATGTGGCCCTTATAGAGTATCCAACATATTTTTTTTTTTTTTACCCAACCGGGATAAATCTATCGGATTTGTTGAAACATTAATATTGTATCCTCTTGAAAATAGAAATTTTCATCATCATTTGTCTTATATAAAGACTTTTGTGTCTCATCTTCACCATTAGTACTTATATGTTCTTTCTTCGGAGTACTTGACTCGAATTTCATCGGTACTTTGTTAAAGCTAATATTTGAGTAATTAGCCATTTCATTTTTAATTTCATCTTTAATAATTTTTGAAATTGTATTCATATTTTTAGAAATATCAATAAATTCCTTCAATGGTTTCGTTATAGGCCTAAATGTATCTTTGAGTTGTTTAGATGTGTTAGATTCATCAAATTTTATACTTTGAAATTTCCTTTTCAAAGCATTTCTCGTCTTTACTAATTCTTCCAAAACTTTTTCCTCCATCGTTTATTAGTTTTGAAATTATGATTAGGTATCGGCAAGATACTGGCTGGTCTGGTTTATCAGATCAGGTGTCTGCTGGCTGGTCTGGTTTATCAGATCAGGTGTCTGCTGGCTGGTCTGGTTTATCAGATCAGGCGTCTGCTGGCTGGTCTGGTTTATCAGATCAGGCGTCTGCTGGCTGGTCTGGTTTATCAGATCAGGTGTCTGCTGGCTGGTCTGGTTTATCAGATCAGGTGTCTGCTGGCTGGTCTGGTTTATCAGATCAGATGTCTGCTGGCTGGTCTGGTTTATCTGATCAGATATTTTTAGCTGTGCTGATTTATTAGATTAGATATTTTTAGCTGTGCTGATTTATCAGATTAGGTATTTTTAGCTGTTCTGATTTATCAGATTAGGTATTTTTAGCTGTTCTGATTTATTAGATTAGATATTTTTAGCTGTGCTGATTTATCAGATTAGGTATTTTTAGCTGTTCTAGTCTTTTAGATGGTATGATATTAATAAACAGATGATTGTATAGAAATCAATTTATATGTAATTGATTCAATGATCTATTCTTGACTAAGTAGAATTTATGAATTTACCTTTTTTATATTTCAATGAAAAAATTAAACGATTTTCTATAGCGACCTGCATCTAAATCATCATCTTTACTTATTATTAAAAATCCATACTTGTCTTTCCAACATTCTTGACATATATCATAAAATTTCTTATAGCTCATATCCATACTAACGTGATCATTATATATATATATGTTTAATATTCATTTCATCCTGCCTCAGAACATGATATAGCATATTCCCAAAATAAGGATATTAATAAACGACATCAAGCTGTTAAAATACTTGAAAATCGTGCTTGGGAAAGAGTTTTAGCCGAGGATAGTAGTATTGGCGAGAAAACAAATGCATATTTTGTAAGCAACGCAATGAAAGCAAAAGTTAAATTTGGAATAGGGGTAAAGGGTCAATACAAAAGTGGAAAGAAAATTTTTAACGATGCGGTAAGAATGGCTACAAAAAGTTTAAAGAAGGAAAAACCCAGAGATATTAATGACGCTATTAAAATTGCACGTAGAGTTATCAATAAATCTCTAAAAGGAAAAAAATCTAAAGTTGTTATACCTAGCATAATAAATGTTCCCAAAATTGGAGGTTTCTTGCCTTTAGTATCAATTCTTACAGCACTCGGAGCCTAAGGTAGTCTATCTTCTGGTGGATCAGCTATTGTAAAAGCAATTAACACTGCTAAAAATGCTAAGCAAAATCTTGATGAGGCCATTAAACATAATAAAACAATGGAGGCTATTGCAATGGGAAAAGGATTATTTCTTAAGCCATATAAAAAGGATATGGTCTTGTATGTAATAAATCATCAAAAAACTGTTAAAGATGCTACCCAAAAGACCACTCACTGATGTTGATTTAAGGATGTTTGCCACACATATTCCCTATTTTAGAGATATTTTTATGCGAGACTCACTCCCCAAACGTCTTAGACTCAAAGAATGTGGAATTATTAATTTAGATGCATCAATTGGCTGTGGAACACATTGGGTAGCATACTATAAAAATAATCAACAAAATGAATATTTTGATAGTTTTGGAAATTTGCAGCCACCGTTGGAAGTAGTAGTAAAATACTTGGGTAGAAATTTAGAATATAACTACAATCAACATCAAAAATATAATTCGTTTAATTGTGGACATTTATGCCTACAATTTTTGTATGAAATTTATAATAAATAAAAAGAAAACTTTTTTTAATAAACTATATAATTTTGCTTTATTTAATAATATTTATTTACATTTTAATTCCATACTGGATATGTACTATTTTGAAGAATAATATATTCATTATTTAAATTGAATTGCTCCAGCTGCAATTGATATGATTTCTCGTGTACTCCAGCTTCTTTTTTAATGCAGTAATTTCCAGAGGATAATTCCACTAGTTCTTCTTCAGTCATGGCGTTATATCTAGTTGGTAGAAATATAATGTTATTTTCGACTTCAAGTCTTATGCATTTGCCAAATTTAGTTTTAATTCGTATGGCTTTCAACACAGTATAGGATTTTAAATTCTCCATGTCTTTAATATAGAGAATTGGTTTACTGTTGAAATTATTAAATTTATTAATTAGAGATGATGAAATATCCATTTTTGACTTTACTATTGGACTGCTTTTTATTGAATTATTGTTCTTACATTCCTATAATTAAAATTAAGGAAAATAATTGAAAAATGTCTTATTAAAACAATATTTAGAGAATAACATTTTTTCACACACAGAAATTTAAAATTTTTCCTTTATATTTTCACAACCCTCATTAATATTTTTGTTTAAACAATTTAGAAAAATAAAAATTTATCACATTCCAAAAAAACAACAACCAAAAATAAGAAGAAGCCTAATTTAATTTTTATTTTCAATTTTTAATTTTTATTTTTTAATTTTCAATTTTTATTTTTCAATTTTTAATTTTTATATTCCACTAAAAGTCTTACTGAGATTTGCTGAAGATTTCAATAAAGTAATTTTAAAATCTAAACATGAATTAATTTTTACTGCGTAGTAAAAGTGATGAATGCATGGTGTATTCAACAGCAAATACTGAAAAACCCAAAATAAAAATTACAAATATTTCATGGAGAATTCCTCATGTACACTTATGGGATTTTAGTAAATTAAATATGATGAAAGTGATAAAAACGGAGAAAACTTACCAATAGCATTCCACAGTTGGGACTGTCATTATAATCCTCAACTAACAACTGGAAATACTAACATTTGGAATGTAAAGTTAGCTACCAACAGAGAACGTCCTCGTTTTGCATTAATAATAGCATTCCAAAATGATAATAAATTTGTTCACTGCAATTTAACTAACCTCAAAGTACACTTGAATTCAGAATCATATCCTTATGATGATCTTAATATTAAATTTGCTAATGAACGCTTTGCTATTCTCTATGATATGTATGTGAGATTTCAACAAAACTATTATATGAAAGAACCTCAACCAATTGTGAATTGTCAAGAATTTAAAAATAATGCTCCTATTATTCTCATTGATGTGAGCCATCAAAATGAATCTACTACAAACGGTCCAATTGATATAAAAATTGAGTTTGAGACAAGCAGTAATATTCCAGAAAACACGTCTGCCTATTGTATTCTCATGCATGATCGATTAATTGAATATAATCCTTTAACTGTTCAAGTACGCAAAGTTGTTTAAATAAATGACAATATGCCAAAAACTTATAGTCGTATTTGTCAACATGAAAAATTAAATTTTCCTCAAACACAGTTATTTCCATAATTTTTTCTAAAATCTTTATAAAATATCATCTATTACATAAGAAATATTTAAAAAAATTAATTTAAATCTAAATAAATTAAAAATTATAATACAATTAAAATTAAAAATTAATACAATGTTTTATTTACATCTTCCAAATCAATATTTGTAAATATATCATCATCACTATCAATCTTCATTAACATATCACTAATATTATTATGAACATTTAAATTATTATTTTCAAATATCAGAAACAATGATATTAATACCAACACTACGAGAGAGAGAATTGACACCTTTCTTTTTAAATATGATGGATACATTTCTTTTGAGGATCTCCATTATATATTAAACTTTACGAATATAATGGATGAATTTGAAAATAAGGAGTGCCTAGACTCGATACATGGGGAACATTTCATTGATTGTCCATGGTCTATTGATAGTTGTAGAGAGGGACCTGATACTTGTAGCGATCTATAATTAATTTTATTGAAATGTATTATAAACATCTAAGCGTTTAATAAATGAATAAAATGAAAAATATACAAAATACACTGTCTTGTATATTATTTTAAATAGTATCCAAATTTTACTATGTCACCTAAAACACTTGACACATTATGTCTGTAGGCTAAGTTTTTGATCCATATAAAAAATTTTACATGTATATCAAAGCGATGTACAAAATGTGTTTGATTAAAAATATTCTCATAATGTAAACACAATTTAAATATTAGACAAATTTTTATCATGTCGCCTAAAACTTGACATAATACTGTCATCCACATATTTTAAATATTACACTAATTTGATTATATATTGTGTACAAATTCTTCTCAAAAATATTTTCATAATGTAAACACAATAAAAGGGTTTCTTGTTACAATCGTTTTGTATACTTGCGTTGCGTTTATGACGGTATCATAAAACGTTTGGGTGTATGTCTGTTTGACATATTGACCACCCGGAAAAGTACTTGAAACAATGCTGAAATGCTGCTGTAGCATTTTAGAGAAGTTAGTTCTAAGACTATATTTTAGTATAAATACTAGTGTAAATTATTTTGTAAAATTAGCGTTAAACACAACTTTAAAATAAACAGTACTAATAAGTACTAACAAAATAAAAAACCCAACTCGTGTCACACCTAACTTATTATATGACAATCCTGCGGACACTACTGATGCAGTAGTACAGCGAACAATATTCCTAAGAAAAATCCTGCGACTGCAAATGCACCACCAGCTATAAGCATCAGTGCCGAGTTATTCGTACTAATTTGTATGATAACTACTATTACAGTCGTTGTAAAGTATTTAAAGAACTATATCCGTAAGCAAGTAATAAGACAAACAACCAGGGACTCTATAAACAAGATATAGATGCCTCAGGTTAACAAAATTATCATTCAAGTCTGTGTCGACCCGAACACAACGGTGTCAGTGATCCAATGGAGACGACAACCTTTAAAGAAATTGAACGACACCATTTGCTCAAGACTAAATAGAAGAGAAGGGAGCACAGTATTATATATGAACGATGAGTTCATATCAGAGGAGGACACCCCAGACTCACTGAATTTAAAGGATATGCATTTGATATATCTACATAAAATACCAGAAGAGATAGAAGAGTAGACTTGTCCATGGTCTATTGATAGTTGCAGAGAGGGACCTGATACTTGTAGCTGTTTTGTCTATAGACAGAGAAAACGATCTATAATTAATTTTATTGAAATGTATTATAAACATCTAAGCGTTTAATAAATGAATAAAATGAAAAATATACAAAATACACTGTCTTGTATATTATTTTAAATATTAGGCAAATTTTACTATGTCACCTAAAACACTTGACACATTATGTCTGTAGGCTGATCCCTATAAAAAATTTTACATGTATATCAACGCGACATACAAGATGTGTTTGATCATGATTTGATCTGTTCACTCAAAAATATTCTCATAATGTAAACACAATTTAAATATTAGACAAATTTTACTATGTCACCTAAAACACTTGACACATTATGTCTGTAGGCTGAGAAAACGATCTATAATAAATTTTACATGTATATCAACGCGACACTAATTTGATTATATTGTGTACAAATTCTTCTCAAAAATATTTTCATAATGTAAACACAAAGAATTTTCTATGCACATAATCCCATCATCCCAGTGAAAAAACTGGGGCAGAAAATTCTTCTTTTTTTCATAGATGTAAAATTGTGAAAAGCCGTCGGTAAAACATAATTGTGTAATAAAAATATTCTCCACACACACACACACACACACACATATTTTAAAATAAGCTATATTTTCACATCTCTATGTAAATTTTCAACACACAGAATTTTTACTGGGCCAGATGTTTATGAAAATTTATCTTTTTTTACTGGGGCAGAAAATTCTTCTTTTTTTACTGGAGCAGAAAATTCTTCTTTTTTTCATAGATGTAAAATTGTGAAAAGCCGTCGGCAAAACATAATTGTGTAATAAAAATATTCTCCACACACAGAATTTTTACTGGGCCAGATGTTTATGAAAATTTATCTTTTTTCACTGAGTCAGAAAATTCTTCTTTTTTTACTGGAGCAGAAAATTCTTCTTTTTTTCATAGATGTAAAATTGTGAAAAGCCGTCGGTAAAACATAATTGTGTAATAAAAATATTCTCCACACACAGAATTTTTACTGGGCCAGATGTTTATGAAAATTTATCTTTTTTTACTGGGGCAGAAAATTCTTCTTTTTTTACTGGAGCAGAAAATTCTTCTTTTTTTCATAGATGTAAAAAATTAAAAAAAAAAATTTAAAATTAAATTTTTTTTTTTTTTTAAATTTTTTTAAATTTTTTTTTTTTTTTTAAATTTTTTGAAAATTTTTTTTTTGAAATTTTTTTTTGAAATTTTTTTTTAACTTTTTTGAAATTTTTTTTTTTTCTAAATTTATTTTTTAAATTTTTTTTTTTTTTTAAATTTTTTGAAAATTTTTTTTTGAACTTTTTTTTGACAATTTTTTTTTTACATTTTTTTTTTTTAAATTTTTTTTTTTTTTTTTTACATTTTTTTTTTTACTTTTTTTTTTGCAAATTTTTTTTTTTTCCAATTTTTTTTTTAAATTTTTTTTTTTAAAAATTTTTTTTTTTAACTTTTTTTTTTGAACTTTTTTTTTTAACTTTTTTTTTTTAAATTTTTTTTTTTTTTTTTTTTTTTTTTTTTTTCCTCTGCCCAGCCTCTGCCAGCCTCTGCCGACCTGCGCTGCTGCGTCGTTACAAACTCCCCATTTCCTATCTACTGACATCAATCGGAAACCATTATATGGTAGTCAGATTATCATGTTATGATTAAAAAAAAGATGAAAGTATGGTTGTCACAACCCTAGTAACATGGTTGTCGCAATCATAAATCCAAAAATGTATGATGCCCTTTAAATATGGTTGCCCCAACCATGTTTTTTCTGTGCGTGATTGATTGCATGTTTGAATTTTTTTTAAAGGCAATTAATTAATTTTTTATTTAATCAAACTCTTTTTGTAAAAAATATTAAAATTCAATATTTAACTACTACCGAAGGAATGTGTATTTCTTTAGTTTGAATTTTAAACTACCGATAGGAAAAGTTGAAAAAAAAAATATTTCTATGCATTTTAATTGATTCTTCAAACAAGCTTTACGTAAGACTTCATAAATAAACTTGAATCCATAACAGAAAATATATTGTGAGTGTATGAACATATATGATTATTAGGCCGGGTCGATTTGTATGGAGGCAAAAAAATCGCTCCCATAATCTTGGAGAGATTCCTCCGATTTTCTGAAATATCAATGTGGGATTTTTCAAAATTTCAACCTACGGGTCAAAAGTCGGGACATCAGAATTCGTTTTAGAGGTATGGTTCCTTCGGCAAAGTTTCTTATTTTGATCCCTAGAATACGATTTTCCTTGAACGTTGAGCGATTTTTAAATCGAACCGCCCTAATGATTATCCATATGTGTCCATATATGAGCACATATGTCAATATACCATCAATTCATGGGTCCGAACATGTATGTAACCATTAAGGCAGGTCGATTTAAAAATCGCTCAACGTTCAAGGAAAATCGTATTCTAGGGATCAAAATAAGAAACTTTGCCGAAGGAACCATACCTCTAAAACGAATTCTGATGTCCCGAATTTTGACCCGTAGGATCCAATTTAGAAAAAGCCCACTTTAATATTTCAGAAAGTATGAGGAATCTCTCCAAGATTATGGGAGCTACTTCTTCTCCGGGAGACGCGCTAGCAGATCAATGCTTACATCATCATTCTAGGTGACCGTTTAGGGGTTAAACTTTAAGTTGAAAGAGGGATTTTTTAGCCGTGTTTTTATAGAAAAATGTACAAACCTCGGAATAGAGATATTTCAGAAAGTAGGAGGAGTTTTTCCAAGATTATCTCTATTTCTTCTCCGGAAGACGCTCTAGCAGATGAATGTATAAATTATATTCGATTGGGTTGGATTCGATTGGGGCACCTAAATGGGTCAAAGTGGGATTTTTCAAAAGTTTACCCTACGGGTCAAAAGTCGGGACATCAGAATTCGTCTTAGAGGTATGGTTCCTTCGGCGAAGTTTCTTATTTTGATCCCTAGAATACGATTTTCCTTGAACGTTGAGCGATTTTTTTGCCTCTATACAAATCGACCCGGCCTAATAACCATATTTGGATTCATACAGTTACGGACAAAAAAAATAAGTTCACACAATTTAACGCAATACTATTTTTAGATTAGAGTACAACAACAACTCGTTATTTTATGAAATAATCCAAACTTTATTGTAAAGACGAAAAGTGCAAATTGTACGAAGTATTAAATATTCCATACCAACTTTGGAACCAACTATTTACAAAGTAAAGAGTTCTACTGTAATCAAAAAATAATATTTCAATTTTCTCCACCAAATTTGTTCTCCTTTAATGACAAATTGTGTTACCAAAAAGTGACGCTTTTTTTTGTTCATAACTGTATATGCGCCAATGTATGGTTTCATAAATGAACATTTTTAGAAGGAAAGCTTAAATAAATCTTAAAAAAATTAGATTTAAATGTATTTGACAACATTTAAAGACAAGAATTTTTTAATCCAAATTTATTAAGACAGTTGGGGTAAAAAGGCTATGTTCATACCAATGTGCGTTCTAAAATTCGTTCATATAGGATTTTAATTTGGAATAATAATTGTAAAATTAGAAAAATATGCCTCCATATATGGGTCTTCATATAAGGGCAACTGACGTTGAAATAAGAAAATTCAACTTATATATGGCATAATATATGAACTCTTATATGAATATATATATGCCATATATGGAGCGATATGTGCAATATATGGAACGATATATGCAATATATTATCATATATGATGTCATACATTTCCATATTTTTTTTAATATCCCATGTGAAAATTGATTCGTATATGAACATATATGATCATATATGGGCTTGTATATGATCATATCATTCACCTGGGATATTAGCGCATCCATACATGTCAGATATGTTCATATATGATTCATATATGCTCATATATGCAACCATATATGTCATTATATGAACATATATGATAATTTTCCACCGGGATATCTACAAAAGGTTATATTATTGATCCCACACAATATCTGTATTTTTGTTTAAAATTTGTTGTTTTAAATATATATGAGCTACTTCAAAAATTCTCGATACCTGCTGAAACTGACTTTATATGGCTCTTATTTCTCAAGGTTTTTTGAATTGAGAGAAACGCTGAACAGGGTTTCGAAGACAATCATACACTTAAAATAAATGACATGCAAAGTTTCACGTTGAAGAATTTTCACCTAAATGATTGATGGCAATTTAAAAGTTGAAAATTTAAAATAATACTTGAAACTTACCAGAGTGTTTTCATTAATTTAATATTTTTTTCTAATAGTTTTTAGCTTCAGATCCATACCAACACAAAATGGGGTCACTAGACTTGGGAAATTTATTCACTAAGAAAAGAGATTTCTATATCGCTAATTGGTGAAAAATTGTATGGTTGTTAAAAAGTGAAATCAAATTTTTCCGAATTTTAAATTTTTGCAGTTTTTTCAATATGGTTTTTGCGCTGTTTAATGGAATTGAATTTTGAGAAGAGTATTTAAAAAAAGGTGTAATTCTATAAAGTTTGAGGCATACCAAGTTGATGTCAGCGCACCAATAACGGGATACGGACAACACAAACTTAAAAGGAAACTGCATTTCCGAGTCAAAAGGCACTTATAAATTTTATGAACTTTTTAAAAATTTTGCGAAATTTAATTTAATTTCTCATTTTTTTATAAAAAGCATGGCTTGAGAACATATTTAGGTATCTGGAGTGAATCTTACGACGTAGGTAATTGATAAAGTGAAAAATTTTTTCGTTCCTAGCGAGTACAGTGGCAATTTTTTCCAAACACATTTCGCCTTGTGACAAATAAAACGTGGTATAAATTTGGCCAAAACGTTTATCAAATATAAGACTTTAATGAGCTTAATATTAAAATCGACAAGCCATCAACAAATTTTAAGGACTTTAAACTTTCATAAACTAAACAAGCATCCTTATATAAAAATTTTTATTTTTATATAAGAACAGTATTTTATATGATTTCCTGCAAATAAGTAACCCTAAACCCAAATAAATATCATTAAACCGGCAAAAAATGAGTGTTTTCCAAAATAATGGCGGTTTACTTTTTAAGTTCTAATATATGAAAAATATTTTTTAGAGTGCATTTTTATATTTTTTGGTGGTGTAATCTGTGATCTATAATCTGAAAACAACTAATACTTTGAAATGTAATAAAAACAATGAGATCTATTAATTGATGTAACTTTAATTAAATCCTATTTTAATATATTTAATTTGATCGAAACTTAAAACCGCCATTTCGGCAAAACAGCAAACACAAGATCGTCCGAAAAAAATTGCATTTTATTTTGAATTGTCAGGTTTAAGATCATAATTAAAATGTTATGAATAAAGATTTTCAAATACTTAGTTTATTAAAAAAATGTGTTTTGAGTAACATTAAATCTGGCGTTTAGTTAAGGAATTTTAGTTGTATTCAGCTAAAAATAATGCATAGCAATGTCTATTTAATTTAGTCGAGGGGGTGTCAAAGCTTTTTCCGATATTCTAAACCGTTCCTGTTTTCATTCGGCTTTTCCCGAAGATCCTTTTCCCCTATATTTAAAAACATTCAAAAATGTGGCAACTCACTGTATATGCAATATGGGTATCAACATTTTTGTTTTTTGAGTACTTTAACCCTGTGTACAAATAAATTTGGTTTTCCTAAATTAAAGACTAATTTTCATACAAAAATAAATGAATTTTTAACTCTACTTTTTAAATCATAAACTTGAGATTGGTTAGCTAAAAAAAATATGTGTCTCTTTTTTTGCTCCTTTACAACATATAAAAAGTTTGAGTCGATATACCTCCCTTTTAGGTCATCATCTCAAGGTTTGATCAGGTATACATATATATTAGGGGGCCGATCCCTAAAATACCGGCATGTATAAATCCCGAAATTCCTTTAAAACACTCAGGAAATTAAGAAGGTAAAAATGACTAGAAATGACTGCTAAAATGACTACAAATGTAGTAAAAATGGCAATTACTGTATTTGTCATAACATTTACTAACCATGTAGTCATATTAACTATTGATAAAACAACTACAATGGTAGTAAAAACAACTATCGAAGTGACAAAACAATGAATATAAAATAAGTTGAAAAAATTACTATTTTTAACAGTTATTTTTAAGTATTTTAAAAATATTTCTTTTATTAAAAATGTTTTTTTCTTTTAATTACTATAAAAATTTGTATCTCCTGCATATTATTATATGTATGCACAGCGCATACTCTAGGGATATTTATTCCTTCCCCCGAATAGTTTAGGGACATTTGCTTAGCGTATAAGATGAGGACAGTTGGTTCGTTACACCGCATATTTCGGGGACAATTTTGGCTACAACATATTTAAGGTTCATTAAGATATAGGATCGGGATGCCGCCATTGTTAATTAAAATACTTTTGAATTAATAGACTAATAGTTATAATTTATTTTTTAAAGATTATTATTAAAATTATTTTTATAAAATTAATAGTAGAGATGGTCAGGTGAGTGAATTTTGACTCAGGTCAGGAGAGATAAGTTGCACTGACACACAATCACTCACGAACATATTTTTTTACTCACACTCACTCACTTTACCACTTAAACCCTTAATCACTTCTTCATAATTCTGTGAACAAGATTTCAGTAGCAGAATTTGTTTTTAAATCTTAAATTCTTTTTCAAAATTTGGAAATGTAATTTTCTTTAATTATAAAAATTTACATTTTTACATTTGATGATATATTTCAATACAAGAGCTTCTGATATTTTTGATTATTTAATGTTTTTCATTTTAGGTTCATTTTTAATATTTCTAAATATAATTAATTTTTATTCAAAAATTGTTAATTACTGCATGTGTTTCCTTTTTGGAATATATTGCAAAATGGAAAAACATGAATTGTGAATATCTAAAATTTCACTTTAAAACAGTTTATTCTTAGTCATATTTTTTAAGCACCGGATTTATTTTGTTTCATTTTAAGTTCCATTTATTTTAATATTTTTGAAATAAGAATATTCGAGCTTAAGGTCAGTTTGTTTCGCAAACAATTCCATATTTTTTTTTTTAATTTCACAACTATTTTATTTTTATCTTAATCTTACACCAATTAATAAAAAAAAAGAAATCACATTTAGCTCAACCCAAAATAAATTTATAAAACAAATAAATCCGTTTTTGGTTTAGGTTTATTTAATTGTAGGAATTTTATTTTTGCAAATTTTTATTTCACAAGTAAATTCGTTTTGTATTTAGTTTTATTTAATTGTCAGATTTGCATTGTTGCAAATTTTTATTTCACATTATTTTAGCAAATAAATGTTAGATTACGATAAAAAATAAAGAACCGGTGATTTTAAAAGAATAGGAAATAAATATGTTTTTCTGACATATTAAACTATTGTCAAAAATCGTCATTTTCGTAGCAAAAATCGTCCAATAGTCATGTAGTTGTTTTGGGTGCTAAAAATCGTCAAAATGATGATAAATCGTCGAACCTGGAAACACTGGTTGTAGTTAGTATTCAAATTGATTCCAAAATTCATTAAATTTTGAAATGATAGGGTAAAATACCACTGAAATAATAGTATTTAACTTAATAAAGTAATAAACCTAATGAGAATTAATAAAATATAATTAAAATGAATTTAAAATATTTATTGCTAATACATAAACATTTATAAAAATCAACAACATACATAAATATTACAAAGAATAACCACAATATGTTTTGAGCTAAAGTATAAAAAAATGTCAAGCAAGTTCCGAATATGAGCAAATATTTAATTAACTCAATTCATTTTTAATTGACAGCTTTTAAAATTTTCAATAAATCGATTTAATTGAAAAAAGTAGGGAAATATTTTTTTGTGTATTTAGCTTAAATCAACTTTCGTAAAGTTTCATCTCTATTAATTTGGTTAATTTGTAATCGAAATTCATGATACCAAACTTGAGCTTCAACCACAATTGACTTACCGTTTGTAACAAATTTGTGTTAATTTTTCTTTGAATTTAAGAACGACCATATTATACTTAATTGAATTTAAAAATTATCGTTAGATTTTCGAATAACTTCTTTGTTTTTTTGTTTTTTATTAATTCTTTTGTTCTTTTTTCTTTTTTCTTTGTTATTTATTAAATTTCTTTTGTTCGTTTGAAATATTTTCAATTTGGTTAAGTTGGGTACAATGAGTTTCGATTACAAATTAACCAAATTTGTAGAGATTAAACGAAAAATGACTTAAACTAAATATGGATGCTTTTGTATATTTTCATACAATCGCTTAGTCCTTTAATTTAACTTCGCTAAATATAGTTGGGCCTTTAACCAAATTAACAACATTTCAAATAAACAAAAGAAATTTAAAAAATAACAAAAACAATTATATAAAAAGTGAATAAAAACAAAAAATCACTAAATTAATCCGCAAATTTTCCGAGAATTATGGTAGCACAGTGGCTGAAAATTTGATTTCACTGGCCAAAAGTCAAATTTTCTTTTGTCACCGATTTTTTAAATTTTAACGTCATTTTGTAGCTAATATGTCCAAATTAAGGTAGCCAAAAAATTAAGTCAAACTATTGCTAATTGTGGGCATGGCATGCTGTCAAACTTCACTGTTTTTTTTAATTTCAGAAAAGGTGACATTTTTGTTTTTTTTACCAAAATAAATGGTTACTAAAGGGTCCGCCAAATAACTTTTTTTTTCTTTGAAAATGCTATAAAAAAAAACTACTGAATATTTTCTCAAATTTCTTTTTTTATTTGAAAGTACAATCCTTTCGGTTAATAATGGAAAATAATTTCATTCAAATGGCTGCCTCGGCTGGCCATGCAGTAGCTTACACGATCGGTCCAATTTTTAAGCACATTATCGATTGTGTGCAGCTGTATTTCACCAATCGCTTCACGAATATTGTCCTTTAAAGCGTCAATTGTCTCTGGCTTGTTGGCGTAACACTTATCTTTGACGGCACCCTACAAATAATAGTCCAACGGTGTAAAATCGCAGCTCTGAGGTGGCCAAACGACATCAGCTCTGCGGCTGATAATGCGATCTTCAAAAACAGGACGCAATTTTCGCACACATTCTGCAACATTACCATGATTTTCAAAGTAATGTCGCAATATTTCCTAGCGTTGTTCAAGCGTATACACAACCATATTCGTTCAGCGGAAGCAGTGCTGCCAACCCAATTAGTTCAAACATCGTCAAATTTGGTTGAAAAAATCTTCAAAATCGTCATTTTGAGAATGAGAAATCGTCAAAGAATCGTCATTCCGAAAACTATTTACATTTCAATAAAAAAATTTTAGTTTTTAATCACTTTAATTGTAATTATTTCACAATTTTAAAGTTCTTTTTTATTAGTTCCTTTACAAATGGCTCTGAGTCTTCAAAACACAACTCCCAATACTTATTCCGTGGAATAGAATTTTAAAATCATTGACCTATTTTAAAATCTGCAAAATTCCTTTAGTTTTAAAATTTTTTTGCGGTATTTGGTTTCTCAAAATTTGGACAACACGCAATAAAAAGGGAATTAAAGAAAAATATTGATTTACCTAGAATCAAAAATGTAGAAAATCACTCTTTTATCAGTGATTTTAAAACTAAATGATTTAAATTATTACAAAATAAAGATTTTGGATTTGCCTTTGTAAAATATATAAAAAAAATCCATTCGAATTTAGTTATTTTTTAATTAAATTTAAAATAAACTGTTCAAAATGATGGAGTTTATATTTAGTTGATCATTAAATGTGTAAATGAAGAATTTTTATTCGATTTGAGATCATTTTATCACATTTTCCTTAGATGTTTTAAACAAAAAGAGAAATAAATTAAAAAATTTAAAAATTCTATAAAAATTGCAAATTTTTATAAATCGTCATTTTCCATACAATAAATTTTGTGAAATCGTCAATCGTCATTTTATCATATTTCACTTCAAAAATCGTCAAAATGGAGACAAATCGTCAAAGTTGACAGCGCTGAGCGGAAGGATAAAACTAATTATCTGTCAAATCAGACATGAGCTAAGTGTTACCATTCACGAAATAAGCACTAGTTGAAAAAAAAAACGTTAGATGGCGGACCCTTTACTAGCAAGTTATAATCGATAATGGCCTGCGGTCTTTTTTATAAGGTTGGTAGGATTGTAGTCTTTAGTTGTTGTAAGTGGTCACAGCACTACCGTTTATTATTAGGGTGTTCTGAAATATTTATTAAACTACTATATTTTTGTCAAATTTCAGTGGAATAGAACTTCTAATGAAAACAAGTTAGAAAGAAGCGTATTCCACCCGGAGAAAGTGTCCTCTTTAACCCTATATATACTTTTGCACCTGCCACGACTCGCCGGTAGAACACTTTTTTCATTTTAATGAAATATCTCAAAAAAAATTAAAATGACGGTAGTTTAAACAGCCCTATAAGTAAACAATGGTGTGTTAAATTTGTGCTTTAGGTATTTTATAGCATCAAATAGTCATTATATTTTATATTACCAGTAATAATATCTTTTTACCCTTTTTATCCATTTGTAAGTAAGAATGAAAATACACAGAGGAGGTAATTCATTTCTAACCTGGGTTTTTTATTAATAATTTTTATACCATTTTTTTTTACCTAGCAATGTACTAAGGAAAGTAATAAAGAACACACACTGGGTTTTTATTAACCCTTTCCATATGAGACACCATCTTCTACGAAATACTGCAGGCCAATCAAATTTGAATTCAAAATAGATTCTCATGATGCCATTAACAAAGAAGTTAAAAATATCAACGACCAAATCAAAACCCTACAGTCATTACAATTACAGTTAAATGGACAGCAAATTGAAGTAAGCTACGATTTAAAGCTAACAATGATAGATGGAAAAATAGGCCAGGCTTTGACTAATACGAAGGCTGCATCCAGCTGCATCATATGCCAAGCAACATTAAGCCAATTAAACCAAGTCCCGACAAAATCATTATGATGCATATGAATATGGATTATCACCGCTACATGCAAGAATACGATTTATGGAACACATACTTAAAATCAGTTATGATTTGGATTTCAGATCTTCAAGAAATATAAGAAACAATGAAACAAGGAGTTAAGAAGTTCAAAAAAGAAACATGTTCAAGATGAATATCGTAAATTTGGACCAAAACAAGGGCCAGGCAATACAAATGATGTCAATACTGCAAGAAGATTTTTTCAGATCCAGAAACAGCATCTGAAATAACAGGAGTGTCTTTAAACCTTATTTTGAGATTTAAAATAATCCCAGAAGTACTTGCGTGCAATGAACAAATTGACTCTAGAAAATTTGGAGATTATGCTAAGGAAACTGCAAACATATATACAACCAAGTACCCATGGATAATTATATCTGCAACAGTTCACAAAATCATGGATAAGATGTCATTAAATATCATTTAGTGCCACTTGGAGATCTATCAGAAGAAGCTCAGGAAAAAAGGAATAAGGATTACAGATTTTATAGAGAGCACAATACTAGAAAAATGTCACGAAATTCCACAAATGAAGATCTATTTAATATATTATTGGCTACGTCAGATCCGTTCATCTCCAGTATTCGAAAACAAAGGAAAGTGGAACATCGGGATTTAGATGCAGATGCACAGATGAAGAAGCACAGAAATAACACAGAACAGAATATAGAATATTTGCAATCAATATTTTAATAAAATGAATAATAATTATAATTGCCTTTCATTGTTATTTAAGTGAGAAAAACATAGTATTAGAAAGAAATATTAATAAACATAAACTTCCAATAGTTACAAATATTTTAAAATCTATTGCACATATGAAATGTTTTAATAAATAAGAAAGGTTCAGTAAATAAAAACCCATATTTTCATATCAAAATAAAAAAAAAAAAAAATCACAATAATTGCGCTAATGTTCAGCAGATTTATTTTGCTAAAATTAACAAATTTGCCAGAAATAATAAATTTTTCTGTAGTAATAACAAAATTTTAAGATACTAATAATACTAACGTTTTTTTAAGTGTGAATATTTTTTAATGTAAACAAATTTGCAAATTTGACAGCAAAAATGGTTAGTTTTTAAGTAATAATAGCAAAATTTCCAGTTGATTTTACTATTTGTTTTTTTGAGTGTAAACATTAAAAACTCCCATTATCGCAAAAATGTTTATAATTATTATTAAAATACAAATATGACATTTTTTAATAAATAAAAAAATTAAAAAACATATAATTCACGCTAAATCTTAAGATTTACAAACATCTTATCTATATTTCAACTTTTCCACCCGTTATAATACTAACTAGATTTTATAAAGTCACATTAATTTATAGTCATCAATTAATGCGACTATATAAAATCCGAAGTTATATGCAGCGAAATGTCATATATAACTATTAGCGATATAGTAAACAATTTGTGTGCAACTAAGATATGTGGCTAATTGTTAATAAATGTAAGATAAATATGAAAAAATCTTATCAGGATCAGCCGCACGTTCGACCTAAGCGACTAGGTCATCCATCACCAGCCTCATTATATACTTAAAATGTTTTTAATATTTTACTTCATAGTGTCGAAAATTTTTGAAGTTCGTCATATCTATATTCGGATCAAAACTTTCATATTTGTCATAAAATAGCATTGTTACAGCGAAAAAATCCTAAAGGAATTCTGAGTTTATTTCCAGTGAAATTTTTTTCGTTGCAAAATAATAATTACAATTGTAATTTACGCTTGTAATTATAATGTGGTTAAAACAATTATTTAAATATTTATGGCTGTCGCATTTATGCAGGTTCACATATAGATATAATTCTGCAATAAAACCTTAAACTCTTTAAAATAAGACTCGTTTCATACATGGGACTAATTAATTGAATGGATTAATTGATGATTTCATTACAATTTGATTGATATCAATCAAATGTAATAAAATTATTTTCATTCGCATTTTTTTAATAAATGACAATGAATTTCATTGATTTGATTTGATTTGATTGATTAATGGCAATCATTTGTTTACCCAAATACGTGAACCAAATAAGTGAACTAATGCTAATGAAAAAATCCCAAGTATAACTCGTTTAAGGCAAACAAGTACTGGAAAAAAAAAAGGAATTATAATGAAAAAGTTTTTATTTTTAACATTATTTAACTTGTTTTTTATATTCATTTGCATTCACTATTTGGCTAATTGAGTAGTCACCATTACATAGTTTTAATCCTGTCATTATACTTATTATATGTACTACTATGTTAAAATGTCCATTTCATACGATTGTAAATTAGTGTGTCACGAAAAATATATTTTAACGAATTTAATGTCTTTACTTGGCCAAGGAATCTCATGCATATAAAAACGAAAATATGCGCTTAAAAATGCGGCAAAAAACGAAAAACATGCACTTAAAGCAATATTTTTTTTAGGGGTAGTTCCCGATTACTACTCTTAGCGAAAAAAGTTGCATCATATTCATCAAATATAAAAACTTCAAAATATAGTCCTTAGAAATATTGTTAATGCTACATGGTTTGCATGAAATGCCGACCTTCATTCTAAATTAAAAAAAAAAGTTCGGTAAATGCACCAGATTAAGTTTAATAACCCAGCGAAAAAATAGTGGAAAAAGATGTAGTAAAATCGTTACATATACGGATTCAGATGTAGTGCAAATTGAGGTGAAACACGCATGATTTTAACATGGGGTTGTCATAGGACGGAAGTAATGCAAATTCCTCAAACTTCACTTTATTAAAAGTATAATGTGTAATAGGGTTGGTCGATTTGTAGGGAGGCAAAAAAAATCGCTCAACGTACAAGGAAAATCGTATTCTAGGGATCAAAATAAGAAACTTTGCCGAAGGAACCATACCTCTAAAACGAATTATGATGTCCCGACTTTTGACCCGTAGGGTCAAATTTTGAAAAATCCCACTTTGAACCATTTATAGTGCTCCAATCGAGTCCAACCCAATCGAATATAATTTATGCATTCATGTGCTAGAGCGTCTTCCGGAGAAGAAATAGAGACCCTAATCTTGGAAAGACTACTCCTACTTTCTGAAATATCTCAATCCCCAGATTTGTCCATTTTGCTATAAAAACACGGCTAAAAAGGCGCTCTTTCAACTTCAATTTTAACACCTTAACGGGCACCTAGAATGATGATTTATGCATTAGTCTGCTAGCGCGTCTCCCGGAGAAGAAGTAGCTCCCATAATCTTGGAGAGATTCCTCCTACTTTCTGAAATATCAAAGTGGGATTTTTCAAAATTTGACCCTACGGGTCAAAAGTCGGGACATCAAAATTCGTTTTAGAGGTATGGTTCCTTCGGCAAAGTTTCTTATTTTGATCCCTACTAGAATACGTTGTACGTTGAGCGATTTTTAAATCGACCCACCCTAATGTGTAAGGTTATGAAAGATTGTATTTTTGGGTGTTCTTTTTCATAGAACTTAATTTGTTATTTTTAATTAGTGGTTAATGTGTGATGCCAAGTCACATCTTATTTACCGAGTGATAATATGGATTTGTAGCAGTATTTAAACGGTTATAAAAAAAAAACTTTTAAACAGCTTTCTAGCTTTAAAAACAAAGCGAAATAATAGTTTTTCGTTCAACTGAAAAGAAAGGAAACCATTGTTAAGTCTGTTATTTTGTAATCATTGTTTTTGAAATTTAAAGGTCAGAAAACACTAATTCAAAGCGACATCTTGATTAAAGAAAATAGTTGTTAAAAGACACAAACTCCCGGTTCCATTCGATTATGTCAAATGCCGAATTGTAACCAAACATTCGTGACATTTCTACCAGTAAACCTTGTATATAATGACATTATATGCTAAGTTTAGGAACTGATCTAAAAGGCCAGCATTAGATCAGAAAAATCAGTAATAGTAGCTACTTTGTGTGTAATGAAAATGTTGTTACTTTTGAACTACTTCGCATTATTTTTGCTGGGAACTAAATTTTTTTATCTGTATTTTGTATGCATACGCACATTTTTCGCTTTCATAGAAGTTATTGTTAACAACTGCCAAAAATGTTAAACTAAAGTTAATTTAAACAGCGTTTGCATCACTTCCCAGTACAATAGTAAAATCCAAATAACTGGTTGCAGAACAGCTTATACTGTATTATAACAGATTCGAATTTCTGTTCTGCAACTGGTTCTTTTTATATGGAGTTTGTCCTATTTGCAATAGGTTCTTTACCTACAAACAAGAACAGGTTGTTTTAGAACCGGTTCTAGAAGCAGTTATAGAACCGGTTCTGGAACAGTGACACCTTACATTTCGACTCCCAGGAACCGGTTCCATGTAACCGGTAGTAAAAGAAGTTGTTCAATTGGAAATAATTGCTGAGGAACAGGACCCAGATTTTATAATACTTACAGAGACCCATGTAACAAAAGACATTGATGAAAGTGAAATACAATTACAAGAATACTATCATTATAATACGCTTTCCAATTCAACCAGAACAGGAGGTGTTATTGTCTATTTTAAAAGCTATGGAATGTTTCAAAAATAGGTGAAAAGATTTCTGACTCAAATTATTGGATTAGTGCATATATGGCTAAGCTCGAAAAAAAGCAAATTTTAATAATGGCGGTGTATAGATCACCAAGTGGTAGCGAAGCGGAATTCTGTACAGTATTTGAGGAAATAATCGAAGATATATGTGAAACAAATTATGATATAATAATAGTAGGTGATTTTAACATAGATTGGAACAAAGAAGATACATACAAAATCAGACTAGAAAGTCTTTTAAATGATAACGGATTGAAACAAATAGTTAACGAATATACTAGGATCACACAAAACTCAAGCACAATAATAGACTATGTAATAACAAATAATGGTAATATTTCAACGAAAAACAACAGTGCAAATAAAATAGCAGATCATGAAGCTTTAGATATAAAAATCGAATATATAAACCAAAATCAAAACCAAATAAATAAGAAAGAAATAGAAATATTCAAATATAATAAAGAGCTTTTTAATAGAGAACTTAGCGCAATTTTAAAATGTAACGAAAGTAATAATGTAAATGAATGCGTTAATATAATTGATACATGTCTAGAAAATACGGTTAAAAAATTTACAAATAAAAAATAATTAATACAACAAACGATACAAAAAAATGGTTCAATGAAGAGTTAAAAGCACTCAAAGAAGAAAAAATTATTAAATACCAAATTGCAAAAACAGAAAATACAGAAAATGCGTGGAAAGATTATAAAGCAATAAGAAATATATATAAAAGTAAAATTGAAATGGAAAAAAACAAATATGTAAATAATAAAATAAATAATGCCAAAGACCAAAAAGAAATGTGGAAAGAGATAAAAGACTTAGTACTTAAAAAAAACGAGACTGTAATAAAGACTGTGATATTTAATAATATAGAGTATAAAGATAACTATCAAATAGCTACCCAATTTAATAATTACTTTGTAAATAGTATAAAATTAATAAGAGATACAATAGAAAACGTGCAATATACGAACAAAATACATGTGATAAACTCTAGATTTAAATTCCGTGCAATATCCTTAACAGAACTAAAAAACTTGTGCAAAAGCCTTAAAGATAAACCAGATTTCAACAAAGTTTCAATTAAGATAATTTTAGATAACTGGAACAGTGTCGGTAAAAATATGATTAATGTTGTTAATAATTCCCTCGAAAATGGGGTTTTTCCTGAAAATTGGAAATATTCAATGGTAACTCCGGTGGAAAAAGTAGCTAAAACAAGCAGATGTGATGAATTCCGTCCAATAAACACTTTAAAGACTTGTGAAAAAATTTTAGAAAAAATTGTAAAAGAACAGCTGGAAAACTATATGGAAGTAAATAACTTATTCTCAAAATATCAGTCTGGATTCAGAAAAAAATACTCTTGTGAAACAACAGTTAACTATGTGATAAATAAATGGAAATACAGAGACACAAAAAATAAGATAATGGCACTTTTCTTGGACTTTAAAAGAGCATTCGAGACTATTGATAGAGAGATATTAATTCAGAAATTATATATGTATGGGATAAGAGAAAATGAAATGCAATGGTTTAAATCATATCTTACAAATCGAAAACAAATAACTAAAGTTAACGGTATCAAATCAGATAAAATTAATAATGAATTCGGTGTACCACAGGGATCAATATTAGGAGCATTATTATTTATAATATATATAAATGATATGCCCAATATTTTAGAAAAATGCGAAATTGTTTTATATGCTGATGACACATTGATTTATGCTAATGGAAATACAGAGGGAGAATGTGCAGATAATTTAAATCAAGATATGAACAACATAAACAATTGGCTCAAAATGAACAAATTAAAACTAAATGAAAGTAAAACTAAAATAATGGAAATTAACATGAACAGTAGCGTAATTTTAAATATAAATAATCAAGTAATTGAAAAAGTTAATCAAATGAAATATCTCGGTTTCATAATCGACAAGGACTTAAAATTTAAACAGCACGTTGAATATATATGTAAAAAAATTGGCAAAAAAATCGGGTTCTTTAAACGGGTGCGAAATAAATTATCGATAATAACGGCAATAAATATGTACAATACTATAATAAAACCACATTTTGAATTTGGCTCCACAATACTATACACATGCTGCACAATAACACAATTAGATAGAATGCAAAAACTCCAGAATAAAGCTATGCGTGCAATATTAAAATGTAATAGGTATACTCCAATACAAACAATGCTTGATACATTACAATGGCTAAATATACAACAAAGATTGGCTTTAAATACACTAAACTTTGTCCAAAAAATGAAGATGGGAAATGCTCCAGAATATTTAATCGATCAGCTGAACTATGTGGGAGAAGTTCAACCATATAACCTACGAAACGCAGACACTTTAGATTACAAAGGGTGACAACGACAGCAATGCAAAGATCGCTGTTCTTCAAGGGACTAAAACTATATAATATGCTGCCTAATTATATCAAATCGGAAAGAAACATTAACATCTTTAAAAGAAATATCTCAATATATGTTAGAAATAATGGAAATAACACAATTTATGAAAATTTATAAAATTGTTAAATATTATGTTGTAAAGTTCAATTAAAAGTATAATAAATACTACTATTACTAAAAAAAAAAAAAAAAAAAAAAAAAAAAAAAAAAAAAAAAAAAAAGAACAGGTGCAGAGGTAATCTGTTCTAAAAAATTTTGCTGGGTATATAAATTAATGGGTATCTAAATTAATAACATCCTAAGAAGTGCTTTGTCGTAAATTCATATATTCCTTTTCTTATACGCAGGTTGAGGTGGTAAGTGTTTCGATTTGCAACCAGAAGGTTTCGAGATCGATTCCGAACTGAGGAAATAAATTTTATTTTCTTTTTTAATTTCTTATTAAGTTTTTTGTATCTTTTTTTATTTTATTAAAATAATGAAGTAATTTAAAAATTGACTTTAATCGTATAGATAAAAATTGTTAAAAATTGTTATCCAGATTTGAGAAATAATTATTTGCATTTTTTTCGATGGGACTTTTAGTAAAAATTATTTAATAATATATATAAAATTTAAAATTTATAAGAAAATGCAAAACTGTATTTCACTGCTAAAAATAAGTTTATCGATTGTATGTAAAATTTTAAGATCTGACCGATCGGAACATAATTTTTTCTTATTTGTTTCAATATATACTTTTTAGGTGTGTCTTAAACCTTTGCAGTATTCAGAAAAATTCGGTTAAAAAAATTGATTTTGGCTTCAAATATCTATTTGATTTTTTAATTATATTGTTTCGGATCTTACAAAATTAGCAAACACGAAAAATATCGAAGCCAAAACTCGAAGAAAGCTGGTATAGTAACAATAATAATAATAATAATAATATTAATAGTAATATTAATAATTAATTAGTAAAATAATTAATTATCTTTTACTTACTTTACCAATATAACTTTACCTATAGGGTTTTTATCGACCTCTTTATCTTACATATGTACACTCAGTGAATTTCTGCTTTAAAAATATGTAGTTGTTTGGGTTGTAATACAGTTTTCTTTATTTTTAATGTAAATGTCAGTCATTTGTAGAACAAATACATTTTTTTACTAACTTTGTAGTTCGTTAAAAAAAAAACAAACCACATCAAATGACTGTTTTGTGATTTTACATTAATTTTTTACAGTAGTTTTTTGTTATTTAAAAAAATAAAAAAAATATGTGGCCCATTTTTATTACAATTGTTAGTAATTTTTTGAACAGTAAAAACAAATTAGAAATGTTAGTTGAATTTAATGAAATGTTAGTTTATATTTATATGTTTATATCCGGGTACTTAAATAACCGGACATTTTCTAAAGAATTCAATTATGACCTTTATTTAAATATTTATAATATTAAAATGAAGAGTACCATAATTATAAAAAGCTACTAACAACTTACACTGTTAAACACTAACCCCTGTATTCATAGAAATATGAAACATCATTTCAAATACATTTTAGTTAAAACACAAATTGTAGCCTTTAAACTGTATTAATAAATGAATAGTAATTTTTACAAAAGGTTTAAAATATATATTTTAAGTTAATATTCGTTTATGAATACAGTTTTAAGGCTTTAAAATGTTTTTTAACTAAAATGTATTTGAAATCTGGATTAAGGTATCCCTATGGGGAATGAGGAGTCAATTGACCTAAAAGTGACTGGTTAAAGAAGGACTTATCACAGGACTGGTATAATTTAATACTGAAGTGGGTTAATCAGTGTCAATTGTCCTAAAATTACCAATCCTGTGACTGGTAAAGGGGAGGACATACCACTTAACCAGAATGCTTATTAACAAGAAAAAAACCAGTTGGGCAGAATTTTACCGATTGGAAGCTGTTTAGTTTCGTTTATTTTATACGACATGGCCCTTTTGCGAAAGTCTTGTGGTATGCCCATCTTCGGTTAGTCCAGTGGCATGCCACTATGTGGTTTAAAGCAGGACAAATGACCCCTCCTATGACAAGCCAATGTTAAAGTTGCCAGTTGTTTACACAGGGTATGGTTTAGCAGAGGGTCGGTCTCTGGCACGAAGGGACCGATCCTGTGGCACAAGCAGAACCGGTCCCATTCCCCATAGGGATATTATGAATGCGGGCGTAAAAATGCATCGGAGATGCGATTTATCAAGTGTCATAGATTTTAGGACGTAGGTCACGAATGTGCACACCAAATATTAATATTTCGAAATATTTGCGAATTTAACTTTTACCAAATATTTAGATTTTTCTTTAAAATTTCTTATTCATTCATATACCTGAATAAACTACGAATAACTTTTAATGAGGTTGGAAAGTATAAACTTTGAGCATTTAAAAACATACCAATTAATAGTGATTGAGTAACGGATGTAGGATATCCTTGCTATTGAAGTGAAAACTTTACTTATTTTTCTTTTTTGTGAATATTATAAAATCTTTTTTTTTTTGTTTGTTTTTTTTAGCGAAAGAGCTATTGCTTTCATATCAAAATTTTCCAAAAATTCAATTTGAAGTTAAAATTTTTGAAATTTTTTAAAAATTAATTTTGTATGTATTAGGGAAAATAAAAAGAAATACATTTTTGAACATGAATCATGTAATATCGGTATTTTCGAAGAAAACGCACTTCAGCTAACTGGAACTTGGTTCGTATTGATTAGAAAACATGTGTAAAACATGTTTGAAACATATCTGAATTTGATTAGTTAAGATTTGTCACAGACTCCATATTTTTGAGGAATAAAACTATATACAATTTTTGCTATTTTTTTTCTTAAACTAAAAGAGAAAGTACGCATTTTTTTCAAATAAATTCAATAACCTGTGATGTTCACTAAAGGTACATATTAAAGTCTAGGAACTTCTTTTCGTTTTAGATATTTTACTAACGAAATCGTGAAAAATAATAAAACTCAACTTTAAATTGATGCATAGAGAATATAATCACATTTTCAAAACGTGAACTATATTAAATTAAAGAAATTAGTTGATACTATTTGAATGTTTCAAAAAAGTTGCATTATTATTTAAAATTTTGTTTGTATTCATAAAAAGTTTATCAAAAAAATTGAATTTCCTAAAAAGTGTTTTGCAAATATTTCTTTAACTATAGCTAACTTTAAAAATCATCTGCGTCCTAAAGTCTTTTAAAAATGATAGGTCGCAACCTCGATGCATCAAATTTTTTCGATTTTCTTCAACCATGTTATTATTTTATTTTAAGCTTCATCAAATTTAAACTCCGAAAAAGATTAAAATAGATCTATCATCACAATTCCGAAAAAAAACTCTTTAAATTATTGTTAGAACAATATCCTAATAAAGAAATATAGAGTTGTAGAGGCGCTTGTAGCCTAATATTTGTATTTTTTTAAATATTTAGTTTTGAGTTTAACGGAGTTTTTACTTATTTTTACACTGAACATGATTAGTTTTATTTGTCAATTGTGTTGCTTGACACAAGATCATTAGTCAAAAAAAGGGTAATGCAGTGTTGTCAAAAGATAAATGGGTGACATTTTGGTTTGGTATATGTATATGGGTTTTTTTTAGAGTATGTATTGGTGGTAACCGAAATTTTCCAGAATTTTTCCACGGAAGATGGGTATAAAAGGTCAGCCATTGCAAAAATTTGGTCTTTTTTGTCTGCTGATCATACCAAACATATTGAAGAATTCCGTAGTGTTAAATAAAAAAAAAAAAAATAAAAAAATTTATATAAATTTGCTTAGGAAAATGTTAAAATTTTTCCTAAATTTTCCTAAAATTTTTTCCCTTTATTTTACATTTTTTTTTAGTTCTGAGAATTTTTAAATTTTTGAAGATTTTCGACAAAACATTTCTTTGGATTTTTCATCCTTATTTTCCAAATTTATAAGGGGTAGTTATCATTCATATAAGGGAAAACTTCTTATTAATTGATTTAAATCAATTTTATTTATTTTTATTTTCTATTATTTTTCTATTTTTTTTAGATAATAAATTTTATTATCTTCTAATTAGGCGAAGTTTCGATTTCTGAAGAAATCCGTGTCGTATTGCCTATAATAATCAGCAACAATCATTCACATAGTTGGCTGTTAGGTATAGAAACAGAAACCATACATACAAAAACAAAAACATAACCTAAACCATAACCAAAAATTTATTTTTATTACCCACAGACATTCCGTATCTATAAGGGCACTGTATTACCAGACGTCGGAAAAGCTAGCGATAGTACAGATTTGGGAATTATCCCGGAAAACAATTATTTTTCTCTAGGGAACGGGAAACCCTTAAGGAAAACCCGAAAGCCAAATTTTATTTTTATTTCATCCAGGGAAAACCACTTATTACCATCATCAAGAATCATCGTATTTAGTGACAACGAGTGAAAGTGAAAATTGCCTAGTACATAGTGAAAGTGTTGGACAAATCTGTGAATTTTTTTTTTTAGTGGAAAACTAGCCAAAAAAATTAATAAATAAAAAACTCTATTTAAAGATCCGTATGGACAATTTAAATTCATTGTGGAAATTGGTCAGAAACACTAATTTATAAAGATCCGTATGGACAAGCTTTTGTAACAATAATAGCAAGTTGTATTTAAATGATTTAAAAATACCTTTAAATCCTTAAAAAAATATAGTCCAAAAGTGCCAGTGTTATTAAAACTTTCATTCGATTTAATTTTGTCCTGAAGAAGTGATTAAAATTGTTTTAAAATTGAGAAAATTCCTTAAATATAAAAAAAAAACTTTAAAATCAAATTTTGTCAAATCTAAAATAAAAATAATAAATTTGGCTAAAACAAAATCAAAATGATCTAGTATAAAATAAGACAATCAAATGAACAAATTAAAAAGAAGAAAAAAATTCTAAAAACTTAAAAACTATTAATTAATAAAATATTACAAAACTTTAAAAAAATCACAGATTTAACCTTTCAAATTTCAATTAAATTTTCTGCTAAAGATTCAATTTTAATAACTCCATGTTAGTCTGAAAAAAAAAAACAAATTTGTAAATTTTTAATTAAATTGTGTTTTAGTGTAAAGTGAGATTCTTGTACTTATTCATTTTGCCTTAACCAATCATTTTCTTCAATCATCCCAGTGTGTGTAGAGTTTCAAAAAAAAAAAAAAATTAGAGCTGACCTGAAATGATAAAAGAATAAAGAATATAAAATCAGTGCTAAATTTAACATTTTATACAAAAGAAATAATAATACTTACCTTGCTAAAAAAAAATATCCGCATGTGAGAAAAAAACCATACTCTCGTAATGTCAAACGTGACATTAGTTAAAAATTAAGATCAAAACAAAAAGTTAAAAATATTTAGTTTAAAAATTTACCATATCGTTTTTTTTCTTCAATTTTTAATATCGGTATCGTGTTATCGATTATTTTTTTTAATCTTATTTGCGACAAAATTTGAAAAGTTGATATAAAATATAAACTTAACTTATAAACAATTATAAAAATATGAAGAATTATTAAAATCAAATAAAAAAATAGATTAGAAATCATCCACCATCTCAAACCTCCAAATAACAGCAAACTTCATCATCATCTAGCAGACATGAAAGATCTTTCATCGTTGGATTCTGGTGAATGTAAGTAATTTTAATATTTTTTTCTCTATTTCTGTTCTTTAAAATTAATAAAAGCTTTTAATCACTATTTTCACTCAATTTAATCTCTGTTAACTTTTAATAACAGTGTTAAAACTTAATTCTATTTTTCTTTACATTTCATAACAGAGGTAAAGCTTTGCGTAAACAAAGCTTAATCTAATGTTAACATTTTGTTAACATAAGTTAAACTTTCTTTTAAGTCAATGTTAATAACATGGTGATCAGAAGTTTTTGTTTATTTTACTAGTTATTTACTTAAAGTAATTAAAGCAAATGAATTGATAATTTTAATTAAATTAAATTAATTTCTATACCAGAAAGTGGCAACATTATAAATAAAAAAAAAAAATAAAACATCATTTGCTTATATTACATTTAATTACTTGGGAAAAAAAACATTTTTTTTTTACAACTTTAAGATTAACGGATTATTTTTATTTATGAATTCGCCGCGACGTTTAATGAGTACATAATTTAAATGAATTAAATCTTCGATTCTATAAAATTTTTGAAATATATAGTTTTTTTAAAGTCGTTATAACAAATCTTGGTGAAGAAAAAAATTAATTTTAAATTATTAAATATTTTTTTTGTCGCTCTTAATATAAAAAAAAAAATGATTGCGGTTGTTATTTCGATTATCATTTGTTAAAAATTATGAAAAATTAACAATAGCCTAATAACGGGTATTGTAAACTCACATTTTTAGTATGAACGCAGGTTCAAATATCGTCGAGACTTAAATATTATATATTTTTTTTTTGCATTTCTTTTACAATTTTTCGGATTTGTCAGTTTTCTGTAATTGTTGATTTTTTTTTTTAATGAAACGGTTGACAAAATTATTTTAACTATGATTTAATTTTCAAAAATTAATCGCGTTTATATTTTTTTTTATTATTGATTTTATATTATATTTTTAATTTATCTAATTTTTACACCCTGGTATCCGAACGGGATACATACCTTTACATTTTGTTTCGGCAATTTTTTTTTTTGATCTCTTCACACATCGTCATTACATTTTGGTTTTTTTATCGAAATAATTAGATAATTTTTCGTCGATTGATGATTGGTTTTTTTAATTTGGTTAATTATTGTTATGATTAATTTACATTAAATTGATTTATTTTTTTTTATTTGAATTTTTAATTATGCTAGAACTTCCCTTTGAATCTCACTTATTAATATTTATTTTTAAATAGTTTTATTTAGAATATAATAACATTAGTTATGGTTTTTATTAATTTATTTTTCAATAAAATGTTTGAATTAACTATGAAATTCTAAACTTTAGTGTTCTAATTTCTCGCAAGTTGTTCGGATAGGGTAAACGTATGGGATCATGTACAATAATGTAAGCTTTCCATACATGATCATGGTTGGGAGGGGTAATATGTGTCAACATCAACACACATCCGGTTGATAAATGGTGTTACTGGTCCTTTGGATGTCCTTTACTTTTCCTTTTCCCCTCTCTCTATTTTAGTCCCTCTCCTCCCTAAAGCACGCACACAATTAAAATAACCTTCCTAGCATATGTACCAGTATCCTGCAAGCTATAGTAGCTAATGAATCCCCCCGATTGCCGACGAGCTAGAGCCGGAACTCAGTCGCGTGCTGCTGCTAGACAAGCTTGTACAAACCCTTGGCTTAATTGCTTTTCAAAAAACTTCGTTATATGCTACAGATATTATTTTTGGCGCCCGAACGTGGGGCCCACGCGTTTAAAAAATTACTTTTTTTCCATCTTCTGAATTTTATTCAAAAAAAAATTTCGTGTGGCTTCATAGACTTCTTAATTCTTTACTTTTATGCTTCATTTGTATCTTACTTTTCTAACTTAATTTTTTACTTGATTTTAATTTTTCCCTATACGTATGAGTTATATTTTGCTACGGAATTAGCAAGCATCACTCATTCATGCTGTTAACCAGCAATAATATTGCTCATTTCCCTACCACCATTATTTCACTGATTTTATCATGATTTTAATTTTTTTTGATCGGAAATGCTATTGTTTGGAAAATCACACTAAACTTAGACCGTCTTAAATATTAATTCTTGATAAAATTCCTAAATTTTTCTTTTTGTTTTGTTTTGGAAATGACTATTTGGAAAATTTCTAAATTAGTACCAACAGAACTTTTCTTTCCTAATTCTACCTCTGTATTCTTTTCTTTGCTATACTACACTTTGCTTTCGTTTCAATTTCCAAAGTACATTCATTAGTTTCATTAATATTTTTGTTAACCAAAATTTGTTATCCTATCCGACAATTTAGCGAGAAATCGAACGTTTTATTGAAATTGCTTTTCTTTTCGGAAATTTTTATTTTTTTTTTTTCAATTTAGTTGAAATATCTTTTTTTTTGTTTTTTGTTTTTATTACGCTTGTTTCGATTGAAATAATTTTCCAGTTTTAATAAATTTAGTTTCAATTTTGTTTTTTATTGATTAGAATTTATTTTTGTATAAAAGGAGAATTTTATAATTTTATTTTAAAAATTAATTTTTTTTTGATTAATCATTATGGCAGGGTCCAGGCCATTTAAATGTAGTGACACATTCTGTGTAATATGCAAGTTGAGAATTACTAGACAACAGGAGTTGCTAGTACTTAACGGATGCAAACACATTTTTCATATGGTATGCATAGATGCATTTGTTCAAGTTTGTCGGAAATGTCCAGTGTGTAATAAAGATTGCTAGATTATTTTTTTTAGTATTAAAGTTCTTGTTTGAAAATTTCACAGAGCGAATTCTAATTTTTTTTTCTCCTCGAACGATAAATATTTTGCGGTTCCAATTAATTTATTAAATAAATTTGAAAATTATCAAATTTTTCTTTAGTTTGAATTTTCTTTAAATTGAATTACATAGAAAGTTTAAGCAGTAGTTTAAAATATTTTTTTTTTATCGTTGTGTTTTGAATTTTTTTTTTAAATAAAATTTTTTGTTAACTGTCTTAGTTTTTATCAAATTAGATTTTTGAATTGATTTCATAATCTTTGGCGAAAACTACTATAGACTTCTGAATTGATTATCTACATTTAAAAAGTGATCATTTTAGTTTAGTTTTCTTTGTTTGATAATTCGTATTTAGTAAGAAATCTTTGAAAAACTTTTAATTATTTCTAAAATAATTATAATACATTTTCGTTATTTTTGCATTTGTATAAGCCAAAATTTAAATTAGTTATAGATTTTTTTTTGCTAATATACACAAAGGATTTTTTGACAGTCAATATAAGAAATTATTGGAAAAAGTCGTGTTTACCTTACGCTCCGAGTTGTTTATTTGTTAAAATTGTTTAATCAGCTCCTTTGGACACTTGCAGTGTGTCATCTTGAAGATCAATAAACCTTCCGGCTGTGGAGATACTAGCGAGTGGATGTGTTTAATTTTGTGGTAGTATTTTACGATTTTATTCAAATAATTTTGGAAAATTTTCATTTCTTATTGGAAATTAAAATTTTTTGATTTCACTCAAACAACAAAGCAGTCAACATCTTAATAAAGTGTGTTAATCAGCTGGTCTCACTCTGACTGTAACGGTTGAAATACTTGGTGATGCCATACTGGTTTTAGTTCATTGATTACATATGATAAAATTGATTGATCGTTAATTACATGAACTAAATTGATACCGCCTAAAAGTATGCCTCAAACTCCTACAAATAGTTCAAGTACAGTGGGCATGTTCATGCAAAGTGCGAAAAGAAAGCTTATGGATACTACACCTACCAATAAAGATAAAATGGTGAAACAAAAGATGAAAGTTGTGAGGAAGTTGGAAAAATATCTACGGCTCAGTTATTGGGTATGATGTCAACGTTGCTTGATGATAAATTAAAAAATCTACCGTCAAATCTGATATTTTGGAAATAAAAGCAAACATAACGATGTCAAAACCGAAGTTAACAGACCTTTGCTGAAGAAAATACATCTTTACGAGATGAAATAAGTAGCCTAAAGAAGAATAGAGAAGAAGACCAGAGAAGAATGAGAAGACTAGAAGATGATCTTGGCAAGAAAAAAATTTTTAATTAAAGGGTTAGATAAACAAAGGATGCCAAAGACGCTGTTAAAAAATTATTTGTGTGATAAACTGAAACTAGCTAATTCTGTTGAAGTTGAATACGTTTGGAAGCTATACGAAAAAGACGAAAAAATGACTGTGTTGGTGGAGCTTAAGTCGGCGGGTATGGTAGGAGAAATATTTAAAAACACAAGCAAACTAAAAGATTCTACTATATATATCGAGCGAGATTTAAGTGCTGAAAGAAGAACGGATATAAAAAAGCATTTCTTCAGTTAAAAAGAAGCTTAATAAAACTTAACCAGAAGAAAAAATCAACGTTATAAATGACAAACTTAAGATAGAAGATAGGTGGTTT
>CM037852.1:70079634-70215366 GCA_021234595.1 Delia radicum | reverse complement strand
TTCCTACATTATTCTCGCAGCGTTCCGTTGAAGCTGGATTAAAAAGTTATGCATTTTTTAAGTACAGCCGTATATTTATTTATTTAATAATTTTCACAATTAAATAAACTTATTTTAAAATAATTTAAGTAATCAAATTGTCTTTGCGCTGACGAATAAGATTTGTGTGAGTATGGAGATATATAAACCATTATATTGTCGCTATGCGATGTTTACATAATTTAATTATTTTAGTATCTAAAAACAAACAATTAAACTTCCTATTTTCAGCACAAACCTTACTTTGTTATTTAAATAATGAAAATTATAACTATAGTATTATCCTAGTTATCATATTATGATCACGCAAAAGAATTTCGTCATAATTTATTACCATATTATGATTGTCGCATTATATGTAATTATGATTGTGCGATTATATCGTACCACAGACTTACAAGCACGTGTTTTTTGTTCCATATTTCTTTATTATTTTTTGTTTACAATATTATTTTGCATGAGTACAACAAATTTAAAAATAAATCATTGTTTTATCAATTTTTATTTAATTCATAACACTTTAATGTATAATAAACAATAACTTCATTTAAGGGATGCGTGTCAATTTAACTTTTGCCTAGACTTACTGCTTCTCACAACTTCTTTCACAAAATCTTAAACAAGTATGACACTAAAAGAGTGAAGACGCTCATACAAAAGCAAACTGATAATCTTATAGTTGGCGCAACTATAATATGCCTAACCTAACCTAATAATATGTATGTAGTTAAAGAGAGGAATATGATAATAAATACTATTTTATGATTGTAGACAGGAGAATATTATGATAACCGAAAAAATAGCGATTTTTCCTATAACATGATTAAAGCAAACCATATTATTGGTTAACTATGATTGATACAATAATAATTTAATTGAAACAAACTAACAATGGCTAAAGGAAACATAGTTTTGTGGCCGCAGTCATATTGCAACCATATTTTTTCACTGCGTCACATTGACTTGTGTGTGCATTTTGTTTTATAATCACAAAAGAAAACTTTTAAATTTCAAAAACAAAGAAAAAAAAAATCGTTTTTTTATGTTTTATCCGCTATATATATAAATATTAAAGGTACTTGTAGCGGTTATTTAAACAATGTTATTTTTTTTAATTTATCGTATATTAAACAGTAGTTTTTGTTATTTTTTAACAAATCATATGAGCGGCAGATTGTGCTTAGTAAAAATCTGTCTTAAAAACAAATTCAGAATACATGTCATTTGTTCCTCTTTGAATATAAGCACTCTTATACTACGATACCAAACAGAGTAATCTTTTACTGAGACCAGTTAACGCATTTGTTTTCATTTTTACTAAACTAAATGTATTATAATTATATTTACATGTTTTTGATAAATTAAAACAGATTGTTAAAAAAACAAGAACACGCTCAATAAAATCTTAAAAACGTTAAATTTATATGTCTTTGAATGCAATTTTATTCTTTATTTTAGTTAAATCTTATTTAATTTATCAGTAACATGTAAATAACACTGATAGAATTTTCCTTCATAGTATTAATGAAACGATTTCATTAAAATCGATTCATTGGTTTAATGAAAAATTTCATTAACTGAATGAAAATTCATCCATATTGGTATTTTTTCATTAACATTTTTTATGATTTTTTCATAATTTCATAAAAAAAAATCATTAAATCAATGAAAAATTTTCAAATTTTTTTCAATAAAAATTTTGACTTGTAATACGAAAAAAATTTTTTTTTTTTGTACTATCATTTTGAAATAAAATAAACCGAAAAATTTCTTTTAAACAAAATTAAACCAAAATTTTGATATAAATACGTTTTTTTTTATTAAGTTTGCCTAGAACTAACAGTTTTTGACGAATTTGAATAGTTGGTCACTAAATTCCAGGGAACAAATTCTCTAAGAAAAACGACATAGTTTTGTTCAAAACGAGGCCTAAATTGTTATCGTTTTGACGATATTACACAAAAAGGTTATGCTAAACGATAATAAATTTTGGTTTTTAACAATATTTAACATTTTTATCTAATATGGTCGAATTTTACCTACAAAAGTTGATAATCGTCGATCGTTTTACAGAATTGAAAGCCAAATCGATAAAAAATTACATATTTTGTACCGACATATGTGAAAATATGTCAACTTTTAACACAAATTATAAAAAATGTAAAGAAAATTGAATGTAAAGAAAAACAGAAATAAATTAAAATTGTCTTTTTTAGGTCAGCTTTTAATACTTCAATACCTGTTAATTATATTCAAACGATTTTTTCAATCATTAAAGTTCTTAATATACATAATTTAAAAAAAGTACAATAATTAAAATATTTCTTGTTTAAGGATAAAAAATTTTATTTTAAAAATTTGTAATTTCGAAATGAAATCTAATCAGCTACTTTTCAAATTTTATCTTTTTCGAATTCGTCAAAAATTATGAGCTTTAGCAAATTTGTTGAGAAACAATAGAATTTTCCCCACTGTGCTTGCATTGGTGGGTGCCCCAGGAAAACCTTTCTTAGTAGATTTCTTTTTTACATGCCATCCGATTCCAAGTAACGAAAATTTGCTGAATCAGGCTGAGTTTAATAAAAGTCTGCCATCGTTTTTGCAGAACAGCCTATGATGTTTTTCTTTCGAACTTTTCGAACTTTTTTTATAAAAATATTTTATAGATCCTATAAAGACCAGACCTTATAAATATTATCAACGAATGATAATTTCTCAATAACCATTAAATTAATGCTATGCTAAAATAATCATAAAAATTGCAAATTATTAAATATCAACGAAAATATTTCATACAGACTATGAATTTTATTCATTAAACGCATGAAACTTTCATAACGATTAATGAAAAAAAATTTCATATAATTTATGATATTTCATTGGGTCAATGAAACGTTTCTTTGGGGACTTTTTATGAATAATTCATTGGATTAATGAAGGAATACATTAATACTACGCACAAATTTCTATCAGTGTAGTAAAAAAAAACAAATGCGGTATTTAGGAGTCTCAGTAAATGATAACTAGTGTCCGACCGAACAGTTCGGCCAGAAAATGCATTTAATCTGTATTCGGTATTTTAAAGCATTATTGACAAATTTGGCGGATGGAAAAATGTTTATTGGGCTGATTATACGCTATTTTGAGTGTCAATTTGAAGAACAGTCTTTAGTTAAGCAATGAATTCACTGTTCGGCCTCAGAAAGTTCGGCCAAACTGAAAATAGTTCGGCGGCCGAACTTTTAACTTTATAGCTAAACTTCGGCTTTTCTCTTAAACTTTATACACAAAATCGAATTAAATCGGCTCAACAAACATGTTTCCAATACCAAAATTTGTCATCATTGCCCCAAGATATCAAAAAACCGACAAAATATAGTTTTTTGGCCGACCGAACGGGCACTAATGATTAGTGTCCGACCGAACAGTTCGGCCAGAAAATGCATTTGGTCTGTATTCGGTATTTTAAAGCATTATAGACAAATTTGGCGGATGGAAAAATGTTTACTGGGCTAATTAGATGATATCTTGAGTGTCAAATTTAAAGAAAAGTCTGTACTTAAGCAATGAATTCACTGTTCGGCCTCAGAAAGTTCGGCCAAACTGAAAATAGTTCGGCGGCCGAACTTTTAACTTTATAGCTAAACTTCGGCTTTTCTCTTAAACTTTATACACAAAATCGAATTAAATCGGCTCAACAAACATGTTTCCAATACCAAAATTTGTCATCATTGCCCCAAGATATCAAAAAACCGACAAAATATAGTTTTTTGGCCGACCGAACGGGCACTAAGGATTAGTGTCCGACCGAACAGTTCGGCCAGAAAATGCATTTGGTCTGTATTCGGTATTTTAAAGCATTATAGACAAATTTGGCGGATGGAAAAATGTTTGCTGGGCTAATTAGATGATATCTTGAGTGTCAAATTTAAAGAAAAGTCTGTACTTAAGCAATGAATTCACTGTTCGGCCTCAGAAAGTTCGGCCAAATTGAAAATAGTTCGGCGGCCCCAACTTTTAACTTTATAGCTAAACTTCGGCTTTTCTCTTAAATTTTATACACAAAATCGACAAAATTAACATATCACTAATATTATTATGAACATTTAAATTATTATTTTCAAATATCAGAAACAATGATATTAATACCAACACTACGAGAGAGAGAATTGACACCTTTCTTTTAAATATGATGGATACATTTCTTTTGAGGATCTCCATTATATATTAAACTTTACGAATATAATGGATGAATTTGAAAATAAGGAGTGCCTAGACTCGATACATGGGGAACATTTCATTGATTGTCCATGGTCTATTGATAGTTGTAGAGAGGGACCTGATACTTGTAGCGATCTATAATTAATTTTATTGAAATGTATTATAAACATCTAAGCGTTTAATAAATGAATAAAATGAAAAATATACAAAATACACTGTCTTGTATATTATTTTAAATAGTATCCAAATTTTACTATGTCACCTAAAACACTTGACACATTATGTCTGTAGGCTAAGTTTTTGATCCATATAAAAAATTTTACATGTATATCAAAGCGATGTACAAAATGTGTTTGATTAAAAATATTCTCATAATGTAAACACAATTTAAATATTAGACAAATTTTTATCATGTCGCCTAAAACTTGACATAATACTGTCATCCACATATTTTAAATATTACACTAATTTGATTATATATTGTGTACAAATTCTTCTCAAAAATATTTTCATAATGTAAACACAATAAAAGGGTTTCTTGTTACAATCGTTTTGTATACTTGCGTTGCGTTTATGACGGTATCATAAAACGTTTGGGTGTATGTCTGTTTGACATATTGACCACCCGGAAAAGTACTTGAAACAATGCTGAAATGCTGCTGTAGCATTTTAGAGAAGTTAGTTCTAAGACTATATTTTAGTATAAATACTAGTGTAAATTATTTTGTAAAATTAGCGTTAAACACAACTTTAAAATAAACAGTACTAATAAGTACTAACAAAATAAAAAACCCAACTCGTGTCACACCTAACTTATTATATGACAATCCTGCGGACACTACTGATGCAGTAGTACAGCGAACAATATTCCTAAGAAAAATCCTGCGACTGCAAATGCACCACCAGCTATAAGCATCAGTGCCGAGTTATTCGTACTAATTTGTATGATAACTACTATTACAGTCGTTGTAAAGTATTTAAAGAACTATATCCGTAAGCAAGTAATAAGACAAACAACCAGGGACTCTATAAACAAGATATAGATGCCTCAGGTTAACAAAATTATCATTCAAGTCTGTGTCGACCCGAACACAACGGTGTCAGTGATCCAATGGAGACGACAACCTTTAAAGAAATTGAACGACACCATTTGCTCAAGACTAAATAGAAGAGAAGGGAGCACAGTATTATATATGAACGATGAGTTCATATCAGAGGAGGACACCCCAGACTCACTGAATTTAAAGGATATGCATTTGATATATCTACATAAAATACCAGAAGAGATAGAAGAGTAGACTTGTCCATGGTCTATTGATAGTTGCAGAGAGGGACCTGATACTTGTAGCTGTTTTGTCTATAGACAGAGAAAACGATCTATAATTAATTTTATTGAAATGTATTATAAACATCTAAGCGTTTAATAAATGAATAAAATGAAAAATATACAAAATACACTGTCTTGTATATTATTTTAAATAGTATCCAAATTTTACTATGTCACCTAAAACACTTGACACATTATGTCTGTAGGCTAAGTTTTTGATCCATATAAAAAATTTTACATGTATATCAAAGCGACGTACAAAATGTGTTTGATTAAAAATATTCTCATAATGTAAACACAATTTAAATATTAGACAAATTTTACTATGTCATCTAAAACACTTGACACATTATGTCTGTAGACTGATCCCTATAAAAAATTTTACATGTATATCAATGCGACGTACAAGATGTGTTTGATCATGATTTGATCTGTTCATTACACAAATATTCTCATAATGTAAACACAATTTAAATATTAGACAAATTTTTATCATGTCGCCTAAAAACTTGACATAATACTATCATCCACATATTTTTAAATATTACACTAATTTGATTATATTGTGTACAAATTCTTCTCAAAAATATTTTCATAATGTAAACACAAAGAATTTTCTATGCACATAATCCCATCATCCCAGTGAAAAAACTGGGGCAGAAAATTCTTCTTTTTTTTTTTACTGGGGCAGAAAATTCTTCTTTTTTTACTGGAGCAGAAAATTCTTCTTTTTTCATAGATGTAAAATTGTGAAAAGCCGTCGGCAAAACATAATTGTGTAATAAAAATATTCTCCACACACACACACATATTTTAAAATAAGCTATATTTTCACATCTCTATGTAAATTTTCAACACACAGAATTTTTACTGGGCCAGATGTTTATGAAAATTTATCTTTTTTTACTGGTGCAGAAAATTCTTCTTTTTTTACTGGAGCAGAAAATTCTTCTTTTTTCATAGATGTAAAATTGTGAAAAGCCGTCGGCAAAACATAATTGTGTAATAAAAATATTCTCCACACACAGAATTTTTACTGGGCCAGATGTTTATGAAAATTTATCTTTTTTTACTGGTGCAAAAAATTCTTCTTTTTTTACTGGAGCAGAAAATTCTTCTTTTTTTCATAGATGTAAAATTGTGAAAAGCCGTCGGTAAAACATAATTGTGTAATAAAAATATTCTCCACACACAGAATTTTTACTGGGCCAGATGTTATGAAAATTTATCTTTTTCACTGAGTCAGAAATTCCACTTTTTTCATTTAAATTATTTTTTTCACTGCGCATATTTTTTTAAATTTATTTTTCACTGCACAAATTTTTTGAAAATTTATTTTTTAAATTTATTTTTTTCACTGCACAAATTTTTTTGAAAATTTATTTTTTAAATTTTTTGAAAATTTTTTTTTTTTTAAATTTATTTTTTAAATTTTTTGAAATTTTTTTTTTTTAAATTTATTTTTTAAATTTTTGAAATTTTTTTTTTTTAAATTTTTTTTTTTTTTAATTTTTGAAATTTTTTTTTAAATTTATTTTTAAATTTTTTGAAAATTTTTTTTTTTTAAATTTTTTGAAATTTTTTTTTTTAAATTTTTTTTTTGAAATTTTTTTTTTAAATTTTTTTTTTTTTAAATTTTTTTTTTTTTTTTTTTTTTTTTTTTTTTTAAATTTTTTTTTTTTAAATTTTTTTTTTTTTAAATTTTTTTTTGAAATTTTTTTTTTTTAAATTTTTTTTTTTTTTTTTTTAAATTTTTTTTTTTTTTAAAATTTTTTTTTTTTAAATTTTTTTTTTTAAATTTTTTTTTTTTAAATTTTTTTTTTAAATTTTTTTTTTTAAATTTTTTTTTTTTAAATTTTTCCTCTGCCCAGCCTCTGCCAGCCTCTGCCGACTGCGCTGCTGCGTCGTTACAAACTCCCCATTTCCTATCTACTGATGTCAATATTGTCATATTATGTTTGTGGAAATGTTTATAAATTATCATAGTATGATTCCTACATTATTCTCGCAGCGTTCCGTTGAAGCTGGATTAAAAAGTTATGCATTTTTTTAAGTACAGCCGTATATTTATTTATTTAATAATTTTCACAATTAAATAAACTTATTTTAAAATAATTTAAGTAATCAAATTGTCTTTGCGCTGACGAATAAGATTTGTGTGAGTATGGAGATATATAAACCATTATATTGTCGCTATGCGATGTTTACATAATTTAATTATTTTAGTATCTAAAACAAACAAATTAAACTTCCTATTTTTCAGCACAAACCTTACTTTGTTATTTAAATAATGAAAATTATAACTATAGTATTATCCTAGTTATCATATTATGATCACGCAAAAGAATTTCGTCATAATTTATTACCATATTATGATTGTCGCATTATATGTAATTATGATTGTGCGATTATATCGTACCACAGACTTACAAGCACGTGTTTTTTGTTCCATATTTCTTTATTATTTTTTGTTTACAATATTATTTTGCATGAGTACAACAAATTTAAAAATAAATCATTGTTTTATCAATTTTTATTTAATTCATAACACTTTAATGTATAATAAACAATAACTTCATTTAAGGGATGCGTGTCAATTTAACTTTTGCCTAGACTTACTGCTTCTCACAACTTCTTTTCACAAAATCTTAAACAAGTATGACACTAAAAGAGTGAAGACGCTCATAAAAAGCAAACTGATAATCTTATAGTTGGCGCAACTATAATATGCCTAACCTAACCTAATAATATGTATGTAGTTAAAGAGAGGAATATGATAATAAATACTATTTTATGATTGTAGACAGGAGAATATTATGATAACCGAAAAAATAGCGATTTTTCCTATAACATGATTAAAGCAACCATATTATTGGTTAACTATGATTGATACAATAATAATTTAATTGAAACAACTAACAATGGCTAAAGGAAACATAGTTTTGTGGCCGCAGTCATATTGCAACCATATTTTTTCACTGCGTCACATTGACTTGTGTGTGCATTTTGTTTTATAATCACAAAAGAAAACTTTTAAATTTCAAAAACAAAGAAAAAAAAATCGTTTTTTTATGTTTTATCCGCTATATATATAAATATTAAAGGTACTTGTAGCGGTTATTTAAACAATGTTATTTTTTTAATTTATCGTATATTAACAGTAGTTTTTGTTATTTTTTAACAAATCATATGAGCGGCAGATTGTGCTTAGTAAAAATCTGTCTTAAAAACAAATTCAGAATACATGTCATTTGTTCCTCTTTGAATATAAGCACTCTTATACTACGATACCAAACAGAGTAATCTTTTACTGAGACCAGTTAACGCATTTGTTTTCATTTTTACTAAACTAAATGTATTATAATTATATTTACATGTTTTTGATAAATTAAAACAGATTGTTAAAAAAACAAGAACACGCTCAATAAAATCTTAAAAACGTTAAATTTATATGTCTTTGAATGCAATTTTATTCTTTATTTTAGTTAAATCTTATTTAATTTATCAGTAACATGTAAATAACACTGATAGAATTTTCCTTCATAGTATTAATGAAACGATTTCATTAAAATCGATTCATTGGTTTAATGAAAAATTTCATTAACTGAATGAAAATTCATCCATATTGGTATTTTTTCATTAACATTTTTTATGATTTTTTCATAATTTCATAAAAAAAAATCATTAAATCAATGAAAAATTTTCAAATTTTTTTCAATAAAAATTTTGACTTGTAATACGAAAAAAATTTTTTTTTTTGTACTATCATTTTGAAATAAAATAAACCGAAAAATTTCTTTTAAACAAAATTAACCAAAATTTTGATATAAATACGTTTTTTTTTATTAAGTTTGCCTAGAACTAACAGTTTTTGACGAATTTGAATAGTTGGTCACTAAATTCCAGGGAACAAATTCTCTAAGAAAAACGACATAGTTTTGTTCAAAACGAGGCCTAAATTGTTATCGTTTTGACGATATTACACAAAAAGGTTATGCTAAACGATAATAAATTTTGGTTTTTAACAATATTTAACATTTTTATCTAATATGGTCGAATTTTACCTACAAAAGTTGATAATCGTCGATCGTTTTACAGAATTGAAAGCCAAATCGATAAAAAATTACATATTTTGTACCGACATATGTGAAAATATGTCAACTTTTAACACAAATTATAAAAAATGTAAAGAAAAATTGAATGTAAAGAAAAACAGAAATAAATTAAAATTGTCTTTTTTAGGTCAGCTTTTAATACTTCAATACCTGTTAATTATATTCAAACGATTTTTTCAATCATTAAAGTTCTTAATATACATAATTTAAAAAAAGTACAATAATTAAAATATTTCTTGTTTAAGGATAAAAAATTTTATTTTAAAAATTTGTAATTTTCGAAATGAAATCTAATCAGCTACTTTTCAAATTTTATCTTTTTCGAATTCGTCAAAAATTATGAGCTTTAGCAAATTTGTTGAGAAACAATAGAATTTTCCCCACTGTGCTTGCATTGGTGGGTGCCCCAGGAAAACCTTTCTTAGTAGATTTCTTTTTTACATGCCATCCGATTCCAAGTAACGAAAATTTGCTGAATCAGGCTGAGTTTAATAAAAGTCTGCCATCGTTTTTGCAGAACAGCCTATGATGTTTTCTTTCGAACTTTTCGAACTTTTTTTATAAAAATATTTTATAGATCCTATAAAGACCAGACCTTATAAATATTATCAACGAATGATAATTTCTCAATAACCATTAAATTAATGCTATGCTAAAATAATCATAAAAATTGCAAATTATTAAATATCAACGAAAATATTTCATACAGACTATGAATTTTATTCATTAAACGCATGAAACTTTCATAACGATTAATGAAAAAAAATTTCATATAATTTATGATATTTTCATTGGGTCAATGAAACGTTTCTTTGGGGACTTTTTATGAATAATTCATTGGATTAATGAAGGAATACATTAATACTACGCACAAATTTCTATCAGTGTAGTAAAAAAAAAAACAAATGCGGTATTTACGAGTCTCAGTAAATGATTACTAGTGTCTGACCAAACAGTTCGGCCAGAAAATGCATTTAATCTGTATTCGGTATTTTAAAGCATTATTGACAAATTGGCGGATGGAAAAATGTTTATTGGGCTGATTATACGCTATTTTGAGTGTCAAATTTGAAGAACAGTCTTTAGTTAAGCAATGAATTCACTGTTCGGCCTCAGAAAGTTCGGCCAAACTGAAAATAGTTCGGCGGCCGAACTTTTAACTTTATAGCTAAACTTCGGCTTTTCTCTTAAATTTTATACACAAAATCGAATTAAATCGGCTCAACAAACATGTTTCCAATACCAAAATTTGTCATCATTGCCCCAAGATATCAAAAAACCGACAAAATATAGTTTTTTGGCCGACCGAACGGGCACTAATGATTAGTGTCCGACCGAACAGTTCGGCCAGAAAATGCATTTAATCTGTATTCGGTATTTTAAAGCATTATGGACAAATTTGGCGGATGGAAAAATGTTTATTGGGCTGATTAGATGCTATTTTGAGTGTCAAATTTGAAGAAAAGTCTTTAGTTAAGCAATGAATTCACTGTTCGGCCTCAGAAAGTTCGGCCAAACTGAAAATAGTTCGGCGGCCGAACTTTTTACTTTATAGCTAAACTTCGGCTTTTCTCTTAAATTTTATACACAAAATAGAATTAAATCGGCTCAACAAACATTTTTCCAATACCAAAATTTGTCATCATTGGCTCTAGATATCAAAAAACCGACAAAATATAGTTTTTTGGCCGAACTGTTCGGTCGGACACTAATGATTACTCTGTCTGGTATTGTAGTATAAGAGTGCTTGTATTCAAAACAGGAACATTTAACGTATATTTGCCTAATACCAGGGTGAATGTGAATTGTTAAGCCTGTATGGCAGCTGCTTTTTTGCAGCAACTTTACCAGGGTTTTTCTATGAAATTTTCTATAAAATATCAAAAAATGTAAATATTCTGATAGAAAGCCCCTGGTTAAGCTGCTGCAAAATGCTGGGCTTTAAAAAATAACAAAAAAAAATGCTTTTTAATACACAATCAACTACAAAAAATATTTTTATATGAGCATACTATATGAATATTCATATATGTCCATATATTCATATAATGTCCACTAAGGTGGTTCGGTCGCCATACAAAAAAAAAAGTTGTGACAGTCACCCCCTAGGATTTAAGATAATTTAAAGACGATCCCAAAAAAATTTTTTTTAATTTTTGCCACGCCCCTAGATACCGCCCTTTTGGTTTTTTATGTATTGTGTCTTCGTTTGAAGTCCGATTGTAACGTTTGGTATGTCATTGCTCATGGATTGATCAGGCCTACATTTTCATAGATAATCATTTTTGACTCCGACGTCAAATTCTAGTTGTGAATTGCAATATCTCGATTCCTACCCACCCTAACGCCAATTTTTTTTTTAATACTAAAAAAGCGATTTAGATTTCATGTATCTTTTGATTTCAAAGTACACACTTTTATTCATATTCAAAAAAGTTAGAAGGTTTTAAAAAATTAAAAATTATGTAGTCAAAAAATAAAAAAGTAATAAATTAAAAAAAAAAAATTTAAGATGATTGTATGTCACACGATACATCTCTTCTCATTAAATTTGAACGCTGAAGATAAAAATGTGAAAAAAGTTAAATCGCCTTGACAGTTTTTCAGACATGGCAACTCTGATTTTGCAAATTTTGCGATTTCCACCTTGCTTTTTCTTTAAGATTTTAAATGTCTTATATACTTATTTTTATTGAGTTGGTAACATAAGAACTAAACAATGCATCTTTACGAACATAAATTCTGGCGAGAATTAAGGATACTATACTGTTCGCGGCTTCTGATGTTAGAAAATATATAGCCCATGCGCCTTTCATCCGTTACCTTATTTGCAGATTCACTAACAACACGCACAAACCGTTCAGTGTTTTGAGAGTGGCACAGAAATTCTAAAAAAGAAAATGTTTTTTATTTTTTAAGTTAGTTTGTTTTAAATTATATCTACCTGGTATATTAATTATTGTATGTAACGCGATAAACATTCATTTTTTAAAATACCGTTTGTTTTTAAATGTAAGAAATATTCAATAACGTTGCGATTTGTTGGTAATTTTTTTTTTTTTTTCAATTTCACACGGTTTAAAATGCATATTGTTTAGATTTTTAAGTGTTTTCCTTTTTTATATTTAAGATTTTTATAAAATTTCTTTATATAGACACGATGACGAATCGTATAAACTTATTATTTATTCACTTTTTTCAACAAATAACCGAGAACGATTTAATGAAAGAAATTTTCATTAAAGATGACATTTAAAACAAAACACACTTCAGATAAATTTTAAAAACAAATGAGACCAAATAATAGAAAAACGTTATTTTCGCAAAAACTGAGCCGCCATGTCTCAAAAACCGTTATATTAAATATTTTTTCACATATTCGCCTAAATCATATCACATTTAACAAGAAAAGATGTAATGTGAGACAAATATCACATTTAACAAGAAAAGATGTAATGTGAGAAAAATAATCACAATAAAATTTCTTTATACATTTAATTTTTTTTTTGGATTTTTTGTCTTCATTTTTTTGATTTTTAAATCTTTGTAACTCGTTTGTTTGTTGGCAAAAGTGTGCATTTTAAGTGTCAAAGTTACATAAAATTAAAATGTCTTTCTTTACTGTGTAAAAAAATTTGGCGTTAGGGTGGGTAGAAATCGAGAAATTGAAAGTCACAAATTAAATTTGACGTCAGAGTCAAAAGTGATCAACTAAAAAAATGTAGGACTGATCAAATCATGAACAACGATATGCTAAACGTTACAATCGGACTTCAAATGAAGCCACAGTATGTAAAAAAACAAAAGGGCGGTATCCAGGGGCGTGGCAAAAAAATAAAAAAAATTTTTTTGGAATCGCCTTGAGTTTATCTTTAATCCTAGGGGGTGACTGGGTCAACTTTTTTTTTCGAACCACCCTAATGTCCACATACCCTCAATTTACGAATCCAAACATATATGGATTCATATATTCGCCAATATATATCATATATGAACATTTATGAACAATTTTAGTCGGTATAGCCAAAATATCAAAATTAAATCCGCAATTTAAAATATTGTCATTAAGTTAAAATAGTTTAAAATATGAAAGTTTTACAAAATCGTTAGAGGTCAAACGTTGTTTGCTGTTAAATTGGTTTTAGAATAAAATCTGAAAGATAATACTTTTTATTTCAAAGAGTTTCCTATGAGAAAAAGTTTATTTTCAAAAGTTTTTTTTATCCCCCATTCCTGGCATGTTGGGTAACAAGCGAAAAGTTAACATATAAATCTATTTACATTATCTAGATTTTATTTTAATATGTACGTAAGAATGGTGACATTTTAGTTGGTAATACTTTAATTAAAATTGTTTAAAAACTTGTCTCAAGAGAAAAATGCGGATATTTTTTTTTTTTTTTGTGTTAATTTTCATTTAACTATTGCTGAGTAACTACACTCAGGAAAAAGTTTCATAATATTTATGAATCAGTTTCATTGGACGAAAATCTATTGAAACATAAATATTTATGAAGCATGCTTTGTGAAGAAAAACAATCGTTTTTGAAATTTCAATTCCGAATATTTCGTTTTGTTAAGTTTAAAAAATACTTAAACATGTAAATCGATATTACAGATTATTTTTTTCCTTTTAATTCGCTTTTGAAATTTTGATTTTTAACGAAATTTCATCACAAAATGTCATCAATATTTTTTTATAAAAATGGTCATATCTCGAAAACCGAAAGAAAAAAATAGGGAAAATTAATAATAATTCCAGTGGAGTACTAACACACTTCGATAACAAAATTGGGCTAGTTCCGGGTCGAATTCCGAAATGCATCACCTTAACAATAATCTTAGGAAACAGTTTCATCGGACAGTTATTATAATATTTTTGAATGTTTTCATACACTCAGGGAACTTCAGCTTTATGTAGTAATTGTTTGGATTGTAATGCAGATTCTTTATTTTTAATGTAAATGTAAGTTATTTGTAGAACAAATTTAGTTTTTTACTAACCTTTTAGTTCATTTAAAAAACAAACCACATTAAATCACTGTTTTATGATTTTACATTCATTTTTTACAGTCGTTTTTTTTTTATTAAAAAAAATAAAAAATAAATGTTTGTTTATTTTTTACTAACATATGTGGTTAATTTTTACTACAATTGTTAGTAATTTTTTGAACAGTAAAAACAAATGACAAATGTTAGTTAAATTTAATGAAATGTTAGTCGTCCTTTCTTCAAGTGAAATTTCATTTGTTTTTGACTACAATTGCTTTCGTCCTACTTACTATCCTTAGTGTCCATAATGTAGAAGCTTTTTCTTTGAGTGTATGGTTGGAAATGTAGTGTAGATATGAAACAACTATGGTAATAACGGCAAAAATAAATATTCTCATTTATAATTGTGATAAAAAAAAAACTTTTTACGGTTTTTTTATGAAGATAAACGTCCATTACGAATCTGTTTTCTCACAATATAATTACGACGGCTTAAAGTGATGGTTTAATGGGTATACGATATGGGAAAAGGCTTAAGTGAAGAGCAAATTAAAATACTGACATAAGAAGCAGAAGTAAAATGAAACATGACATTCATATTTATAATTAAGAAGAAAAACTTGAGTTGGTGTACGAGGGCGGATCAATAAGTCCGTGACTTTTTGAATGAAACACAGTTTTTTTTTTTGCAAAAAAAAAAAATTATTTTTCAACATAATCTCCTTTTAGCTCAATACACTTAGTCCAACGTTTCTAAATTTTTGTATCCCTTTCAAAAAATAGGATTTTTCGAGGGGTCGTTTTTTCCATATGTAACGTGTCCCCAACGGCACTGCTGTGGTGATGCCAGCTAGCCTGCGTTGGCATATATCTCAGGTCGGATTCCAACCCACCACTTCAGCCCAGGGACAAGCACACTAAAAAAAAACGAATAAAATTCAACACAAAAAAAAACTATCATACAAAAATGAACTCAAGAGGGAGGACAAGATCGAAAATCCCCCAAATACGCCCTCCCAACCATGGTCACACCAGACAGTTCCACATTAATTTAATGGAACCAATTCCCACACACACACTTACCTCACACCGTTAACTAAGCCCTACTAAATTATTACCAACTCATATTTCTTTAAATTTTCAAATATAAAACATATTTTTTTATTACACGATTAAACTTATTTATATATATGAAAAATAATTTCCACTAAAAAAAACTAGCTAATAAATAAAATATATATAAAAAACATTAATATAAAAATAAAATTTAAATAGAAAAAAAAAACTCGAATTTAATCTCCCACAAAAAAAAATATATATATACTTGTGCCGAAATTAATAAAAAAACAAAATAAATTAAAAATGGCTTTCAAAAAAAAACGCCCATGTAAATAAAAATTCTAAGCCTACAAAGTTTCTTAAAATTTCGACTCCATTTTATGAGTCAAAGCATCTACATATATTTCAAAAAAAAAACCTACCTAAGCGAGCTCTCTTAGGCGGCGAAGAAAAAACTGGCTCATTAGTCAATAACGAAAAAAACTCTAAAAAAAAACTTTGTAATCCTAAAAACTTTCTTTATATAAACAAAAAACAATAGAATTTTAAAAATTTAGGCACTTACACACCAAAAACATTAAATACCTATAAACTTTGAATATAAAATATAAAAAAAAAATAATTAATATTTAACTCGAATTTCTCGTTAACATGTTTTATTATCGTATATAACAAAAAAAAACCACCCTTAAATTATCATTACGGATGACTAATATAGTTCTCTCTCTTTCTTTTTTTCTCTATATGTACATCATCACAAAAAACTACAAATGGCTGCTGCTATGTACTGCCTATTTATCACTTTGGCGCAAGCGCAATGGCGAGAAAATGGCGGAAAAAATTTAAAAATATCGGGGTTACCTTGAACTTGGGTCTTATAGTGGACAAACCCTTCTTTGACGGCGACTCTGACCCGTTCACCATCAGCAACCTGTCCACACCGGTACTTCTTAACGGCTGGTGAAGTTTTTGCCGGGTCCTTTAAACAATAAAAAAAAGAATTGCTGGCCTCTGTCGTTATGGATTCTATTGGCAACGCACTCAGAGGCCAGATCTTCAATACTCTCAGGGATTCCTTATTTACAAATAACTACATAAAAAAAATAAAAATCTCATTCGAAACTCTTAATTCTTACATTTTTTCAACGACTCACTTTTCTTCCAACCCCACTGATTTTTATCTTCCGCAGGGAATTTATAGCAAACGTCCTCGCCCAAGACCAAATACACTATCTCAATCCGTGTCCCTTTTTTTTTGTTTTTTTAAACTTCTAAGTTTTACTTAAATTTTTTTAAATTTTTATTTTAATTTTTAACTTTTTACTTTTTTTAAATTTTAACTTTGAATTTTTAAATCTTTTAAATTTTAGAATCTTTACTTTTAAAAGTTTAAGTTTTTTTTTATCCATTAATTTTTAAATTTTCACCATTTAATTTTGGACTTTTAAAATTTTTACTTGCAAACTTTCGACCCTTTACTTTACAAATTTATTCTCACAATGGCTGCCTTTTTCCTAATTCCTATCCACGAAACCTCTCTTTTTCCATAATTTGCAATCCATAAACTATAATTTCCCATGGACTTTGTACCCAAAAACAAATATCATAATAACTTGACATTTAAATTAGGCGGACAAAACATAACATAACAATTGGAAACGCACTAACAAATTACAGGCAAATTTTATGAATGGGAACAGGCTACCAGGTACAACCCTGCGCTAAATTCATATGAAGGTGCCATATCGATTTTTCCATCATCTTTCTTAATCTACTCCAAACTACTTCTTTACCCAACTGATACCAAATACTTTTACGCATGCCTTGACACAAAAAAACATTATTTTACTACAAGTACTACGCACTACAAACACCACGAGGCTAACCAAACTTAATTCCACTTCCTCTAGTTTCCACAGCATCTTGATATTGCCTAATTTAACCCTTCTGTATGCGATAAGGTCCCTAGGGACCTTTTTGATTTTTATTTATCTATATTTTCCCCCCCTTTGGGATCACATACATTATTATTCATGTATTCCAAAAGCAAAGTGTAAGCTATTGATTAAAACTAAATTTTAAGTAATATGACCAATTTTGCGAGTTTTAACGGTGTTTTACCAAAACAACTGCGTTTGTATGCGATAAGGTCCCGAGGGACCTACATGAGTTTATTTGTATTTGAAATTTAGCGATATTTATTTAGCTGCAATTGGCAACACTGAAGCCATCTACGAAAGTACCGTTATCTTTTTTCCTCTCTTTCTCTTAAAACTTTTATTGTTCTTCTTTCAAAGCAGTCAGTGAATTTTAGTGATCAGTGAGTAAACACGTGTAACACTGGTGTTTCAATCAACAAAGAAATTTACAAATTATAACATTTATAAGCTAATAAGAATAACATGGCCGCATCAGATTGGGACATCGCGGATATGGTGCTACGAAATTCTTCGCGATATCAGCGAATGTCGGAGGAAGAAAAGAGGATAGTTGACTCAAGATTTGCCAGTTTTTTGGACGAAGAAAATGATGATTATGATGGTGCTCAAATTGAAGGTGACACTGAAGGTGACATTGATATAGCTGACCGTCGCGGAGACGCATCCGACGTCGAAGAGGATGCCCATGTAGAAATCAACGTTGACACGGATGAAGATGATGAAGAACTATTGTTTCATGAAGAAGGTGAAGATCAGCCGCGCGTTGTGGATGACCTCACTTACTTCTATTCCAAGAATGGAATCAAATGGGCCAAAGATCCACCAGCAAGTAGCCGTATTCGGGCGCATAACATCTTCAACAGTGGAAGACAGAAACCTGGACCTGTGAATAACTCGCATGATCCGCTGACAATTTTTCGTTCTCTTATCACTGAAGATATGGCCTATATTATAATTTGCGAAACGAATCGGAAAGCAAACAAGGAAACGTCAGCTTGGAATTTAGGTAACCCGACAAACAAAAAGGAATGGTCACCACTTACTATAAAGGAGTTTGATGCCTTTGTAGCTATTGTAATATATGCTGGACTTTCTAAATCAAATAGTGAGCCTTGTAAAGAACTATGGGACAAAACTCGAGATCCTTTATACAAAGCAGCAATGTCCTTCAATAGATTTTGTGCTATCAAAAGATTTATAAGATTTGATAACGCATCAACACGACCTGAAAGATTGGAAACAAGTAAAACGGCTGCTATTGACGATGTATGGTTGATGCTACAACAGAACTTGTCGGCGGCTTATATTCCCCATGACTCTATAACTGTGGATGAGCAGCTATTTGCCTACAGGGGTCGGACTCGTTTTACACAGTACATTCCATCTAAGCCTGCCAAGTACGGCATAAAAGTATGGTGGCTATGTGACTCTAAGACATACTACCCTCTTAAAGGCATAATATATTCAGGCAAATTACCTAGTCAAGATAGAGAAGTCAATCAGGGCCAAAAGGTTGTACTTCAGCTTGATGAAAAGTACTTGAACACAGGGATAACGGTTTATGCCGATAATTTTTTTACTACACTGGATTTGGCAACATTATTGTTGAGACAGAAAACTGGTTTTGTAGGAACTGTTCGGTCAAATAAGGCATTTATACCACAAGAATTTCGGAAACACTCTGCCCGTCCCATTGATAGCACAATGTTTGGCTTTTACGAAAATGATGTCTCACTAATCTCATATGTGCCGAAAAAGAACAAAGCGGTCCTACTTTTATCTACATTGCACTATACTTGTGATGTTGACAATGCCTCTGAAAAACGTAAGCCATTGGCAATCTTGGACTATAATAGTAACAAATCTGGTGTTGACACTATGGACCAAATGCTTGGAACCTACTCAAGCAAACGATCAACAAATCGATGGCCACTTGCATTTTTCTATAATATGCTAGATGTAGCGTCTTTGGCAGCATTCATTATTTTCAACGACATTGAGCCTTCTCCTCGAACAGATAAAAGACGTTCGTTTCTAAAAGTGCTAGTGAGACAATTGGCAGTACCAAATATGGAGGAAAGAGCAACAAATACACATGTAACACGTTGGCCAAATATCCGAAATGCTTTGGAGGCATTTGATGTCAAGGTAAATTATACACTTTTTCTAAAAAAATATAATCATGGTAATAAATACCTATAAATAAATCATATAATTACAGGTTTCTCATACACAAGATATTGAAATCGTGGACGACATACCTCAATGTGCACCAAGATCAAATAGACCAGTATGCCATATATGCCGGCAGCAGTGCAAACGTCAACGGAAAACTAGGTCGTACTGCCAATTATGCAAAAATGCTGTTTGTGGGGAGCATTCAAGTACAATTTATAGATGTCATATGTGCAACCAAACATTAGCCCAAAAAGAATAATTTTTGCCATTTTTGTAACTAAAAGTACTATATTATAATATGTTACACTTTGAATTAATGTAATTAATGTGAGTTTATTTTTTATTCAATAAAATATAATTTAAAACTATTCAAAATGTTAATAATACCAAATATGTTAGTTGTAGGTCCATACGGACCTTGTTGCACACGTATCACTACCGTAGCTATCGCTTATCGGAGGGTTAAACTTAAAATTGACGTAATTTTTTTATGTTTAATTTCATCGCAATTCATAATGTTATGTTTGCCTTTATCGTCACTTAAATGTCCAGGATCAACCGTCTACGTTATGAAGGCATCCATGCCGGTGCCTCTGCAGAAAATTTTCCACTGGCATACCATCCATATTACCATCCATTGGTATTACCTCTATATCATCATTATCACCAACATTACGGCTAACACTTTGAATATGACGTGGTGTATTTTTGAGCTCCTGGTACACCACGCATTAAAACACCTTTAAAAAAAACGGCACCATCTCTAAGCATACGAAATTTCTTTTCACCCCCATTTATTGGGAATATCACCTTGCCATAAAGACAACAATTTCCAGCGATAATAAATATAAACTGTACCCTCGTTATCGAAAAGAAATGACCCTAAAGGATTTTTATTTTACGCCTCATAATCAATGCCTCAAACCTGGGTCCCTCACGTATAACAAATTCAATCATACGATGAATCATATGCCATACAGATTTTTCCGTTGGTATTATACTTTGAACATACATTCCTTTAAAAATCATTTCCATATTTTCCTTTCCTTCATCTGACTCAATTTAATTCTAATTCTTTTTGGGTAGATTTGGTATTTCGCTTGTTGATGGTTGTGTATAAAATGGTAGTCCAGCTGGTGGTGGTATAAATATGGATCGATTCAATATCGGTATTGCCTTACCAAAAATGCATTACATAGCCCATGATAAAACGTCCGTTGAGGGTTTTTACAGCCCTCTCAGCATCTTTATGACTCATATAGGCTACAAAACAACAACTACGTACTCTAAGTTTATCCTCTTCTGAACTTGGCCACATGATTTTAATCAGAGTTTGAATTTAAACACCATCAAACGTTTTTTTCTATCGTTCTGTTTTTGCTTTTTTCTGAAACTCAACACAATCAGAACATTTATTTATTTTCATTTTGATTTGTAAACAGAACACAAACACTTTCACAAACTAGTTTTCGATGAGAGACCAAACTAAACGATTTTGTTCTGTTTGGCCAATATTTCAAACAGTTTGATTTTGTTGTGTTTATGGAATGGAACAAAACTATTCGTAAACCGTTCTTAGTGTTTATGTCATATTACAAGTAAAAAATTTTCATTGAATTTTATGAATAATTGCATTAGTTTAATAAAAAGATTCAACGGAGGAGTTCCAGTGAAATTTCATAAAACTAATGCACAAAACATTGATAACATGCAGAAAAATCATTTCTTTATTTTGGCAATCACCACGTTAAAAACGCGTTTTAAAGTTTAAGTTGAATGAACACTAAAAAATAACCACTTGTTACGGTGGGTATTTTGCCCCTCCGTTTTCTTTCTAGTGGCTACGCCTTTGACTGTGGCTCAGCTGATTATTGCTCTATGTGTGTGTGTGTGTTTCTGTGTGTAATGTACACTGTACATTTTGTTAGGTACTGAAAGAAACGAATGTGTGAATGAAAGTTTATGTTTTTATATTCAGTGTTCATAAGTTTTGTCCATGTCTGTATTATTTTTTTGTCTGTTGCTTGTGCCCTCTAGTGATGAAAGTGAGAAAAAGGACAACTATTATTTGAGAGAAAGGGATAGATAGGTGTGCAGATTTGAAAGAAAAAAAAAATATAGATACAAACCGAGGCATGGCTGCCATTTTTCCCAATAGATCACAAATAGTTCGAAGACAAAAATGAGCGGCGAAAGTTTAATCACTTTCTAATTTTTTTTTTATTGTTTTAAATTTATAAAAAAATAAAGATTTTTTTTTAATAAATCTTGTGTAAGAGAACAAAGTCCCTGTAAGCCGGTGTTCTAGTTAGAGAACGTAAGTTTTTTTTATTAAAATTAAAAAAAAATATAGTTTGTACAAATAAGATTTTTTTCTGAACAGATCGGTGGTGGCCTCCATCTGGTTGCAGGGTCCAGGATTAAAAGTGGAGGCCGGAGATTTTTACATTGCCCCGAAAACCTTTAGCTGATCGATTTTCCTAATACGAAGAAGGAATTGAAGGTAATCCAAGTGACGTTCCTTATATTGATAAAAATGGCCGCCAAAGCAATAGTTTCATAACCTAAAAAAAAGAGAAAGATTTGAATCTGAAAAGGAAAAAATATGTAAAGAAATTTAACCTGAAAAGAAAAGAAAGTAAAAGAAGTTTAAAACTGAAAAAAAGGAAAATTTAGCCTGAAAAGAAAGGAAATATAAAAAAGTTAACCTGAAAAGATAAAATTGTAAAAAAAAAAAAGAATGAAACCGAAAACAAACAAGAACGAAAATTTTATATAAATTAAAAGTATTGTGTTAAGTGTAGTGTTTGTGCATGTTCTATTAAGTTTAGTGATAAGTTTGTTGCCATCTCATAGTGCCGAAGGAAAATTGTACCTAGGAAAAAAAAAAAAGAATAAGAAACATAAAAAAAGGCAAAAGATCCATAAAACATTCTAGGATTCACATTTCTTTTTGCGTCATAGTTTTTTTTTTGTATGGATTATACTTACCATAGAAACTACAGAAGTCTTTAGGGAGCTCCTTCAAGAGTAGGGTGTTTCGTAGTCGGTTATATTTTGTTCAGATGTGAATTCTACGTAGAAAATGTATAGAGCAAATATAGGGAAGATCGGCCAATTTAGTGTACATATTTTATATTTTTAATTGTACATTTTTTTTATTTACTTTTTTTACTCTTATTTCATTTATAGTTTTTTTATTTTTTTTATTTTATGCACCTTGTTTTTTTTGTTGTATTATTTCATATTGCCTTATTCATTTTTTTTTTGCATTTAATAACTTATTTTATTTTTTTTTATTTGTATAGTATTATTATTATTTATCATATCCCTTATATTTAGCACTTTATTAATATTTTTATTTAAAAAGTAATTTTTATTTATTTAATTTGATATTAATTTCGTTTTATTTTATTCTTTTGTTGCATGTTTTATTGTATTTTTCTTTTTCTTTATGTTTTTACGTTTATTTTGTCCTGTGTATTTTGTTGTTGGCAGTCATTTCGTTCTGTGTATGCAGCCGTTATGACGTAGTGATGCCAGATGGGCTGATTTATAAATTCCCATAAGGGATATTTAAAAATTCCCAAAATTACCCAGGGTACCTGTAAATCTATTATTTATTCTATTATTTATTATTTTTAATTATAAGTACATACTTACCCATATTATACAAATTTTAGATTTAGGAGATTACTTAATAAAAACTTAAATTATAACGTTTTAAGGAGAAGAAAATTATAGTTTTGCCTATTTTAAAAAAAAAGAGTTATTGTGTGAGTATGACAGGTTTATGGGGTCGTGTTAATTGTACTGGACAGGCGGACGACCAAGGCTGGGAGGGCCAGTGGGGGTCAACATCCTCCCCCCTTTGACGATGTGTTCCATTTGTGTTTTTGTGAATTTTAATTGTTCGGACCGATGGGTTAGGGTTTTGGCGGGATGAATCGACCTCTGTGCGTTTTGTGTTCTGTCCGTTGTTTAGCCGGCCTTTGCCGCCCTAACGCCGTTTCGGCATCCGTAACACACTACGAAATAATAATGTTTTCTGACGAAAGATACATTTTCGTTTTGTTCTGTTTGTTATATTACAAACAACGATTTGAGCACTTGTGTTTTGTTTATAAATACGAACGAAACAATAGAGATCGTTATATTGGTTTTTCTGATATCAACGTTATGTCAGTGGTACATAAATTTTCGAACTCTGATTTTAATTCCGGCCACGGGACCATAACGACCGAAAATTGTCCTAAGTTGTTGTTCAGACGGCTTTGGACCAAAATTGGCCAAAATGCTAATTGCCTGTATTTGGATCAATCGTATCCTGTGATCCTTATTTACTTAATTATTATCTCTATTTAGTTATTTACAACTAACACCTTCTACCTCTATTTCCTCTAGCTTTGCCGAGTGACAGTTTTGGTTGCCATTATACGCCACCACCAGACTCATGCAGCAACCATCCCCAAAATACCAGGTCTCATCCGCAACACATATGGGGTCGTTTTTTTATTAAATCCTCGTTGAATCGGTTCAATAAGTTGGCATAATATATAAATTCCTGGGATTCCTAGTTGGAACATAGGGCCAGACTAATAATATTATAGGGCCAGACTAATAATATTCGCCGTTTATTGTTTTTCCCTTTTGAAGGTAATCGATGTGGATTATCCAGCGTGCATCAAAAAAAAAACTGTTGCCATCACCTTATTGGCCACGATTACGTTTATGGTCAATTATTTATTTTTTTTATTTTTTATTTATTTAATATCAATACAAAGGAAGCCTTCATGACCAATTATATATGTATTGTAAAATAAATAACTATGTACAGTAATAATAAAAACCTTAAATGTTAAATGCAAAAATGCATATTATCCCAGCGTGTAATTGGCTCCCCAGCCACATAAACATTACGAAAATATATTAAATATAAAAGTCCCATTTAGCCAAAGATACAAATAAACGTAGACAGAAGAAAAACAATTTTTTGTTTTATTATTCCGTCCCAAAAGTATAGTAAAACTATCATGTCTGCACATTATTAAAAAAGTTTAAAAGTTTTCCCTTATAATTAGGATAACAATACGAAAATAGCCTAAGTAGAGTTGGAAGATAGTTCCAAATACGATAGACTCTTACCAAAAACGAACGATCAAATATTGTGAGATGACCCAGAGGTACATCAATTTGAATATTACGTGTTGAATTTATAAATGTAAATTCATTTACAATAAATTGAGGTTGTCCACATTTCATGATTTTATAAAAATGAAGTAATAGACGTAGTTTTAGATAATCATGAAAAGAACACCTCAAAAACTCAGGGACAAGTTCAGAAACACGAATATGATCCTGTATTCTCACGTCGAATATGTAACGAACAATTTTTCTAATAACTCTTTGAAGTCTATCTACATTATAAGAAAAAGTTCCAGAAAACACCTCAAGGCCGTAATTAAATTGTGACATTAGTAAAGAATTAGCCAAAAGATATCTTACATGTCTTGGTGTGTACGCTCTCAAAGAATATAGTCTTCTTAAAGTAAGACAAACCCTATTTGACAGAGAATCAATGTGATCATCAAAATTTAGATTCGAATCCAAAATAACACCAAGGCATTTAAGAGAATTCATATAGTCAATTAACTGACCATTAATACTAATCTTAGGAAACAAGCAATTCTGATTTTGCAACTGAAAATATACTGCCTTAGTCTTAGCCGAATTAATCTCTAAGTAATTTAAATACATCCAATTGGAAATTAAATTTAAATGGTTGTTCAAGCAAGTCTCTAAGTGGGTAATATGTTTAGAATCAGCACTATACAATAAAAAAATATCATCAGCAAATACATATGACTTACAAAAATCGTTATTAAAAAAAGTATAGGCCCCAGTACAGACCCCTGGGGTACACCTGATGTAACAGCACTTACACTCGAACTAAGGCCGCCTAGAGAGACAAACTGTGATCGATCTAATAAATAAGAATACACTAGCTTACACGCCGATTTAGAAAAGTTGAACTTAACCTGTAGCTTATTTATGAGAACATCAAAAGCTTTGGTAAGATCCAAAGAAATCATAACACAATTTTGATGATGATCCAATTTTCTCCTAACTGTATCAGTAAGGGAAAGTAACAAAGAGGTTGTATTGTGATTTCGCCGAAAGGCAAACTGATTAGGATGAAGTAAAGAGAAATGTTCAAAATGGTATAAAATCTGTATTTTCATAATGTTTTCAACTATTTTCGACATCGCAGGTAAAATACTTATAGGCCTCAAATTATCTACGTTATAATGCCCACCCTTACAAATTGGTACAACACGGCCTAACTTCCACGCAACAGGAAATTTTGAGACAGTAAAAATATTGTTTATAAGCTGAAGAAGCAATGTGGAAATCAGTGGGAATATAATTTTGATAAAACTGATGGGAATCATATCATAGCCAATAGCATTTGACTTAACAGAGTTTATCGCCAGTATAAGTTCATTTTCCGTTATAACATTAAAAGAAAAAGAATTAGGACTCTCAATAAAATTATCAAAATTAAATTCACCCAGGTGGTTTGGTTCAAGATTATTTAAAAATCCAGTAGCAATTGATTCAACATCGGAATCGCCATGATCACAACTTTCACTGCCAACGACACCAAGCCTACGTATCCTACTCCAAATCTACGGATTTGTCGCACCATTAAATAAGCCCATTCCATACTCCCTACGAATTCTCCTATTTATAGATTTAGTCCTATTTCTAAGTCTACAATAAGTCCTCCAGTTCACTTCAGTGCGGTCTCTAAGGTAAGCACCATAAGCAGAGTCCCGTTGCGATCTGGCTAGAACAATTTCCCTGGAACTCATCCAAACTATGTCTTTAGAACGTGTTCTTCTTCTAGAAGTGGGTACATAACTATGGAGATCATCAATTAAATTATTCAGAGTAGACAGTTGCAAGTCGACATCATTAGTGCAGAATATAGGAGATATATCAAAAAGATCAAAATGATGACAAATAGCATCATAATCAATTCGTCTATAATCTTTAAATTCAACCCAACTATCGTGAATCTTAGCAGAAAACTGAATAGAAATAAATACTAAACTGTGATGCGATGCAAAAAATGGAAACTGCATTTGACCGCTTTGAGCAACCAAAGAAGGCTGGCTCAATAGAAAATAGTCTATTAAAGATGTAGAGTTATTTGGCAAATGTAAGTGTGTAGGCAAGCAGTTATGAACACAGCTAAGACCACACCTTGAGATTAAAGAACGGAAATTTGTAGATTTAACTGCATCAAAAAGGTTACAGTTAAAGTCTCCCATGATAACTATATTTGAAAAACGATCAAATAAATCGAAATGCAGGTCCTCAAACTTATCAATATCCCCATTAGGTAAATAAACCACCCCTACCACCGTAGAAACACCATTTCCAAAAATTTCAACAAATAACGACTCACAGACTCCAAACTGTTTGCCCTGAAAAACAATTTTATAACGTAAATTATTTGAGATATACAAACAGACACCACCTGCTCTACTCCTAACATGATCATGTCCAGTCCGATTTTTCACCCTAGGGCGATCATTGCTGACCAGATTATATCCCGGAAGGTTCAATGACTGCGAATAAATATCTGGCTTAAACCAAGTCTCAGAGATTCCAATTACGTCCAAACAGCAGTTATGAAAAGTGCTTTTGAATTCCTCAAGTTTAGTATTAGAATAAGAAGGGCATAAACTCTGAGCGTTTACGTGTCCAATATTTAAGTTTTCAGAATAAGCAGAAAGAGATGTTCTTAATAATGAGTTATCTTGGGCTATAGGACCAAGATTGTAATTATGGATCATAAAATTTTAAGTAATATTCATATTTCTGGGGGAGCCAACCATCTACCAAAACAATACACATAATAAGAAAATCACATTCAAAACTTATTGATATAAACCGAAAATTCATTTCTTAAAAATATCTACTCGATTGAGAATTAAAGATTAATTTGGTCAATTAAAGATTAATTTTGTTAAACATCTCAAAAAAAAGAAAAAAAAAAAAAGTTACATTACAAAAATTTACATATCAACAAAAAATCAGATAAGTAAATCAGATCAGCCGTATTCATCATGAGAAACAAATGAAAAGTTTGTTCGATAACACAAAAATTTGTACACATTTTAGTAAAGTGACAGCTCGATGCTAAATTTAGTCATGTTCTCCGTAATATTGTTACTGAGTAATATTTATTTATTTATTTTATTGAGCTAAAAAATTTATTCAAAAAGATCGAAGAAAAATAAGAAAATTTATTTATTTGATTTAATATCAATACAAAGGAAGCCTTCATGGACTTCAGTAGGAAAGTAATCGAACAGACTTAATGAGTAATTTATAAAATTTATTTAATAAAAGGGTTTAGCGATTTGTTTTTCACCATGAACACAGACATGAATTAATATACTTAGGCATCTAAATTAAATAAGTTAATACACTCTTGAAGGGTAACGATCTTGACAGCATCATTAAGCATCGTTATTTTAGCCTTTTTATCATTTTTTAACTTCCAGCATATTCGCAGTAGTTTATTAGCAAGTGATGAATAGTTGTCATTCAAATAAACACGGGTTTGTAAATTTCCACCAACGACATCAGATAATTTAAGAGATTTTGTTTTGAAGTATGCTGACATTATTTTGTCACGAATACTGATTTGATCAAATTTCACAAGAATAGCACTACGTTGTTTAATATACATTATGTTAAGAATATCATCAGGAACAATATCAACTTTCAAACAAGTACATAAAGTTATTAAAGTTGTTTTGAGATCCTTTATATCGCCAGCAAGACCTGTTATTACAACCTCAGATCTATTTAAACGGTGCTGGAGAGCATGATTTTGTAACTCAAGTTCACACAACTTTTTTTTAGTGGCAATATCATTAGAATTGATTAAATTTTTACAATTGCCAACTTCATCTTTAATCTCCGTAAATTTATTTGATAGTTCCTTACGAATTTCAACAACCACAGACTCAAGTTTTTCTTTGATTTCGGTCTGTTCATTCTTCATGTCATCAGAATGTTCCCGAAAAGAACTTTTAAGAGCAGCAAATTCCCTTCGTATTTCATCTTTAAAAGAAAGATCAGATTTATTTGGCGGGTTTTCAATGCATTCTTTACAAGTGTATGCTAAGTTGCGATTTTTATCTAAAGTGGCAAATAACTCCTTAGAGACACAGTCACAGTCAGCATGAAACCATGTATCACAGCATCTATGTACATAATAAACTGCGTTTACGTTTAGTATCTTGATCGCAGACTCCACAAAGATAAGCCATAATTTATATTATTTAATATATTTAATATTTATATTATTTATAATCTTTCAGTCTTTAATTTCCAAAATGGCAGACTCAAATTAGCAATTATTTTTATTCCTTTTTACAACTTCTTTCTTACATACAACTTGTGAGACAGTGATCGCCATATATTTTGTAAAGTTATTTGCACAGGTGTGAGTGCAACAACAAAAAAAATAAGTATAATTAGAAAAACCACGTTGTGCAAATTGCAGGATGATATTTTTATTCTTTTAATTGGCTATATTTTAATGATATTACAGAAACTTTATAACTTCGCCGAAGATGTTGATATTTCAATTAATTTTAAAGTAAATTTAAGTTATTTTTGCACTAGATAGACAATATATTTAATTTTCAATCGAGAGGTGTTTTTTAATCCATCTATCTCAACATAGTGTTGCCAACTATTTCCCCAAACGCGGCACCCATGTTGCAGACAGCTTTCTTAAACCCAACTGATCATTTAAAATCGAAACCACACAGCCATATGAAATGCCTATGGCATCAACAATCTCACGCACTTTTACTCTTCGATCGGCCAACACCATATCGTGGATTTTTTTGACATTTTCGGGTGTATTGACCTCAATTGGTCGTCCCGAACGTTCAGCGTCATTTGGACTTGTGCGACCACAACAAAAAAGTCAGTAAACCACTTTTTACCATTGAAATCGATTGTGCAGAGTCCCCATAATATTTATCAAGCTTTTCCTTGGTTTGATTGACGGTTTTTTTTTCGCAAAAAATAATGTTTAATAAGCACTCGAAATTCACTTTTTTAAATTTTTAAAAAAATCAACTAGGCTGTATGGAACTTGCTCAAAATTTGACAGTTGTCTATTAACAGGTGGTACTTGATGGGAACAGTGTTGCATTTTATATAACTACGAGGGAAGTTCGAAAAGTCACGGACTTATTGATCCGCCCTCGTATGTTCAATTGGTATAAAAAGACAACATTATGCTTGAAATAGTTACAACACTCCAAAAAATTCTTTTAAAATTACGGTTAAACTTTACTTTGTCGGGCGGAGCTCAAAAAATTATGAAAAAAATACTATTCGATCAGAAATTAAAAAAAAAAAAATAAAAAATTATTAGGCGTTTTTGGGGCCGGGCCCTGGGACCCGCTAGGAGCAAAAAACAGGGACATGTACAAACATATAAGTGTGGGTACTCAAATGAAAGAAAATCTCCTCACGGTTTCAAAAATGTATTTTTTTTTCAAGATCCGACAAACGTGGCCCAAACCAGAGCCATTTTAGTAAAATTTAGACCCTTTAGGCATGGCCCAAAAATAGTAAACATTTTCCGTATATAAAAACGGTGCTCAAATGAAGGAAAATGCCAAAAATACAGTAAAAAAATACAAAATTATTACCGAGTGTGCCAAGGTACTACGAACAGCGTCTACGTGCCAAAGTTCTTTCTGCTCCTCGGGGCAGTAAGACCTTTTGGTCGTTTGTTAAAAGAGTAAGGGATAATGCTAGTTCTTCTATTCCAACTCTTTTAAAGGACGATCAATCATTCACTGACCCGGTTGATAAGGCCAACCTTTTCGCTGAACTTTTTGCAAGAAATTCTTTCTTGCCGGAAAGCGATCAACCACTGCCCGTTCTCGAAAGGGTATCCTATACTATGCCTTTGATTTTCTTTCGGGCCCGGGCAGTCAAAAGGGTTCTTGCGGATCTCAACGTAAATAAGTCACCGGGGCCGGATGGCATATCAGCACTGGTGCTAAAACAGTGCTCTTTAACGTTGGCACGTCCATTGGCAAAACTTTTCAGCTCTTCGTACCGTGCGGAAATTTTCCCCTCTTGCTGGAAGGTGGCCAATGTCCAGCCTATCCCTAAAAAGGGTGCGGCTAACAACCCTGAAAATTACCGCCCAATCGCAATTTGCTCTGCGCTCTCCAAAGTGAGGGAGACCATGGTTAACCACCATCTTGTGAAATATTTAGAGACCAATTCACTTTTAAATGATCGACAGTATGGCTTCCGTAGTGGTCGATCTACGGGAGACCTGTTGGCGTTTCTATCGGAACGTTGGAGCCGGTCAATCCACCGCTTTGGTGAGAGTAAAGTGGTTGCTCTAGATATTTCTAAGGCGTTCGATCGTGTGTGGCACGGGGCACTCGTGACTAAGCTAGTTGCTTTTGGTGTCGGTAATGTCTTCTCTCGATTTATAACGAGTTTTCTCAGAGACCGCACTATACGTGTTGATTTAGATGGGGTCTCATCAAACGAGTTTCAGCTAAATTCAGGGGTACCGCAAGGTTCTGTTCTTTCTCCTACCCTTTTTCTTATTTTTATTAATGACCTTCTTGGTCAGACCATCAACCCTATCTACTCTTTTGCAGATGACAGCAACATTTGTCATTCATTTTCATTCGATCACAGGCCAAGCTCTTTGGAGATAGAGGGCATGCGGCAGAACATGAATGACACACTCAATCAAGACCTTTCTACAATCTCCGAGTGGGGTCGCGCGAATAAGGTCGATTTTAATGCACGCAAGACCCAATGTTGTATGTTAACCCACAGACGGGCTGTGGAATTGACATTGTCATCTGTAACTATGGATGGTATAGGTATTGAGGAATCGGATACTCTTGATGTTCTGGGCATGAGAATACAATGTGATGTCCGTTGGAATAAGCACGTATTTCAAGTGTCGAAAGAGGCATTCAAGTGTCTCGGTTTTCTAAAACGGTGCAAGACTTACTTCACTCCATCCGATCTCCTTACTATTTATACCAGCTATATCCGGCCAAAAATGGAATACAACTCTCATATATGGGCAGGGGCTCCACTGTCTATTCTGAAGCTTCTGGACCGTGTTCAGGGGAGGGCGGTGAAGCTTATCAATGACAGTAGTGTATCCAACTCTATTGATTCATTGGAGCATCGTCGGAATGTGGGTTGTGTGACACTTTTCTATCGATATTACCATGGGAGATGCTCATCTGAGATAAGTGAACTTATTCCACGAGCCCGAGTTTTTATTCGTAATACTCGCTTATCTAGTAGAGCACATCCGTTTGTAGTTGATTGTCCTGTGTTTCGCACAACGCATTACAGAGAAAATTCGTTTTTTAGTCGAACGATTCGTATGTGGAACAAACTTCCCGCAGAAGTCTTCCCTGTTACTTACAATTTAGAAAAATTTAAATCAAATATCCACAAACACTACTCCCTCTTTCCTCCTTCCCATACCTTATTTTCCTGATCAATACAATGCACTGCATGAGTAGGGGGCATCCCCTGAGTATTGGTTAAATTATAAAAAAAAAATAAAAATTTTGCGATTGGCCCCTAATGTCAGTTCTGTTTTGACATTTGTGTAGTAAACACATGCGAAATACACGTTAATAAACAGTGTTACGCTACACTGCTCCAGAACGCGGAATATTGGTGACTATTTATTTGACCAATAATCGGTCGATTTTTCATCAAAAATAATCATGAGTGATGAGGCCCATTTCCATCTTAGCGGCTACGTAAATAAGCAAAATTTACGTTTCTGGGGCACTGAAAATCCGCGTGTAACCCACGAAGAGCCATTACACCCGCTCAAAGTCACTGTATGGTGTGCTGTTTTCGCTGGAGGAGTCATCGGACCTTATTTCTTCGAAGACGTCTCGGGCCAAACGGTTACTGTGAATGGTGAGCGCTACAGAGCAATGATCAACGAGTTCTTTTTGCCGCAACTTGATGAATTGGGATTGGAAAACATGTGGTTCCAACAGGACGGTGCAACGGCACACACTGCACGTGCCACAACCGATATGCTGAAGAATGCATTTCCCGGGCGCCTAATCTCCCGTTTTGGCGATTTGCACTGGCCAGCAAGATCGCCTGATTTGACCGCTCCAGACTTCTTTTTGTGGGGCTTTTTGAAGTCGCGGGTTTATGTCAACAAGCGTCAGACTCTTGCAGCTCTTAAAGACAATATCCGTCAAGAATGTGAGGACCTATCGCCGGAAGTTTTGGCCAAAGTGATGGAAAATGCCATAAAAATGGCTCAAATGACAATCACCTGTGGCGGCGGCCATTTACATGACATCATATTCTCGACTTGATGTAAAAAAAATTAAAATACCAAATAAAAATGATCCACAAGAAGAATCAGTTTTTCATTTTTTTTTAAATTACAGCCAAAAAACATCGGAAGGTTATTTTTGCGCCACCTTGTACTTGCGAGATCTTCATAAAAAGTGGATATTTGGAATCGTGAGAAATTTTCCTTTCATTTAAGTACCAATAATTGCCATTTTGGGCGTCTTTCGGTTTTTGGGCCCTAGCGCCCTAACGGGGCCCCGGCCCCAAAAACGCCTAATAATTTTTTATTTTTTTATTTCTGGTTTAACGCTATTTTTTTTTTTTTTTAGCTCCGCCCGACAAAGTAAAGTTTTGCCAAAATTACTTCTATAAAGTATGTAAGTTTCCATTTAAAATTACAGAAAATGCACAAACTTACGTAAAAAATCCGTGAAATATATATCAGTAAAAATATATATTTAATAAAGCATTTTGCATGTTGGTAAACATGTTTATACATTTTCATTTTTGTGCGTAAAATTTGAAATACACACAAAAAGTTGTCAATCAAAAATTTTATAAATTTGTTATTTCTGTTACAATAATTTTAAAAACTTTTATAAAATAAAACAAAAAATACAAACAGCAATAAAAAAAGTTTAAAAGCTTTTATTTAAAGGCGATTTTCACAATGCAAATTATAATTAGTGGCTTACTTTTAAGAAAAAATGAATAAAATACATTCATTGAAATTATTCGAGTTAGTCGAGCAAGCCATGCTCGATTAATCGAGTAAGTTTAAAACCTGAAAATCGAGTTCCGCGTTTACTCTTATTAAGCTATCATGGACATAATTATTAGTGTTCGTGAGAAAAGTATATAATTTCTTAGTTTTTTGGGATATCAGCACTTCTTAAAAAGTTTTTGCATCAACAGAAAAAATGACGCTATTAAAATTGTAACTCCTTCCACATGCGTGCGGCGTCTAAGAACGCTGATTAAGGGTCACTTTTTCTACAGAGCAAAAAGGCCAGTATTTATATGTTGTGTTGTAGTATCTGGAAAATGTCTACATTACAAATTAATTTTATATTATTTTTAATGAATTTTTTTTTATTATTTTCACAAAATTTACATTATATTTTTATTTAAAAGGAAAATTACAAAATTTAAATGTTTACGAAACAATAACTTACATACAAATAAAATAAAACTTGTAAAGGATTACATGTATAAATTACAGTCTTAAAAGATGGACACATGTAAGAGTTGAAGAAAAACAAAAAGTTTGAAAAAAAAAAATACATAAAAAAACAGACAACTGTCCTATGAGATAAAATCAATTTCTAGTTTAAATCTATTAAAAGACAATAAAGTACAAACAAAAAATACAAAAAAATAAAAAGACTGAATATATAAAACGTAAAATAAACAATAAACTGATTGGTAGTTTACACATTAAAAAGAAATCACATAAAAAAAAAAGAAAACCCCTCAAGTAGGAGAAAAAACAGTAAACAGAACTTAAAATACAAACTTAAATATAAAATAAAACCCAAAGGCAAACTGACACTACTGTACGATGTGCATACAATAAAGGCAACTATACATAGACTAACAGACAGACGGACGGACGGACATGTAGTTGTATTTAAAAATCATTTAGAAAATATCAATTCCCAATTTATACAAAATGGTATCGAAAGCATATACAGAGGATATAAACGTATATGGCTTATTGCGTATAACACCATAATCAGGCTCCAAGCTGGGCAAGGCACGACTTGAAAAGTTTTGTTGCTGCTGCTGTTGTTGTTGTTGTTGTGAACCACTGACACCGCGTGTTGATGTTACAGTTACCACAGGTTTGCGTACATTCTGTTTCATTTTCTCTTTACGCGCCACAAGTTTTTTTGTTTCCCGCACCATGTAAATGGCATCAGAAGTAGTCATAAAATCGTGTATAATCTATAATAACAAAAGCAGAGGAGAAGGAGTTGGAGACAAACACAAAATAAAACACGATTTTAAGTAGAATTTCATTGCGCTCAAATACACCCAAGTGATTATAGAACAACGACAATGTTACTTACCTTACACTTAACTGGGCAATGGGCAAATATCCATATTAAAGTACATAGAGTATTGAAAATTTCACAATCCTTATCGCACCATCGCAACAACATTTGAGCAATTGTAACGAGACCATTTTCCTGGAAAGTATTCGCTGTGGTACTATTATAGCGGGCCAAATTCAAAATGATACGACTGCAATACATGATAAGTTGTTTATCAACTTCAGAACGTATGGCTTGTGCCATAATGCCATAACAGAAGGCTGATATAAAATCAGAACGACACATCAATAGATGTGGTACTGTACGGGATATGCGATCTGTAAAGGAAAGATAATATTAAATATAAATTGTTTTTGAACTTTTTTATATAAAAATAAATGTTTAAAATATGCGGGAACGTCTTGTATAGAATTTAGGGGAGGGTTTAATTGAAAGTATTTTTTTTTTTTAAATTTCAAAAGAATCTTTAAGATTACCTTAATGAAAAACTTCTTTAAACTTGTTCGATTTTCTACCCGAAAATTTTGTCAAATTTCGCGAGGGTTTTTTTTTACTGATTTAAGTTCTCAAAACCTAAGAATTGCTCTAAAAAAAATTATAAGATTCTGAATTTTTTCTATAGGAAAAAGTTCTCAGAATCTGAGCACTTTTTTATAGGAAAAAGTTCTCAGAATCTGAGCACTTTTCTATAGGAAAAAGTTCTCAGAATCTGAGCACTTTTCTATAGGAAAAAGTTCTCAGAATCTGAGCACTTTTCTATAGGAAAAAGTTCTCAGAATCTGAGCACTTTTCTATAGGAAAAAGTTCTCAGAATCTGAGCACTTTTCAATAGGAAAAAGTTCTCAGAATCTGAGCACTTTTCTATAGGAAAAAGTTCTCAGAATCTGAGCACTTTTCTATAGGAAAAAGTTCTCAGAATCTGAGCACTTTTCTATAGGAAAAAGTTCTCAAAATCTGAGCACTTTTCTATAGGAAAAAGTTCTCAAAATCTGAGCACTTTTCTATAGGAAAAAGTTCTCAGAATCTGAGCACTTTTCTATAGGAAAAAGTTCTCAGAATCTGAGCACTTTTCTGTAGGAAAAAGTTCTCAGAATCTGAGCACTTTTCTATAGGAAAAAGTTCTCAGAATCTGAGCACTTTTCTATAGGAAAAAGTTCTCAGAATCTGAGCACTTTTCTATAGGAAAAAGTTCTCAGAATCTGAGCACTTTTCTATAGGAAAAAGTTCTCAGAATCTGAGCACTTTTCTATAGGAAAAAGTTCTCAGAATTTGAGCACTTTTCTATTGGAAAAAGTTCTCATAATCTGAGCACTTTTCTGTAGGAAAAAGTTCTCAGAATCTGAGCACTTTTCTATAGGAAAAAGTTCTCAGAATCTGAGCACTTTTCTATAGGAAAAAGTTCTCAGAATTTTCTGATTCTGAAAAATTGTTTCTCTAAATAATACACAGATTCCTAGAACTAGGAAAAAATTCTCATAATCTGAGGATTTTTCCATAGAAACAAATTTTCATAAGCCGAGGATTTTTCTATAGGAAAAAGTCCTTAGAATCTGAAGACTTTGCTATTGAAAACATTCATTAAAATCGGAGAATTTTTCTATAGAAAAAGTTCCCGTATGTGAGCAAAACTTACCGGCTCTTAGGGAAAATATTAATATTTACACTTACCTAATCTCTTTAAAACATTCAAAGCCTCCGAAGCACTATATCTACCACGTAACAAACGTACAGCATCTTGTACCTTAAACTTAATCGAATTAATAGTGCTTGAAGACTCCTTTAACAAAGCTATATTTTTACGTATAAGCTTAATACGAACATTATTCAAACGTTTACGTGTACGATAACCACGCCAAAAACGTTGTATTATTTTGGCAGCTTTCTTTTGGCGCAACAATTCCTTCATTTCGGGAGTCATTAAAGCCTGGAAACGACGACGAGCTAATAAACCACGAGCATTGGCCTGAAATTCAACAACGTTTCTGGTCAATTGTAAGAAATGTTCACGTTCTTCACGCATTTTTAAACGACTACGGAATTTTTGTTGCAAATGTATGGCCGTATCACGTAAGAGCACATAATCATTACGTTGTTTTAACATTTCACGTTTAGCTCTAAATTGTCGTTGAATGCATATAATAAGAGAGCGTAACAACTGATATTGAGAACGTATTTGTAACATTTCTCGATGAGCTCTAAAACGCCTTTGTATGATAATAGCAGCCTGTTTTTGTTTTAAAAACATTTTACGTTCCGTTTTCATTTCAAGTGTAGCTTTAATCATACGTTGTAAATAGACGATTTTTTGTACAGTCTTAAGAAACATTTTTCTTTCTTCTTTAGCTTTTCGAGTAGCACGCCATTTTTGTTGTATGGTTATTGAAGATGATCTAACACGTTGATATGTAGCCTTTTCTTGTCTCATTTTACGAATTGATCTAAACCAAAGTTGTATTTTAATAGCTGAAGATTTTTGTTTTTCATATAAAATTTTTTGGTGTTTCATTAAAATATAGGAACGGAAATAAGTTTGTATTGAAATTACTTTAGATCTTATAGCTTGATAATTTTGTTGTTCTTTTAACATTAATTGTTTGGCACGGAAACGACGTTGCATAGAAATTATTAAAGTTTTTTGATGAATATATTCCTTTTGTATTTCTCTAGACTTTACAAGAGCTTTATAACGTATTTGTACATTTATGATTAATTGACGTTGTCTTAAATATTCTTTTCTTTGTTTTTTCATGGCCAAATTTGCTCGGAATCTTGTTTGTATAGAAACAACAGCCTGTTTAATTGTTGGTAATCATGTTGTTGTAATTTCATTAAACGATAATTTCTAAAGTACGATTGTATATCAATAGCAGCTTGTTTTTGTTGCAGGAAATTTTGGCGTTCTTCTTTCATTTTTAGAAAACCTCTAATATGTTCTTGTAGACATAAAACGGCATTTCGTGTTCCCTGATATTTAGCTCTTTGATAGCGCATTTCTTTGTAGGCTCTAAAATGTATTTGTATGGTTTTAATGGCTTGTAGTTTCTTTTGAAAGTTTTCAGATTCTATGCGCATGTGTAATTTCGCTCTAAAACGTTGTTGTATATTAATGACACATGAACGTAATTGTTGATATTGCTGACGTTCGATATGCATTTGCTTTGTGGCCCGATATTTCTGTTGTATTATTGTGGTATAATATTGTACTGCGAGATATTCAACTCTTACTTTACGTGCCAATAAAGTGGCTCGATATTTTTGTTGTATAAACATCACTTTTTGTTGTATATTTAAATATTCCTGACGATCTTGTCGCATTAATATGGTTGCCCGATAAAAACGTTGTATAGTAATGACACTGCTGCGTATTGTTTGATATTGTAATTTTTGTTTTTTTCATTTCGATTGTAGCTCTAAAATGTTTTTGTATCGTTATAACGGATTTCTTTAATTGCTGATAATTTCCATATTGTTGTTGCAGTAACTGGCGTGCTCTAAAAGTTCGCTGAATTATCACAACAGCAGAAACAATTTTTGAAAATTCTTTTCTAGCTTTATAAGCTTTCCATGTAGCTTGCAAACGACAGGCTGCTTTATTTCTCTCTTGCTGATATTTACACTTTTCTAATGCGGCCTGTTCTTTCAAAACTTTTGCTTGTTTCTTTAGTCTCCAATGAGACTGAATACAAATTGCAGTATTACGCCATTGTAAAAAGTTTTGACGACATTGTTTACCCTTTAGAGCAGCTCTATACCATCTTTGTATATATATAATACAACTGATTGCAATTAAGAATCGTTTACGTGCCAATAGTCGGCGTGTATATTTTTGTATAACTATTGCCGCCTGTGTACGTTCTTGTTTATAGATAGCTGCATATTTTCGCGAAATATAACCACGAAATACTGATTGTATTTTAACAGACGCTGATTCACGTCTTAATTTTTCTTTATATCGTATTCTACGTTGTATGACAACTTTAAGCCAAGAATTTCTCCACCATTTTTGTAAGACTTTAGCCGCAGCATGAAATTTCGGTGATCTAAATTTATAGATAATTTGCCATAGCAATGATAAAGTTTTTTCTCTATGACCATCGACTATATCATGTGCGGCTATATCTCCTTTTAGTTGAAAATCTGCTGCACGTAAAGCATTTAAGGCTAAATTAACATTAAACACTCGTTGTAAGCGTGATATAGCTGGAACTCTTAGCTGTTTGGTTAGATCATCTCGTAACAATATTATTTCCATAACTCTTGTTAAGCGTATACCATCTCGTAGATCTACGGCCAAATTATTAAAGGCATAATCAAATTCATCGAGAAAAGTTTGTTTGTGACTTAATACATAGCCCAAACGTTTAAGTTCACGCGTTATATCTCCTATATTGGCCAATAGTTCTGAGGAGAAACGTAAGAGTATTTCACGTGTTTCTTTGTGTGGCGATTTTTTAATAAACAAACAAGGATTGTGGGCAATAATACGTTTCTCTTTAGCTCTATCCAAAAATAATAGTAAAAAGAAGAATTTTTGCAAAGTGAATTTTTTAATATGTTCGGCATATTCATCGGAAAGGGTGTACGCTTTGGAATATTTTTGTTCTAAAAATTTATCACGAAAGAGTCTGGAAAGGAAGAAGTTAAAAAAATAAAACTAAGACAATAAACATAAAAATTATAAATTCAACGTAAAATTTTAGTTTGGGCTAAAAAAAAGTACCATTGTAGTGCTGTTCCAAACTTTTAAACTACAACATTTGTGAAATATTATAAATTTTTTTAACAAGAATAAATACCGTAACCGTTAAAAATCCACAAACACTAAAATACTGATTTAAATTTAAACCAGCAACCAACTAAAATACCGTAAAAGTTATTTTTAAAAATCTGCAATAACCGAAATAACAAAACAATATTATACCGGCTCAAAACCGTAATCGATATTCGTATCGGTTGCCATCCTAGTTTTGGTCAATATTTTTACATACAAAATTTCGTTAAAAAAAAATCTAATCAACAAATAATTATATATAATTCTATAAAATCTGATATAATCAGATATAATTATATATTGGATCATATATAATTATATATAGCAGCATATAAACAAATTATTTAATAATCAATCCCATATATAATAATATCTAATTATATATGGAGCTATATAACTATATGAATATATAGTTATTAGAGTGTATCTTAAGTATTAATGTTGGAAATGTTGATACGGTACCCTTTAATTTTTTAATATTTGACTTGAATATAGCTTATGTGTACCCAGCTAAAATAATGCGAAGTAGTTCAAAAGAAACAACATTTTCATTACACACAAAGTAGCTACTACTACTGAATTTTCTGATCTAATACTGGCCTTTTGGATCAGTTCCTAAACTTAGCATATAATGTCATCATATACAAGGCTAACTAGTAGAAATGTCACGAATGTTCGGTTACAATTTGGTATTTGACATACTCGAATGGAACCGGGAGTTTGTGTCTTGTTTCTTTAATCAAGATGTCTCTTTGAATTAGTGTTTTCTGACCTTTAAATTTGAAAAACATTTATTACAAAATATCAGACTTAACAATAGTTTCCTTTCTTATCAGTTGAACGAAAAACTATTATTTCGCTTTGTTTTTAAAGCTGGAAAGCTGCTTAAAAGTTTTTTTAATTATAACCGTTTAAGCACTCCTACAAATCCATATTATCACTCGGTAAATAAGATGTGACTTGGCATCACACATTAACCACTAATTAAAAATAACAAATTAAGTTCTATGAAATAGGACACCCAAAAATACAATCTTTCATAACCTTACGCATAGTACTTTTAATAAAGTGAAGTTTGAGGAATTTGCATTACCTCCGTCCTATGACAACCCCATGTTAATATCATGCGTGTTTCACCTCAATTTGCAATATATCTGAATCCGTATATGTGATGATTTTACTACATCTTTTTCCACTCTTTTTTCTCTGGGTAGTTAAAGCCCTCGACGACAACGCCTTAACTAAGCGACTATGCCTTAAAGAGCGAAACATGGGTTTATATGGGGAAAAATTACTTTTTTTCAGTTTTTGCAAGTTTTTTTAAATATTGTAATAGTTTTTATTTTAAATGATAAATTATTCGACATAATGATAAGAATATGTATTCAAAAAGGTATAAAAATCCAAAATCGGTTAATAACTCGCCCAGTAAAAAAATACTGCCCCAGACCACTAATGTGAAAATTATTACTTGACCGAAAAATTCGAAAACACATCTTAAAATTTTTGAAATTGATTACTACAATAGAATTTTTTTATACAAAAGACTCAAAATTGTGATATGGAAGCAGTTTTTTTTTTATGTCGTTAACCTGTCACAACCCATTTCTTACCAGAAATTTAGATGTTGCACTTTTTTGATGAAACTTTCAGCGACGTATTTTTTAATCATTATTAACATTTTGAAACATGCAAGGAAATTTTCCGACCAGCAGTTTCCCACAAAATTGCCGTGTGTTTCACCACACTCTGGTACTGTTAGGTGTTTTGAAACCTATTGTTTGTATTTTTATTCTAAAGTTTTTTTTTAGTAATCTAGGTTGTTGATGGACGCCGATACGGTAATTGGCAACACCATTGTTATGTAAGTCAACGCCCCATATATTAATTGTAATTGTTAAATGCGAGGGGGTGTTGAACACGAACTCTTTTTTCCTTCTCCTTGCTGTACTAATTGCAGTAAATGTCAAAAGTCACTATCAGTACCAGCGTGTGGTGAAACACACGGATACTTTTACTGCCCCCTAGCGTTAAGTATACTAACCTGTGAGGTAGCCAAAATTAATTTTATTCCTATTAATTTAACAAAACACACGCCACTGCATAAAAATTTATTTTTATTCTTTTATGTATACTTAATAAATGATTTAAAAATAGTCTGTTTTTGGACACTTTTTGAACACCTCCTGGAGAAGGGGGGAGCTGAGGAAAAATTTCCAAAAACACTTTTGTTGGAACATTGGTACAAAATGGAACGATATTGAATGAAACCGGGAAGGAGTAGAATCGGAACACTTTACACATTTTTTCCGTTTTGCGATATCTCGCTTAGTTTTCGATATATGAGCCATTTTACAAAATGGCGATATTTAAAAATGACCGGTATCTCCGAAACTAAGCGAGACGGACAAAATGTATGCTACACATGAGTATTAATATACCATTATAATATAAATTGGCTAGGTCAGATTGAGATCCCGAGTGATAACTTTTTATAAATCAACAGGTGATTTAATTTTTTTTTTTTTTATTTACTTATTTTAAATTTCTTAAATCGACTTAGGTGCTTTTGTCAAACATCCTTATATTTTAATGAAAAAAATTAACTTTTGATTTTTTTTATATAAATAGGAATGCTTGAATTTTTATAATTTTACTTAAAATAAATTGAATTTTATACAAATGAAGGGCTTGTTGCAAAAACTTGATAAGCCACATTTTTTAATAGTAGTTTTAGCTGTTTCCTAGTCACATACTGATGAGTATTTGATAAAAGCCTATTTGTACACTTCTACAAGTATCTAGAGAATAGAAGTCATACTTTATGCATTAAATCCAAACTTTAAAGGCAAAAATCAGTAAAAATGTATATGTGGCTTATCAAGTTTTTACAATAAGCCCTTCAAATGTATGCCTTTTTATCCTACACTAGAGAATTTAATATACTTGAATGTCCAACTAAAATTTAACAATCAAATTGAAAATTTATATGGGAAACAACAACAAATGTGTCAGTTAAAGTCCCAGTTAGGAACTAACCACTCGAAAAACAAATAATAAGTTCTTTATCAAAATTGCTTATCGTTGCCTAATTTAGACGATATGAGCCAAAATATTTTAGGGTGCATTTTGGAAACTAAAGCATGTTAAAGAGAAGTTTTGGACAAAAATTATTTCTCTTACCAAGATATAACCACACTCGAAAAACTATTTTTTCTGATAAATCCTGTGCGCCCTTGCACTAAAGACTTATTATTAAAGATAAAGCTTCAATCTTACTTAGTCAACTTAAATTGGTTTTTTAGATTTTTGATTTTTCAAATAATTAGTTTTTGAAATTTTACGAAATTTTGATTTTGAAGCTTTCTCGCTTCCAAACCGTGGACGGCACACGAAAAATGTCTTCGAAAAATATTTATGAACTTTAGTTTTCTATCGAAATATATTAATTTCTAAGTAGCATCCTTACCCGATAGCGGGTTAATATTTATAAATACTTGGTATTTGGCAAGTTTAGCCAATATTAGGACTATCAATCAATAACATTTACAGGACAAGATGGTTCCTGACTTTAATCTCAATGCTTTTCTTCACTCAATATTCTTTCGGGTAATTTTTTCACGGGACTAAAATTATTGTCAAAGCTTAGATTTTTACTTTACAGTCATAAAAAAAAACAGTTTTGCTGATACTCAATATTTTGTTTTAATTCACAACAAAACAATTTCTAAATCCCACATTCCATATTCCCAAACTTACCTATTCAATATGAACGAAGTCAATCCAACAATGTCCCTGTTTGACTGAAGATGTATTTTCTCAGCATACACCACTTCAAGTCCCAATCGCAACCATAACGGATTGAAGCACAACAACAATTCTAAAATATCACGCTGTGTTACAACATCCAAATGTAAATTACGATCGCTACGTATGCGTAAAGCATTCTTTTGTACGTAGACAGCAACCTTAGAGCATGGTAAACGCATCTCTTCACTTAAGAAGAGTTCTACCGCTGCACGTCGCAGTGACTCCAAACGGAAATTGGTTAAATAGCTAATAGATTGTTGTTCCTTGGTGGGAGCTAATATCAAATCTTTATGACGCACTTCATTAAACAATTTACCAACATCTATTTTAGCATTAGAATCTGTATTAAGATCAGCTGGCATGGTTACTAAAGCATTGAGCCATTTCTTAAAGTCAATTTGATGTTTATCTACTGAAGCCTCATCTAAATACATGGTAGAAGCTAAAAAAGGATCACAGGTAGTGGTGGCCGCAAATGGATCTGGATTAATATAGGGTTGTAGAAAGAGATCAGCTTCGTAAAGTTTAATGCGGGGTTCTTCTTTAAGTTTACGTGGTGTTATGGGTTTTTTAACCAATGACAAAGTTTTAGCTAGCTTGAATTTTTTAGGTTGTGTCTGAGACCATGACTTAACCTTAACCGAAGCCGATGCATTAGTGGGGGTTGTTTGTTTTTGTAATGAACTATCCAGTTCTAATTTTTGTCGTTTTGGAGGTGATACCGTCATGTAGCTGGATTTAGTAGAATTTGTTTTTAAACTTGTGGTACTATGTGAACTGACAATAGATTCCATACTTGGAGAATCAGAAAATGATAATTCATTGGATCTTCTTTTCTGATTATAGGATTCTAAGACAGTATTGAGTTTTTTTGTAGCTTCGGGTGGCGTAGGATTATTATGTTTTTCATTATTGCTAGTGGTTTTAGTTTTCGATAGCATCGAACTATTTTTAAGATATTTTAAACCAACTTCATTAAGATTAAAACGACTCGACTGTGCCAATATTTCGCTTTGATTAAACATAACATCGGCATGAGATATTAAACTCATTTGACTTGAATTTAAATGATCCGGTGATATATTTAAAGTTTCCATTTCTGTTTTCAACTTATTTTGTTCCTTAGCCATTGTTATAGATTGCGTGGAAGCTTTAACATCTGTACGAGATGTTGATTGTATAAAATAACGATTTTGTTCAAATGATTTATAGTTTCCATTTCATTAAGATTTGGCAACGATCCCTGGGTAATTGTTATAGATTGTGATGGTGATTTTTGATATAAATCTTTCATAGATTCAGAATATTTACGTAATGGGGTTCCAATTAATTTTATATCTCTCTTAAGATCTTCTTCTCCTGTTACTGCTTTAGAAGTTACCACAACACGATGACGATGAGATTTTGTTGGAGTTGATGTTGATGTAGTATTATCTTCTTCTTGTATAATTTCTAAAGGTCTAGCCACTGGTGTCGTTGTTATAATTGCAGTTTTATTCATAGTTAAACTAACGGGATTACTCTGCGTTGGTTCGTTAGCTGAATTATTTAAATTGTCACTAGATATTTCTAAACTTTCGCTTAATTTGACAACAAATGTGTTATTTGTTACCATCATTGCAGAACTTTTTATATCATTATGTAAATCTTCATTCGAATGTCCACTTTCTTCTTCTAATAATTCTATGGACAAACATCTGGGTTTTAATTCTCGTACATTATCAGTAGTTGGTTCAGGTGTTATCATTATGGCTACTGCTCTTGGTGTAGGCAATAATGCAAAATTATCTATGCGACTTTGATTTGATTGCGATTGTGGAACTGTAGTAGCTGGTGTAAATTTCAATTCATCAATTAGATTTAAAACATTTGTTAAGGCTAGAGGACTAACATTTTCTTTTAGATTTTCTGTTAAAATATGGGGAGAGAGATTTGTGGCCATATTTTCTTCCCTATTATTGTTATTAGCATATACATTACGTTCCATTAGAGGAGAAGTGTGATTGGGAATATTCGTTTTAATGGCCTGTGTATTATCTCGAATATTTTCCTGTTTTGGTTGTTGTTGTTGCTGCTGTTGGGTATTTTTATTGTTGTTTACGAAAATGCTACTATTCCAATGTGGTTGTTGCTGCTGCTGTTTAGTGATGTCCTTTTTATTCATTAGTTCTCGTTTATTGGCTGCATCATGGGCTGTTAAACGTTTCTTTTGCTGTTGTGCTTGTTGTTGCAGATGTTGTTGTTGCGTTAATCTACTTACAGCCTTATTAGCAGCATTTGTTGGCGATTTTAAACGCAATGTTTTAACATGTGTATTATTTCCCGATGATATGCTTGGAAATTTTCGTACATTCTGCGTAAAAGCAATAAATTCTTATTAACATCATCATTAAAATCTACAATAGTCTGTATAGATTGTTTAATTTTGAAAATTCGTTTAATTTACCTTTACTTGTTTATTGGGTTTGGATTTTAGTATGACCATAACATCCTTGCGAAAATTACGATTATCTGTTAGTTGCAGTGTTTCTTTACAAGCAACATCCATTTGTGGTGACCATGTCATTTCCATGGTAATTTCATTCTGTGCCGGCACAGAGCTTTCCAACCATTCCAAGTTGATATTGTGTTCAGGTCTAATGGGTTTACTAACACTTACCTGAAAATTTAAATTACATATATTATTGATGAACATAAACATATCAGTACACAATAGAAAAGTAATTATTTGAAATTGATGAAATTATGCTGAATAACTTAATACAGATTTCGTTTTAAAACCAAGTGCTAGAGCAAGACTTGTTTTTAAGTTTTCTTTTTTGTTAATATTATGTGCTTTAAGACCATTACAAGAAACTCCAAAAAGTACCAAAAATCAACCACTGGCATATCACTGGGTAAGAGAGGAATTGAATATAAATTACTGGCAAAACAATTATTTGATACGCTTCACCAGTGAGTGGAGATTTTGATATTAGTGCGTTTTTCCGAAAAAAAACAGTTTGTTCCTAAAAGTGGGCAATTAACAACTTTGAAAACAAAAACTCTTTAGATTATTTGTTAGGACAATATCCTAATAAAGAAATATAGAGTATGGCCTAGAACTTAAATAATTTTCATTTTCATTGCACAATTAAAGGTCGAAAAAACATAATTTTTATTTTGAATAAAAATTATATCAAACTTTTAACTTTTACATATAGATTTTTAAATCTCATATTTTACTATAAAATCAATCATACTTCTATTATAGGAACTAAATATGTGTTTTAACCAAGGAAGGGCACTGTAACCGCTAAAAACTCGTAAACGCTAAAATGCCGATTCAAATTGAATACCGTAACCGAATCAAAAACCGTAACCATTATTCCTATAACAGTTAATCCAATTCATTTCGGGTTTTTAGCTGTTAATTTTGGTTTTATACCGATATTATTTTTAAATATATAATTTTTATTTATTTTATTTTCATTCATTTGCAATACAATAAGCCTTAAAGGCCGAAGACGTATTGCTAGTGTGCTACATAAATTCAAGAATATATTTACAAATTGCTTAGATTAAATTCAATAAACAGTATATATATATATAAAAAATACGAAAATATCCTTAGAACAGGATAGCAATAGCTATAAAATTGTACACTTTATTTTTGGATATGGTTCAGCTGTTTCAACATCACTAAGAAAATGTAAAAAGTCCATACTGGAGAAAGCCTGACCTTAAACAATTTGAAAACTCTCATTCATACAGTGTCCCGGAAATGTGACAAAAGTCTGTTCCTAAAAACATTATACGATAATGTAAAAGTACGTAAATTCAAAGGCAAAAAATTCCAGCTTCTAGCAGTTCTAATAAGTAAAGATCGTTCAAAGATTGTTTAGTTTATAAGTGGTTCAACAATCTGAGGGTTTCTCTCAGACCTGGAAAATATAAATTCAGAACGTAAGTAATTGGGTACACCAGATCTAATGACCTTATAAAAGAACAATATATTGCGAAGTTCTATATACTGTGTTAAGGGGCAACCGAGAAAGTTAAAACCTGTACTAGATACGTGATCACGAAATCTAATTCCATATACAAACCGCACAATTCTTTTCACAATTAGCTGAAGCCGCACTATATTATACCCAAAAGTACCAGAATCAACCTCAAGGCAGTAATTAACATGCGACATCAACAAAGTGTGAGCAAGAATATATTTCACCCTTATAGGCAAATACAAGCCACAATTGTAAAGTTTTCTGAGTCCCAAAGTTACCCTAGATGAAACAACATCAATTTGTTCACTAAAATTTAGATATCGGTCAATTACAACACCCAAACATTTAAGCGATTGAACATATTCTATATCGGTTCCACAAATTCCTATCCAAGGGTAAGCAATTATCGAAAAATCGTTTATCGAAAAATCGTTTATCGAAAAATCGTTTAATATTATCCAATCATGCAGTCTATCCAGTGTAAAATTCACAACCGTCTCCAAAACAGCAGGGAAGTCCCTGCAATTTTTTTCGGAGAAAATATGAGGATTTTAAAATGAATTTTAAAAAAAAAAAACATTAATAGCATAAAAGTTAGAAAATAAAAAGAATGGAAATCTTTCAGCTACTGATAAAAATCTTGGTAAAAGTTAAAATGCAATTCTTATTTTAATAGCATTCGTATACTTGCTCTAACCACAATGAAAGCATTTGTGTTTATCTTTTTCAACAAATTAAATTAGTACGAGTATCATGATTATTTCTAATCCACTAAATTTTATTAATAACTTTTATACAATTTAGTTTATTTGTTTTATATCATACATAAACAACAAGAATCTCCTAAAACTGTCACATTACAAACGTGGTATGAGGTAACATTTGGCAAAAGAGCAGGATGATTATATAGTCAGATATGATTATATAGTTTGATACCCAGTAAAAGGTTTTCTCTTCTAATTTGACAATTTCATTGATGAATTTAACATTGACTTGTCATAGGTAGGAAGCATATCATATATAATTCTTTGGAAGTTTATCTGCCTCAACAACTTCTTTGGAAGTAGTTTAGGCATGTAATATTACTTGGCAGTTGTTTTGCAGCATTATATGAACAACCCAATGTTAAATTCATAAATTAAAAAAAAAAAATAATGCTCAATTAGAATTATTCTTTGGCAGAACAATATTTCACTCTTACCTATATCTAAAAATATTTTACAACCAAATAACACCTCATATTATTAATTAATTTTTTAATAAAATTGCATTATCTTTAATTTAATTATTTTTTTAAGGAAATTTAAATTTAAAATGACTAAAAAATTTGTGATTTTCATTGCTTTTGTATTTTTGTTTGATAACCGTTTTTTCGGTTTTATACCGGTATCACTGTTTCGTTACCGTAACCGATAAAACTAAAAAAAAAGATCACAATTATATCGGTACGGAAACCGTAACCGTTATTCATTTAAGTTGCCATCCTTGGTTTTAAACATTACATATTTAAAAATAACGAATGTAAAAGAAAAGTTTGCTAATAATTGGAACATAATTAATGCATATGCATACAATTTCACTTTAATTGTACCTTAACCCTTGCATGCATTTGTTGTATGTATACAACAAGACTTTTTGAGAGCAGCTTTCTAATATATAACGATAAATTTTGAAAAACGTGGTATTTCAAAAATAATTCAGAGTCCTTTACTTCAGTTTTGTTTTACACTTGAACACAAGTTAACCTTTTTTTGTGCATCATATTTAAATTTTCATTTTTAACAAAATGTATTGCACTAAAATTTACCACGCTGTGGCGAAATAGCAAACAAAAAACTGTGGTAAACACGCGTGATAAATTTAACAGCAAAAAAAAAAAGGCTGGCTGTTCTGCCGTCAAAAAAAAAATTTTTTGTGATAACTATTGGAAAAACTTAAAAATTAATAAAAATATCGAAAACCCAGTTTAAAACGAAAGTATTTTGCATGTTGCAGTAAAAAATTTGTGATTTTTCCTATTCTGTAAATTTTGGCGTATTTCTTAAATTAAAATAATTTTGATACATATGTGGCGAACAACAAAAATCAGCTGATTTATAAATTTACCTTAGTTGTGAACAAATCGTAGTAAATATAACACGAAGTTAATATAACACCAAGAACGAAAACTTAAAATAAGTCAGTGACGAGTTTATTCCGTTTACATTATTTAATAAAGAAGTGGAATGAAACACATAATAGTTAATCAGATCGTATTTGAAGGCTTCAATTCACCTGTTGTATATATAAAGGGTGTTTTTTATAGAGGTATAGAACTTTAAAATGGAATAAAATACAGATGATTTTTTTAAATTAACATGAAATTTACTTTATTCGAAAGATAATTTCTGGCATTATAATTTAAATATGACTTCTGGCATATTATTACCACCACGGCTGGGTCGGACGTAGTCTAATCAGGAGGTCCAATTTTCGATGACTTTTTCCAACATTTGTGGAAATTGTGCCACAATTGATTTATTTCCATAGCTCCTGCACATCATGATTGTTCAATTGATGAACGAAAAAGTCAGTAATTATGGCTCTATAGCGGTCACCATTGACGGATAGACTGATTGGGGTCTTAACCTAAGCTACGCTCTACAGCAGCAATGACTTCTTCTGTACGAACTGTACGACGTCTCTGTGGATGCATATTATCATTTAGAGTAAACGTGGTGCGAAAACGTTCCATAGTTCATCGAATTATTTGTTCTGATGGACGATTATGTTGACCGTAAGATGGACGTAGTGAGCGATACGTATTTCGAACAGAACCATGATTTTCAAAATAAATTTGCACAATTTGGAAGTGTTGTTCAGGCGTCAGCCTATTTACGTTGAAATGCCAAATCAAACTAAACATAAATCACTTGACAGCTGACAAAATGGCCGCCAGTTAAAAAAGTGTTGCCAACTTATTATAAGTTATATACCTCTATTAAAAACACCCTTTGCAACATGGTGTTATTAATTCGTTTTAATAGTGCAAATTTGGATTCATTTTCATACTTTTCCCTTTTTTTTGTCCATTTAATCTACTATGGACTGACAATAGATATAAATAAACATAAAAATAAATAAATTAAATTTTTGAGTTTGATTGGATTGATTCGAGGGCTGAAGCAGAACCAGTAGTACGATTCAGTAATTTTTAACGATCGACCATCGCAAAATGTATCGACAACTTTTGTTGTTTGCACTAACGATTAAGTAATTCACTAAGCACACCTTAACGATAGTCGAGAACTCTATTTTGCTATTTTAAATTTAATAACACACAAACTGTTGTCATTTAGATAACAACAACAGTTGACTTTAACAATAGCGAATATCGTTTAAAATTGTTAATGAAAAAATAAATCGTTAATTTTGTTGTTTACTTTTTTAAACAATGCGATTATCGTTAAAACAAGTTAATGAATCGCACAACAGAACTACCAAATTAAATTTATTTGTAGACATGGTTAAAAGTACTTAAGAAATCAAAAGTTTTGATAACCACAATCCCTTTATCGTGGATCCAGAGTGGCCAGATTTTTAAATTATTTGTAATAAAATAGAAAAAAGCTCTTCGGGAAAAGACGTAAAAAACCAGAACGATTTCGAATATCGGAAAACGTTCAGACAGCCCTTCGATTAAATTAAATAGGCATTGCTATGCATTATTTTAAGCTTATTCTAACTACAATTCCTCAATAAATCTGCAGTTTTAAGGTTACTTAAAGCGCATTTTTTAGCAACGGTTTAACCATATTTTATGCAGTGAATGCGTCTTCTAATAAGCTTGAACAAACATGACCAAATTGTAGCCTGAAATATGCAAATGTTCAAAATTTCAAGTAACGATGTTTTCATAACGAGTTGCCAGATTGAGCCAATTTTAATTTTGTATTTTTCTCCGACATGTCTAATTTGTATCTGAGAATTATTATGCTTTTATATTCATTAGCGCCGACACTGGACAAAAAACCAATGAAATATGCTTATTTTCAATACCACGTTATTTTTCGGGTGTACGAATTAAGTCAAATTTTATATTTTTGATAGAAACTATAATCCTTCAGCTTTAAAATGATGCCTTCATCATGTAGATATCTCAAGCACAACATTTTTAAGAGCTCAAACCACTACGCACAAAAACAAGACTCTTAGTTTTTTTATTTTGAGTGAACCGGTAGTGCCGTGTGCAAAAATTAAATCCTCTTGGATTTTGGTTCTGGGAACCCTTAGGAACATGTCCACAAAATTTTAACAAAATCCAAAATGGTCCAGCAACAATTTTTCATTTTTTTCGGTGTTTTCATATAGAATGACTCTATAGTTACTTTAAAATAATGTTGTAATTTTAACTCTACTTAGTAACCATTTAACATGAGATTTGGCAGCTAAAATATACCTGTCGCTTAGATTTCTCTCATCTACAACATTTGGATATGTTGTAGAGGAGAGAAGTCATAAAAATCTGAAGGCCAGTGTCGGGTTACCTCCCTTTTCAAAAGTGTTATAATATGTTATATCTTTTCCTTATAAATAAAACTAAAAATATTGTTTTCCAATATCAAAAAAGGTAATCCTTCGTTTAGTCAGAAAATCTGTTAAAAAAAAAATACAGATGCCCTAAAGAAGTTTAGTGCATGAGAGGGTTAAAAAAAAAAAACAAAAAGAGTAACAAAATGCGTTTATATTTGCAATTGAATTTCATCATGACAATCAAATGCAACGAACCAAACAACCCCATTTTCCACGTTCCCCTAAAAAAGAATAAAAAAGCAAATGATAAAAACTTTTCACAAGTTGTTTTATTTCTATGACAGTGATAATAACTATTTTTGTTCCAATTAAAAAAATATATGTAGTATATGTATTCATGTCTTTATCAACCGAAAAATCCTCCTAGAGCAAACAATTCACTAACTAAGCAACGAACTTCATTTCATTCATGCATTGATTGAGGCGGTAAACGTAGGAGCATATGAACTTTAAAGGAGTTCATATTGTTGAATCAATAATGAACTAGTTTTCTTACTCTAATAAATGACATGCGGCACAGAACTAAAAGAATGGCAAAACTTTTTTAAAGTTTATTGCGTTTTTTCGGGTTGACATCAATGAATGTTAATTTTGCATTACCTGCAACAGGGTTGTTAAGTGGGATAATTTTATTGGCTGTGAGTTTTAAAGGCAACTTTTGTACAAGGTGGCGCAAAAATAACCTTCCGATGTTTTTTGGCTGTAATTTTAAAAAAGAAATGAAAAACTTTGATTCTTCTTGTGGATTATTTTTATTTGGTATTTTAATTTTTTTTACATCAAGTCGAGAATATGATGTCATGTAAATGGCCGCCGCCACAGTTGATTGTCATTTGAGCCCTTTTTATGGCATTTTCCATCACTTTGGCCAAAACTTCCGGCGATAGGTCCTCACATTCTTGACGGATATTGTCTTTAAGAGCTGCAAGAGTCTGAGGCTCGTTGACATAAACCCGCGACTTTCAAAAAGCCCCACAAAAAGAAGTCTGGAGCGGTCAAATCAGGCGATCTTGCTGGCCAGTGCAAATCGCCAAAACGGGAGATTAGGCGCCCGGAAAATGCATCCTTCAGCATATCGGTTGTGGCACGTGCAGTATGTGCCGTTGCACCGTCCTGTTGGAACCACATGTTTTCCAATCCCAATTCATCAAGTTGCGGCAAAAAGAACTCGTTGATCATTGCTCTGTAGCGCTCACCATTCACAGTAACCGTTTGGCCCGCGACGTCTTCGAAGAAAAAAGGTCCGATGACTCCTCCAGCGAAAACAGCACACCATACAGTGGCTTTGAGCGCGTGTAATGGCTCTTCTTGGGTTACACGCGGATTTTCAGTGCCCCAGCAGCGTAAATTTTGCTTATTTACGTACCCGCTAAGATGGAAATGGGCCTCATCACTCATGATTATTTTTGATGAAAAATCGACCGATTATTGGTCAAATAAATAGTCACTAATATTCCGCGTTCTGGAGCAGTGTAGCGTAACATTGTTTATTAACGTGTATTTCGCATGTGTATACTACACAAATGTCAAAACAGAACTGACATTAGGGGCCAATGGCAAAATTTATAGCATTTTCTGATAGGAGGATTACTTTTGCGCCACCTTGTAGAAGAGAAAGTCTAGAAGTATTTTTTATAGTTTTTGTCTTTGTAATATTTTGAAGGGCTTTGGACGGGCGTGTCTCGGCATGCTGCTGGACTGTTAAGTCTAGCCATGTGCAAACCGTTCGGATTCCTTTGGAGACATCGTTTACTCCTCCATTGCAAAGGCAATGGTTGTTTTGTGCGCGTGTTGGTCAGATGGAATTCGTTCTTTTTATGGCGAATTGGTGCCTCATCTCGCTGAGCCTCCATTGCGAGGGCAATGGTTGTGTATGTGTTGCTGATGTTCCTGTTCGTCTGATTTTGATCATCTTATAAATATCATGCGTTTCGGGTTAAACGCTTACTATAACTTGGCAATTTGTGTATTGATTATACCGCCATTAACATTTAATAACTCAAAAAAAAAAAAAAAAATATTTTGAAACTAAGTTTTCCACTTTGAAAAGATGTAGCCCTTAAAAGGGTAAAGATTTTTTAAAAAAAATCAATTTTGTACTATGTATCTAAGTCTGAAAAATTCGAAAAATTATTTGCCGCTCGATTTTTTTGGAATTTAATATATAAATTTGCATTATTTATTTAAATTGCGTTTTAGCAATCCTGCTGGCATATAGCCAACCAGAACGCCGTTTCTGTAACTTTCGCATCGAAAAAGGTTTTGCAAAACATATGTAAAATACAACCTTGATCTGCTTTACATGTGGTGAATCACAGACAATAAAATATAAAGTCAATAAAATCGAATCAATCGCGTTTTTTTATTTTTCTAATAATATATTTTACTAATATCCATTTGTCAATAGTTTTTAAAGTTACAAGATCTGATTAATTTTATCACCTATTTTCTCGTTGCGAAAACTTTTCGCAATATTTACAGAAATTTAGCTTTGATATGGTGCCGAATATTATTTGATATATTACTATACTTTGATATGATTTGATCACGAAATATGTTCTAAAGGGTGTTTTTTATACAGGTATAGAACTTTAAGTTGGCAACACTTTTTTTGTCAGCTGTCAAGTAATTTATGTTTAGGTTGGTTTGGCAATTTAACATGAATAGACTGACGCCTGAACAACGCCTCCAAATTGTGCAAATTTAGTTTGAAAATCATGGTTCTGTTCGAAATACGCAGCGCGCACTACGTCCATCAGATCAATTAATTCTTCCATCAGAGCAATTATGTCGCTTAACTATGAAACGTTTTCGCACCACGTTTACTCTAAATGATAATATGCATCCACAGAGATGTCGTACAGTGCGTACAGAAGAAGTCATTGGTGCAGTAGGGCGTAGTGTAAATGAAGAAAATCAGTCTGTCCTCCGTCGTGCACAGGAATTGGATATGTGTCCATCCACTTTATGGAGATTTTGCGGGAATATCTTGGTTTGCGTGCTTACAAATTCCAACTCGTGCAACAATTGAAACAAGGCGTAGATTCGGTAAATGGGCCCAAAACAAGATTGCCGTTGATCCCGATTTTCATAAGCGAATTTTGTTTAGCAATGAAGCTCACTTTTGGTTAAATGGATAAACAAAACTGCCGTATTTGGAGTGATGATAATCCTCAAGTGTATGTTGAGACACCGTTAAATCCAGAAAAACTGACTGGTGTACTTTATGGGCTGGTGGAATCATTGGTCCGTACTTCTTTAAAAACGAACGTTACAGTCAATGGTGACCTTTAGAGCCATGATTAGTGACTTTGTTGTTCATCAATTAAACAACTATGATATGCAGGAGCTGTGGTTTCAACAAGACTGTGCAAAATGTCACACAGCTCGTGCCACAATTGATTTATTGAAGGAAACGTTTGGTTACCGCAAAGTTTCACGTTTCGGACCCTTGAATTGGACTCCAAGATCATGCGATTTAACGCCGATGGACTATTTTCTGTGGGGATATGTGAAGTCGCTAGTCTAAGCCCGAAACGATTGACAACTTGGAGGACAACATTCGCCGCGTTATTGCCAATATACGGCAACAAATGTTTTAAAAAAGTCATCGAAAATTGGACCTCCTGATTAGACTACGTGTAGTGTGATTAATAAGTCAACATTGTCGTGCAATAGCAATCACTGTCATAAACTTGACACTTAATTGTGATTGGCTAAAAGCCGTACTTTTTTGGTTGATTAATCTGACACCTTCATAATATGAACCGTGGGAACCACTCATTTGATGGTTACCCACGAAATATAATTAAGGTAAATTTTAAGTACAATAAATGATAATAAAACAGTTGCTCATCAGAGCCTAAACTAAACGTTTTATAGTGTATTTTCTTACTCTACATGGCGATCCTGCCAGGAGTTAAATTGAAAATTTTTTTTTTTAAAAAAGTTACAGTATTTGTGAAACACAAAAAAAAAAAAATTATTAGTGAATTATTGAGATACATAAACTTATAAAATAAAAACAATTCTAAAAAATACAAAAAACAATAAAACTTAACAAAATTTAAAGAATAATATGTGTCTAAACTAATATATACAAAAAAAACAATAAAATTTAACAAAATTTAAAGAATAATATGTGTCTAAACTAATATATACAATTTTAATTAAAAAAAAAATTTTTAATTAATTAAAAATCAATGAAGAAGCAATACGGATGTGTATTGCCGGAGACACACGCCAGGTGCTCCAAGGGTGGTGTGGCCAAAACACCACCAGGAAAACAACATCAACATCATCTATAACATGAACAAAGTAATGAAAGATACTTCAAGAACTTCTAAAAAATGCTAATTCAACCAACAACAACTTCAATACAACAACAGTAAGCTGAACATTAATTAATTCTGTTTTAGTTATTTTAAATTTATTTTAATTCTTATATATATATATTTATAATTGAAATATTTAAATAAATTTTTTTATTGTGCAATATGAATTGTTAACTTAAAGCAAAAAAAAAAAAAAATTCAATTTTAAAATTTTGAATTTATAATTTTCAAATTTTATAACTTTTAAATTAAAATTTTAAATTTCCTTTTTTTTTTTAAAAAAAAAAAAAAGTATTATTATATTAAAACTTATAACTTTTAAATTAAAATTTATAATTTTTAAATGTTTTTTTTAATAGTCCATTATTGGGAATAATTTTTTTTTAAAAAAAATTAATTAATTAATTTTCTTTTAACTACTAACCAATTTTTTTTTTTAATGATTCTCAAGGGACACTCTCACAGCGCGACAGAAATCATACAGTCACCAAGTAATGAGTGACTGATTTATGCCACATCCACCTCAATCTGTTGTCCTGAAGGAAACGGATAGGGGATGATGTGACATAACTGAATTTTTGTTTTGAATTCATACTAACAAAATTTTTTTTATGAATTATATTTTTTTTTAACAATAATTAAAGATGGGGAATCACGATTCGAAAATCGAGAACCCCAACGCTAATGTTATAAATGAAATCACTGTAGAAGTGCACCTTCCAGTGATATACTTAATAATAATAATATGTATATTAGCACTTCAATTACTCACGACTATGTATCAACTACATAAGAGGTCGTTGAGAAAAAATTATATCAGAACCGCGTCCTTAGGAAACGGTCTGGAAAGAGTCTAATTTTTTTTTATATTAACACTTCATTTTGTCCTAAATTTTTCAACTTAAATTGATCATGCCATCCTATGGATTGGATAGAGATAGTTGCCAAAGCAAGACTTCTGAGAGAGGATTTCGACAAATCCTTTAAGTGTTTAAATACCTACAAAGGACCTTCAAGGAACGAAACGGTGGAAAAACACATTAAGAATTTGTTCAACAGTCTTGAAGAAGTTAGGGCATTATTTGACGAACATTATTCTCGTCTCACCAATAATCATCAGTTGGCAGCGAATGCATTCTTCGATGACATTCGTAATAAACTTTCAAACCTATTAACAAAAAGGAATTTGAAAGCGGAATTACCAAAAACTATCCATGAGAAAGTGGTCTACGACCCTGCTCTTGTTAATGCTTGGACTAGCCAAGATTTAAATGTAGAATCCGAAAAACCAGTTATTCAAACCGCGAAAACCATATCTAGCATGAATAGTGGTGGCATAGTGTCCAATATAGAAAACACAATGCCTCAATCAGTAACTGAATTTCTCAGTTTGGCATCGAAACTTTTACCAGATTTCGATGGTAAACCGGAAAACTTACAGAGTTTCCTCGACGCACTGACACTCTTGGATTCCGTAAAGGATACCCATGAGGTCGTGGCGGTAAATATAATTAAAACAAAACTAAAGGGCTCAGCCAGAAATTTAATTTCGAATGAAACCACAATTAATGCGGTTATAACTACATTAAAAGGAAATGTCAAAGGCGAGTCGGTCGAAGTCATATCGGCCAAATTAATGAATGTCCGTCAAGGTGGCAAAAACGCCAATACCTACGTGGCAGAAATAGACTCCCTAACAAAATCATTGGAGAGTGCCTATATTACAGATGGCCTCCCACACCAACTAGCCCAGAGGTACTCAACCCAGGCGGCAGTTAAAGCAATTACGAAAAATGCAACAAACGAAAGGGTTAAACTGGTCATGGAATCAGGAACCTTTTCAAATATGAACGAAGTGACGGCTAAATTCGTCAATAGCTGCACGGAAGCTTACGGGCAGCAAAACTCCGTTCTATTTATGAAAAATAGATCTCAAATCCGTAATGGCAATAATCGCCAAAATCAGCCAAATAGCAATAGATCCGGCTATAGAAATGGCCGTGATAATAATTACAATGGCAACAATAATAATAATAACTACAATCGCGGAAATGGCCGTAATAATAATTACAATGGCAACAATAATAATAATAATTACAATAACAACCGTGGGCGGAACCGTTCAAATAACAACGGATCCCGACACAATGTGCGACACGTTACCGAAAACATTTCGGGAAACGAACTGGTACCCCTGAGTTAAACCACACAATATACAATATAAATTTGAATCTCTATAGCTATCTTCCCTGTAGAACATCTTTGAATAATCGAAAATCAACACTATTAGTTGACACGGGAGCGGATATTTCTATAATAAAGGTCGGACAAATCCTAAACGGACAAATAGATGAGACTACAACTACCCAATTAAGTGGTGTTGGCCAAGGATTAACAACTACCCTTGGTAAAATTCATGCTGATTTGAAATTTGAGGAACTCCTAATACCGCATACATTTCATGTGGTCGAGGATGATTTCCAGATTCCTTCTGATGGAATCATTGGTATGGATTTTCTGCGTGAATATAAATGTCTTCTGGATTACCAGGATGACCAAGATTGGTTAGTCCTGAGATCTGGTAATCTTCCACAACACATTGCAATAGCAATGCGCTGTGCGCCACAAGTTAACTCGATCTCATTGCCTGCAAGATCTGAGGTAATTCGTCACGTTAACATTCGAACTGATGAGGAAAATGTTCTAATTCCGAGTCAAATAATTCAGAATGGAATATTCATAGCGAACACCATAGTCTCAAAATCAAGACCACTGGTCAAAATTGTTAACACAACCAATAGGGATGTAGTTATTTTGAATATTAAAATTCAAACCGAAAGTCTTAACGACTATACAATTGTCAGCCCGACCAAAAATCCTCGCGGAGACCAGGAGAAATTGAATAGATTATCCAAAAATTTCCCGGAGTTTGCAAAAGACAAACTTAGGAACTTATGTTCTGAGTATGTTGATATTTTTGGACTGGAATCTGAAAAGATGACAACCAACAATTTCTACAGACAAAAGCTCAGATTAAAGGATGATGACCCAGTGTATATGAAATCGTACAGAATACCACACTCTCACAAAGCAGAGGTGAACATTCAAGTTGATAAGCTTATAAGAGATGACATTGTAGAACCCTCCATTTCGGAATACAACAGCCCAATTTTATTAGTACCGAAGAAATCTTTACCCGGTACAGATCAAAAAAGATGGAGATTGGTAGTTGACTACAGAGGAATTAATAAAAAACTCGTAGCAGATAAATTTCCACTCCCTAGAATAGATGATATTCTAGACCAATTGGGCAGAGCCAAATTCTTTTCTTGCCTTGACTTAATGTCAGGTTTCCACCAAATTGAATTAGAGGAAGGCTCTAGGGACGTAACGTCTTTCTCGACGGATAAGGGATCATATCGTTTTAAACGATTACCCTACGGTATAAAAATTGCTCCGAACTCATTTCAGCGAATGATGTCGCTAGCTTTTTCGGGATTATCTTCCGACCAAGCGTTTCTTTATATGGATGATTTAGTAGTAATTGGTTGCTCCGAACAACATATGTTGAAAAATTTAAGAAATGTTTTCGAAACTTGTCGAAAATATAACTTGAAATTGCATCCAGACAAATGTACTTTTTTCTGTAACGAAGTCACATTTTTGGGACACAAGTGTACAGACAAAGGTATATTGCCTGACGATGGAAAATTTTCTGTAATTTTAAATTACCCAACACCAAAGAACGGTGATGAAGCTAAACGCTTCGTAGCCTTCTGCAACTATTATCGGAGATTTATTCCTAATTTTGCCGAGTATTCAAGGCACATAACAAGGTTATGTAGGAAAAATGTACCATTCGATTGGAACAGTGAATGTGAAAAATCATTCAATTATCTAAAAAACCAATTATTGAATCCTACTATTTTGCAGTATCCTGACTTCGAAAAAGAATTTTGCATAACAACAGATGCAAGCAAATTTGCTTGTGGTGCAATTCTGAGTCAGAAATACTTTGATAAGCAGCTACCTGTGGCTTATGCTTCACGATCCTTTACAAAGGGCGAAAGCAATAAGTCTACGATTGAGCAGGAATTAGCGGCTATCCATTGGGCAATTAAATATTTCAGACCATATATTTATGGCCGAAAATTTTTGATCCGAAGTGATCACCGTCCCTTAACATACTTATTTTCCATGAAAAATCCATCATCAAAACTTACGAGAATGAGATTGGATCTGGAGGAGTATGATTTTACAGTGGAATATATCAGGGGGAATGAAAATCACGCAGCTGATGCATTGTCTCGATTAGAATTCGATGACATTAAAAAGGCAGAAAATTATGGAATACTGAAGGTAACTACGAGACTTCAGGCTGCCAAAGATTTAGACAAAGTGACCAACGGAAAACCAAACACGGAATCGGTGAATATACGGATATATGAGGCAATAAATGCCCAAGAGTACAATAAAAATGCAAGATTGCATTTTGCTAAAGACAAGCTGGTTATCCAAAAAGGGAAAACCAGGCTTTTCCAATTTGAGTCACGAGATTTTATTACTAATGGAACTGTTGATTTAGATCATCTATTTCCAAGGCTTGAAAAAGTAGCCAGTAATCTTAAAATCACGACTCTTCGCATGTCTTTGGACAGTGCGTTGTTGGCCAACGTAAAATTAGACCACTTCAAGAAAGTAGGTAATGAAAAGCTTCGAAGATTGAACATAGTACTCACACCAACATTGACAAAGGTCAAAACAGATTCCGAAAAACTTGAAATTATGAGATTATACCATAATAATCCATTATTTGGAGGTCACCCTGGTATTACACGAATGCTCAGGAAAATAAGATTGAAATACCACTGGAAGAACATGACAAGGGATATCACTCGTTATGTGAAATCTTGTGTAGAGTGCCAAAAGAGCAAATCAATGCCTAAGACGAGAGAACTCATGGTTGAAACGGAAACGCCAACACGCGCGTTTGACACAATCATTATTGATACGATTGGTCCTTTCATGCGATCAAACAAGGGTAATGAATACGCTATAACTATAATATGTGACTTGACCAAATATTTAGTCACGTTACCAATTCCTGACAAATCTGCTCGAACAGTCGCCAAAGCGATTTTCGAAGGTTTTGTTTTGATTTATGGTCCTATGCGGAAAATGATTTCTGATATGGGAACCGAATATAAAAATCAGACCATAAAGGAATTATGTCAATTGTTGAATATCGACTACGTCACTTCAACAGCCTATCATCATCAGACATTGGGTACCATAGAAAGGTCCCACAGGACATTCAATGAGTACGTACGTTCGTACATGTCCTCTGATAGAACTGACTGGGACGAATGGTTAGCTTACTTCACGTACTGCTTTAATACAACACCTTCCACAGTACATAATTACTGTCCATATGAATTAGTCTTTGGTAAAATACCACCATCAATAGACGCTTTAAAGTCGGACAAAATTAGTCCACTTTATAACATCGATTCATATGAAAAGGAGGCGAAGTATAGGCTCCAAACGGCTTGGAGAAGAGCATCAGTGATGCTTGATAGGGCAAAATTGACCAACAAAGGCCAATATGATCAGGTGACTAGGCCTATGAGCGTTGAAATAGGAGACCTAGTTCTCTTGGAAGACAGTGCTGGTCATAAATTAGAACCACTCTTTAAAGGTCCCTTTGAGATCAAAGAGGTGGATGACCACGGCAATTGTTTGCTAGCACTTGACGATATAAGGACTATGAAAGTCCACAAAAATCGTCTTCGACAATTTCGATCAAAACAGGATAATTAAAATTCTAATAAAAATTTAAAAATTAAATTAAATTAAATAAAAATTTAAAATGTAAAATTCTAATAGAAATTTAAAAATTAAATTAAATTAAATAAAAATTAAAAATGTAAAATTAATTTAAAAATTAAATTAAATTTAATAAAAATTAAAATTTAAAAAAAAAAAATTAATAAAAATTTAGAAAACTTAATATACACTTAAGTTATATAAAAAGATTGATCAATTAGCTACTGATCAATCTTTTTCCCAAAAAGGGAGGTGTAGTGTGATTAATAAGTCAACATTGTCGTGCAATAGCAATCACTGTCATAAACTTGACACTTAATTGTGATTGGCTAAAAGCCGTACTTTTTTGGTTGATTAATCTGACACCTTCATAATATGAACCGTGGGAACCACTCATTTGATGGTTACCCACGAAATATAATTAAGGTAAATTTTAAGTACAATAAATGATAATAAAACAGTTGCTCATCAGAGCCTAAACTAAACGTTTTATAGTGTATTTTCTTACTCTACATACGTAATATGCCAGAAGTCATATTTAAAATAATGCCAGAAGATTATCTTTCGAATAAAGTAAATTTCATGTCAATTTAAAAATTGGCCTCCAAGATCATGCGATTTAACGCCGCTGAACTATTTTCTGTGTGGATATGTGAAGTCGCTAGTCTACGCCGATAAGCCCGAAACGATTGACCACTTGGAGGACAACATACGCCGCGTTATTGCCAATATACGGCCACAAATGTTGGAAAAAGTCATCGAAAATTGGACCTCTAGATTAGACTACGTCCGAGCCAGCAGTGGCGGTCATATGTCAGAAGTCATATTTAAATTAGAAGTCATATTATAATTATATATAAATTAGAAGGTTATCTTTCGAATAAAGTAAATTTCATGTTAATTTAAAAAAATCCTCTTTGTTTTATTCCATTTCAAAGTTATATACCTCTATTAAAAACACCCTTTATAATAAATTGAATTAAGGTCGGTATATATTGATCGGAGTTTTGGTCTCATCTCGTAATGTAAAATTATATATTGTTATATTATATTTGCGGCTCTATGTCCCTCTTAGGAATTTTAAGAATTATATACACAGACAATAGATTTCGTGGCTCTTTATTTAAAAATAATCACAAAAAAAAAAACAGAAATAAAGAATAAAAGAAATTTTAAATAGATGAACATTCTGGTGGCGTATCTTAAAAAAAATAAAATTAAATTTAAGTTATGCAAAATTATGTTTATTCTATCAAATGGCTGTTTTTTTTTTTTTTCCATATTAAAATTGTTATCTAAAGAGAATAAAAAACCATTATTTATTAAATCTTCCTGTGTAAAAACAAAATCTCACGTACCTTTAAGTCTTGCAATTAAATTATTTGCAAATATTCCACATTTTACCCAGTAAAATTGTCAAAAACAAAAGAAAATATCTGACAATTGTTAAACTAATGTGATTTTAACCAAATCACAATGTATCATGCTGGCCCGCCTAAGTGTGGGAAAATGTAATTTTAATTCAAAGCATTACTATGAAAAAACTGATCCCCCTAAATGCCTCAATTGCGATGTAATCCTTACTATTTCTAACATGCTAACAATCTGCCCGTCTTCTAAAATAGACGAATCACTGGAGGAAATTCTGGATTGTACAAAGTGTAACAACATACAAAAAATCTGAAGATGTCTACAACAACACGGCATTCAAGATGTTTAGGAACATTTTGTTAAAATCTTTTCAACATTTTTTATTTTTCATGCTTCAAAATTAATTCTTTGCTTTAAACTTTATTTTTTATTATAAATTTTTGACTAAAATACTAATTCATTCACTTCATAAAAATATTTATTTCATGTTCATGTCAATAAATTACATTTCAATACGAGCGCTTATGGTCTAGCTACCGGCGCCTTTTGTATATATTTTATAAATTAATTTGTAAAATATATTGTTAATAAATAAAAAATAAATAAATAAATAAAAATTAGGTATAAAATTATACATTGTATAAATTTGTTCATATATGTATATTATGAATTGAATTCAATGAAAGCATTTCATGATAATTATGCACGAATTTGGTTGTGTGTATATTTAAAAATGTGTACAATTTGATTCAAAAAGCTGCTTCGGAAAATAAAACATTTATTTTAGTACTAAAAACCCGATTTAAAAAAAATCTATGAAGCTTTATATAGTTTTATCTAATTCAAAATTGTATCACATTAGATCTAATTGTATCATATTGGATTTATTTAGATACAAATAGAAGCTATTTAATATAGTTTTGTCAAAATTTTGTCCTCAACCAATTTAATCAAATGATATGTCACACTATAAGATTATGTCTAATTTCATATAATAGGATATAGGATATAATCTACAGTCTATACATTATTTTAAATATAAATATCGTATGGTTCCTTCCCATTTTCAAAACATTAGTATAAATAAGGTCTTCTCATATAATTGGAATATAACTTGGAAATATGTTAAACATAAAATTTATTATAGTTTGTAAGCTGCTAAAGAGCTTGCTGTATTTATTTACCATTTCCGCTGAAATCAAGAAAATTTCCAATAATTTATGTAGTGTTCTATTTGAAATGCAGAAAATTTGTAATTGATATTGAAAATTTATGTTATAAATTAATTAAGGATTTCTTTTAAATTTTTAAATAATAGTGCAAATATTTCAATTGAAATTAAGATTTTTCCGTTCTAAACATTTTACTTCAAATTTTCTCAATTTATAATAATTAGTTACATTTTTATCTATAGGTTTTGCAAGTTCTAATACAAAATTCTAATTATGTTAGTAGTTTATAAATTTCGGTTTAATATATTAAGCTTTCAGCTGAAATTTTAAAAAGAAAAATTACAAATGAAAATATCATTTTAACTCAATTACATTAGAAATATTTCTAAATTTTTAATTGAAAACAACAATTTAATTTGTAATGTTTAACATGACCAAATCGAAATTTAAGTTTAAATTTAAAATTGTCATTAAACACTTTGGATTCGATGTAAAACTAAATTTTAATATGATACCATATATTATTATACGTAACATTGTATTAAGCCACATAAAATTATATTTCAAATCTTGATAATTAATATATACCATATGTAGTAATATATGCCACATCTATGGTTATATTAATCGATATATGAGAGAGACCATATCAATAATTTTCGAAAAACCAAATCCAAGATAAAGTTATATATGATCACATACATATATCCAAATTAAACGATATGTACATTAAATAACATATGATTGTATATGAACGTTTATTCGGGTGAGAAATTCTTATTTTGTTTGTCTAATAATTAAAAATCAATATTAATAAAATAATTTACCACAAATATATATTTAAAAATTTCTGTGAGCATGCAATTTATTTCGATTTTAAAGACCAGAGACTTTTTAACACTTGGTTAAAAAGTTGGTACAATAATGACACAGAAATTAGTCTGTCTATTAATTACAATCACCATTACATATTACGATATTTTCAATAAAAAATGCAAGGATTATTGTATTATATTGAATGTTTCGTACAAATTGCACACTGGCCCCATTTTGTTGTCTTTTACAAAATGGAATTAATTGTTTAATACAATTTTAACACAAATCCTTATGCATTAGATTAAGATTTGAAGTTGTTCACAATCGGTCTTTCAAATAAAAAATAAACCAAAATAAAATAATCCGATTTTATTTTCTATTACCAAATGCAGAGAGAACAGCGAAATGCATTTTATTTGTATTCGCAAGAGGTCGCTGTGAACACTTTTTTGCAAATATGCAAATAAGAAAAAAAAAAAGTTATAAAGGGTGATTTTATTGCAACTTTCTTTTTGGCAACACTGTTTTTGGTAGCTCAGCTGTTTTCGTGTATCATGTTACTGTTAAACATGTTCAGTTTGGTCTATAATTTAACCATGAATCGACTTACAAACGAACAACGCTTGCAGATTATAGAATTTTATTATCAAAACTCATGCTCGGTTAAGAAAGTGTATTGTGCACTTTTTCCAATTTATGGTCAGTATGGTCGACCTACTGCGTCGGCTATTCGGAATCTTGTGACTAAGGTTCGCACCAAATTTACATTATTGGACATTAAACCACCAACACGCATACTTAGAGTGCGGACAAAGGAAAATATCGGTGACATTCGCAGCAATTGGTCCTCTGTTACTCCACTACGTGGTGTAAAACCTATTAAAATACAGATGGTGCAAGAGTTGAAGCCATACGACCAACCACAACGGCTAACTTTTGGTGAATGGGCGGTGCCAAATTTGTATGAATTTCCACTTTTTTATCGGAAAATTGTGTTCAGCGACGAAGCTCATTTCTGGTTGAATGTATACGTGAACAAGCAAAATTGCCGTATTTGGTGTGAAGAGCAGCCAGAACCATTGCAAGAACTGCCAATGCATCCCGAAAAATGCACTGTTTGGTGTGGATTATGAGCCGGTGGCATCATTTGACCCTACTTTTTCAAAGACGATGAAGGCAGGAACGTTTCTGTGAATAATTACAATGATTACCGTGCGATGATTACAAAATTTTTTTTTTGCCCAAAATGGAAGAGCTGGACTTGGGTGACATGTGGTTTCAACAAGACTGTGACACACAGCACGCGAAACAATGTCCCAATTGAGAGGAGAGTTCGGTGAACAGTTTATTTCACGTTTGGGGCCTGTCAATTCACCGCCTAGATCGTGCGATTTAACGCCTTTAGACTATTTTTGTGCGGCTATGTTAAGTCTCATGTCTATAGGGACAAGCCCGCAATGGTTGACGCACTGTAAGCCAATATTGAAGAATTTATTCGTGAGATACCGGTCAACATTTACATGAAATCATATTTAAACATTATATTATATACATAGATCTTTCTATCGACTCAAATAAAGATTTCATAAATTTTTCTAAATTTATGTGTTTTTTATGCTAAATAAAAGATATATGAACGCCATACATATTTGTGTTAGAATTGTGTATATTTATTAACCTATATACATTAGAGTTCGTTTTCAAATTTTTTTTGATTTTGATTTCTGGATATTATCACTTTTTAGAAGCTTTTTGTATCAATAAAAATAATGGAGTATTTTTTTTTTTAATTCCAACTCCTTCCCGTGCCTATAGGTGACTGAAATCGCGGATTTTGGGTCCTTTTTCCCATACAACAAAAACGGCTTAATATATGCCAAATCTGACTTCAGTATTCGACTCTAAGGGAAAACTTAGGCCCATAAGCTTTTTTTAGTTTTTGGAATGCACCAGAATGCATAATTAGAGTGGTCCAAAAAACTAATTTTTTAAAAAAAAATTAAAATATTTATTTTTGTTAATATACAATGAAAAAATACTTACATCTGGCAAAAATGGTCCAAAAATTTTAATTTTGTAGTTACCCGTTCAAAAGTTATTAAAGTTTAAAAATTTAATTTTTTAGTGAATACAAAATAATTTATTGGTTTTGTAATTTCTATTTAACAACAATTCTAATTAATTATATTCCTTTCCACAGCAGATAAAGCTAAACAATTTAAATTATCTTTATTTTTAACTAAACACGAGTTGTTCAGGCGCGAAATTATACCAACAAGTTGTTCGGTGTAAATACTTGTTGATTGTATATTTTTAGCTTGTTCGATTGTATTACGAAAACCTTTCTGGGCTGGCCACTCAACAGCGTTATAAAGCATAAAGGATATGTTAATTCCAAAATTAACCAGAGTTTTTAAACTTTGAAGAGTAATAAAATCAGACGGTGACTTACTAAAAGCGGAATCAAAATATGCCAACTTGTTAGCTGCATCAACAACATTATTAACCACTTCTTCTCCCTCCTCTACTTCTATAAAATCTTTTTTATATAGCATTTATTATATTTATAATTATATTTATTATATAACTTTTGAACGGGTTGCTATAAAATAAAAATGTTTGCACAATTTTTCTCAGCTAGGAGTAATTTTTCATTGTATATATAAAGAAAAATTAAATTTTTAAACTTTAATAACTTTTGAACGGGTAACTACAAAATTAAATTTTTGGACCATTTTTGTCAGATGTAAGTGTTTTTTCATTGTATATTAACAAAAAAAATATTTTAATTTTTTATTTACAAAATTATTTTTTTGGACCACTCTAATTATGCATTCTGGTGCATTCCAAAAACTAAAAAAAAGCTTATGGGCCTAAGTTTTCCCGTAGAATCGAATACTGAAGTCAGATTTGACATATATTTAGCCGTTTTTGTTGTATGGGAAAAGGGATCCAAAATCCGCGATTTGAGTCGCCTATAGGCACGGGAAGGAGTTGAAATTAAAAAAAAAAAATACGCCATTATTTTTATTGATACAAAAACCTTCTAAAAAGTGATGATATCCAAAAATCTAGTTTTCAAAACTAACTCTAATATACATAAGTGAGCAGTCCACTTGGGATGTACGAAATTGAAATCTTCATATGCAGATGTAAAAGTTCCAGTAATTTTTTTTTGGGTCCCGGGGTTTATCTATTATTAACGATTTATTGAAAAAAATCTTGCATCATGTTTCCACAGAAGAAATAAAACAATTTGTTTTTTTTTTCATTTTTTAAAATTAAAAAGGTTAAATTTAAAAATGTTGAGCTAAGGCGCCGTTTAAATGTTACTATTTTAAAAATTGCACATTTAATTTTTAATATTTCTTCTCTACATGAAAAATAAACGAATCTACTTAAATATTAAGTTTTTCAATTCTCATTTTTAACCCTTTCAACATCATGTTTCTTTCTATAAAAATCTGATATTCGAAAACAGAATATTTTAGTAGATTCTTTTATCTTTCACTTGCAGAAAAATCCACAAAATTAAACGTCTAGCTTTTAAAATAGAGACATTTTAAGGGTTCCTTAACATCTGAAAAATAAAAATAAAGGAAAAAAATTGTCATGGTTGGCAAACACTTCCTTTTCATAATAAGTATTATTGCCTGCTACGCTCACCTGAATACCAATATGAAAATTTTAAAACTTCGGTTTCAATAGTAGCATTTGTCTTCTAATATGGCAGGGTTGATATCAAAACTTTACCCATTCAATTTTGTTATATCTACAAAATACGGTTATAAATCGGCTAATCGGTATTTTAGCGTTATGTAGACATTCAATTTTGTTATATCTACAAAATACGGTTATAAATCGGCTAATCGGTATTTTAGCGTTATGTAGACTTTAGTTCAAGATATTTAAAAATCCAACCGGTAAAATAGCGAAATAAGAGCAGCCAACTACCGTTATTATTCAAATTTATTGAATGCCGACCATGCAAATTGCTTCTTTTTTTCTAAAGAATTGCCCAGTTATAATCTGGACGCACAAAAGTAGTTATAACTTTGTAAATAACAGACACATTTTTAAAAATTATACACCAAATTAAAGGAAATTTATTCAGCTTTAAGGAAAATCATACAAAAAAATTAATTTTCTTTGTTACGATTCAATTTTTTGGTTCAATTTTTTGTATCATTATAACTTAATTTTTTGCTTCTTTATTACTCTTCTTCAATTTATTTTTTATATTTGCCCAATATCTTTCGATTGGTCAAGATTTTGTGAATTGTGTCTTAAGTATTTTACAAATTTTCGAACCACTGAATGTTGGATTTTCTAAGAAAGTGTGCAAAATTTCTTCACGTCTTTTTTGTTCCATGGCGTCTGTAAGAAATACTATTCGAATGACAGACTTGGAAATTATGTCAAATAACGGTATATGTCTTGTCAACAACATATGTAAATGGTTTAAAATTTCATACACTGGGGGCGCTGTAACAACGTTATGAATGCGTCCAGATTATAACTGGACCATTTTTTCTGTAAAAGTGCTATAAGCTTTTTTGCAAAAAATCATTATAAATAGTTAAGCGCCAGGACCTTAAAAAAAGTGAATATACAACTATTCGGGGAAAATTCCATATTTTGCCAGTATGCATTCATTTTTTAAATCGAGTGTGGCATAACGTTAGAAAAATGCAATTTAAAAATAAATCTTTTTGACGCTGGAAAAATATTCTAATTTAAAGTAGAGTGCCGTACCATTCGAATGCAATTTAAATGGTGATAGTCCGACCAATATTAAAGAAAATACGAATACACAGGAGAGAAGCCAGTCAAACGGCGCGGCGGTCGGCTAAGCCGCACCGCCGATATTTTTCACGAGCCACGTCGCCGCCGAAATGCTCGGCTAATCGGCGGCTTAATTTATAGCCAGTTTAAGCTGATAAGCCGAAATTCCAGTTCGTTTTTTAAAATATTCAGTATTTACGTCACAAGTGGCGTATGAGCAATTTCGCGTTCGCGATATTTTTGAAGTAAAAAATAGTAAAGATATGTTAAAATTTGTTTTCATAGCATTTTAGTAGCACTACGTTTTGTACAGAGTGAACACTATGTTTAGTACAAAGAGTGACAGTTGTTTGTGTAGTAATCAGTAGTTGTTGTTTTTCACTGTAATTACAGTTGTTTTTCTATGAAATAATACAAAAGTACTATTTTGACAGTTATTTTAAAAACAACAGAAAAAAACTAGTTTTTAATAGTACTTAACTATACAACTACCAAAACATTAATTTTGCAGTAAACAGTTAATTTTCGTTAGTTATTTAAAACTATAAGTTTATGTCGAGTTTTTAAAAATTCTCGTTTAGTTTATATTTGTATTATTGTTATATTTATGAAATAACTAAAATCCAAAAATTTGTAATCGTTGTTTTCTACAAAACTACTTGACTAATAAAAATAAAATTTATGATTTAGGTAGGATATTTATTATCTTCTCATTTTATTTTAATAAAAACCATTTTTGAAATTTAATATAGTTTTGTCAAAAATGGCTTCAGAGCGTAATCGAAGAATATAATAAAAATAAGAGTGTTTCCATACGCTTGATAGCCAAAAATGTTAAATAAATATATTCCGCGGTAAGAAAATTTATTAAAATCTTTAATGAATGGTTGTCGATTGAAAGAAAGCGTGGAAGTGGTGGTGAGCATGGTAAAAGGGATCTAAAAGCAGCGGCAAAGGTAAAAGAAGCTTTTAAAAAGGATGCGACAATTTCAACTCAAGCAATCACGAGTAAAATCAAAAAATCGCAAAATTTTATTCAGAATGTCAAAAAGCGTAATGGACTCAAGTGGACTCAATGCAAAACAAAATTTATCAGCAAAAACACGCAGTCGACGTCTTTATGAAAAACAATTAACAAAATATAATTGCGTGATAATGGATGATGAAACATATTGCTTTGCAAGCTTCCGGTACATTGCAGGACAAGACTTTTACACAGCTTGTAGTCGTGGTGATGCTCCAGATCAATGTAAACAGAAAATTAAGTCCAAATTTCCCATAAAAAAAAAACATGGTTTGGCAAGCATTTTGTTCTTGTGAAAGAAATCAAGTCCTTTATTTACAACTGGTACAATAAATGGTGAAATTTATAGAGAAGAATGCTTAAAAAAGCGGCTGTTACCATTTGTAAGATCTCACACTACAAAACCGTAATTTTGGCCCGACCTAGCCAGTTGTCATTATGCAAAAGTCACATTTGAATGGTATAACAACAACAAAATGGACTTTTTACAATAAGAACACAATCTACCAAATTATTGTCTAGATCTACGTCCAATAGAAGAATATTGGTCAATTATAAAAGGAACTTTAAAGAAGACAAGAATGACGGTGTCAACTGAAGAATATTTTAAATCTAAATGGAATTTGGTAGCCACAAAAGTGGATGTTAGTCTCATGCAAAAGCTTATGGGACGAATTCGAAAAAATTGCGATGTTTTGCTTACCAATTGACTTTTAAATATTTTTATTTGTTTTTGTTTTAAATTTTACCACTCATTGCAAAAAAAAAACAATTTTTTGAGTTAATACCATTTTTTTTGAAATTTTATCGACAAATTTTATCAACAAAACAGTATCAACTCAAAATACAACCAAATATAAATAAAACAGTTTGATTATTTTTAACATAAATAAAGGCTCAAATCAAAATACTACCTTCTTTATGAAAATATACGATTCATTTTTATTTGAACTTTTCTATTAACTCGAAATAATACCTTTTTGTTGAAATAAATGTAATCACTACATTATCATGAAAATGGTCTCAAAAGTGGGTTTCGAGATGAAAGAGTAATCGGAATACGTTGAAATTTTTACAATAGATAGATATTGATGTTGTTAGTTGATTTCTTGAAAAATGTGATATTTTAAAAATTTCGAGTTAATACCCTCTTGTTGATCAAGTGCGATATAATAAAATAAAAAAAACTTCAAAAGCTATCTTGGATATTTTTTATTTAGAAAACAAAGCGGTTCGATTTTGGTTATTTCAACATTTAGTTTGCAAATAATAAGAAAATTTTATTGTGCATCCAATACATAAAAACGTCATAAGTGGAGTACCGTTTGGAACTTTGTAATGTATGTACTTGCTTACAATTGTAAGTATTTGCTTACAATTGTAAGTATTTGCTTACAATTGTTATTACGAATCTGATTACTTTTATATGAGGATAGCGCTCAAAATAATGACATATTACTAATGACCCTTATCGTGAATAAAAAGGGAAATGTTTGTTCCCATGTAATTTTCATCCCCCCTCTAGTGAAAATTGGTATCGTGAATTTCCCATGAAATTTTATTATGCTATTCACTAGTGAATGATGAGACAAAGGCAACAAATTTCGAGGGAACTTTTATCACGATTGGAATTGAGTGAAAAGGGAAAACAATTCGAGTCTAAACATAAATTTAAAAAAATTTAATTTAATAAAAAAAAAAAATCTTATTGAATTTTTTTTTAGTAAAATGAGCGCACACGGGTTGCGGACCCAGGCTCTACCATTTAACGATAAAGATATTTTAGTTATTTCGGTAACGGTATTTTAAGGATATTCTTATTTAAGTAATATCGGTAACGGCATTCTACGGATAACGGTATTCCAATTATTTCTGTAACGGTATTTTAGGGATAACAATAGTCCGTAGAAATGGTTTTGAATCGATAACGGTAAGGGGTTTATAAGGGGTATATAATTGCCTGCCATCCCTGATTAATTGCCTGCCATCCCTGATTAAAAATCGAATCTGATTACTTTTATATGAGGATAGCGCTCAAAATAATGACATATTACTTATGACCCTTATCGTGAATAAAAAGGGAAATGTTTGTTCCCATGTAATTTTCATCCCCCCTCTAGTGAAAATTGGTATCGTGAATTTCCCATGAAATTTTATTATGCTATTCACTAGTGAATGATGAGACAAAGGCAACAAATTTCGAGGGAACTTTTATCACGATTGGAATTGAGTGAAAAGGGAAAACAATTCGAGTCTAAACATAAATTTAAAAAATTTAATTTAATAAAAAAAAAAAATTTTATTGAATTTTTTTTTAGTAAAATGAGCGCACACGGGTTGCGGACCCAGGCTCTACCATTTAACGATAACGATATTTTAGTTATTTCGGTAACGGTATTTTAAGGATATTCTTATTTAAGTAATATCGGTAACGGCATTCTACGGATAACGGTATTCCAATTATTTCTGTAACGGTATTTTAGGGATAACAATAGTCCGTAGAAATGGTTTTGAATCGATTACGGTAAAGGGTTTATAAGGGGTATATAATTGCCTGCCATCCCTGATTAAAAATCGTAAAATATTTATTTAAAATATGCATTTATTATTGTTTTTTTTTCAACCTTTTCTATATTATTATTTTACTTATTTCTGTTTTAAAAGAGGAAAGCAGAAAGTTAGTAATTATATTTTATTTATTGAAAAATATTTTATTTATAAAATATATAATTTATTTTTATTAAAAAATTTTCTCAAAAAATATGCATGTTAATGCAAAATATGCTAAAAATATGCATTTATAAAAAACTATGCAACAAAAAATTCTAAAATATGCATTAAAATATGCATTGTTATGTCCCACTGTAAAAGTGAATAGTCTGGCAACACCATAATATATATAATATAATTATCATGTTACTTTTAGTAGTTAGTTCGTAAGTTGTCTTTAATAAATCTACATGAATTAGAAAACGCGTGTTTCAATTGTACATCAAATATAACAATATAAAAGTTATAATAATTGGCGACGGGTGAAAAACAATTCAATTTCAAAAAATTAAAAGAAAAATTATATTCATCATGAACGATGCGCAATTTAAACAATTGTTAGAAGTTTTCACTAGAGCTCAACGTGATTTGCTGCAACAAGTAAATACAAATTCTTCTAGTCAGCAAGCACAACAACAACAACAGCAGCCGCCATTACAGGTTATGTTACCGCCATTCGAAAATTTCGATGAAAGTAAAGAAAATTTTAAATTATATCTTCAAAGGTTTGAAAACTACCTAACAATGAAGGGTGTTTTTGCAAACAAAACATTATGCCATCAAATGCTTGTTAATTCCATTGGTTCTACACATTTCAGATTGCTAGTTTCATTGATTGCCCCCAAGAGTGTTACAGAGGTGGATTACGATGAGCTAGTAAACAAGTTAGAGACACATTTATGCCCCAAGAAGAACATATTGGTTATCCAGCATCGGTTTCTTTCCACATATCAAAGCGAGGAGCAAACAGTGGCTAGTTACGTGGCATTACTACGGCGTGACATAAACGAGTGTGCTTTTGTGTCGGCATGCCAATGTAAAGCTGACATTTCCAACATTTTTCTCCGTGCACAATTTATTAGAGGAATCAAAGATAACACAATCCGTGAACAACTCCTTCAAACTGAGGAGTCAGATTTTGATAAAATTGTTCAAAAAGCGTTATCTTTGGAAGCATCTAAAATTGACAGCCGAGAGCTAAATTCAAAACAACCAAGCAGCGTAAATGATGTCAACAAAATGCATTCCAGGCCAACAGCTATAAGCCGTCGTAGAAACCGGTCAAGAAATCGATCGTCATCAAGACCATCAACACGTTCAAAATCAAAATTAAATTTCAATCAATTGGGTGTTGGAAACTTATGCATAAGGTGTGGCAGAGATAATCACAAAACTAAAGAATGCCGCACAAATAAACATAACCTCAAATGCAAGTCGTGTGGTAAAACAGGCCATGTTCAACAAGTTTTTACCCAAAAAGTTGGGTGTGTGCCAAATTTCGAAGTCACGCTTCAACTACGCAAAGATGCCAAACCTGTTTTCTACAAAGAACGTGAAATTCCATATGCCCTGCGCGATCGTGTCGAAAAAGAGCTTAACGATTTGGAAGCGTCTGGAATTATATCTAAAATTGAAAGAAGTGACTGGGGATCTCCTCTTGTAATTATTCCAAAGGCTGATGGCGGAGTTCGACTTTGCGTCGATTACAAAATCGGGGTAAACCCACAACTCGTATCTGCAAATTACCCGATACGTCGTATTGATGAAATATTAAACAACCTCAAAGGGTCAAAGTATTTCTGTCGTCTTGACCTGTATAAAGCATATTTGCATCTACAAGTAAGTGAAGAATCAAGAGATATTCAAACCATTTCAACCCATCGAGGCACCTACAGGGTAAATCGACTTTCGTTTGGAATTAAAACGGCTCCGTCTGAATTTAATCGTATAATAGAGCAAATACTATCCGGCTTAAAAAACACCATGTCATATTTTGACGATATCCTCATTCATGGAGCGACAGAAGAGGAATGCAAAAAAAATTTAATAGAATGTCTTAAGCGACTGGAAAAACACGATTTACATCTTAATCAAAGTAAGTGTTCATTTTTTCAGACTCAAATCGAATATCTGGGTCACATTGTTCAATACAACAAAATTTCAAAATCACCAGCCAAAATTCAGGCAATTGTCAACATGCCACGTCCAGCTACAGCAGACGACGTTAGGAGATTTTTGGGTATGGTAACGTACTACTCCAGATTTATTCCAAATTTATCTACAATCACGTTTCCATTACGTCAATTACTTCAAAAACAAAGGAAGTTTTATTGGTCTTCTGATTGCGAATCAGCATTTTTAAATCTTAAAAACATAATTTCAAGCGATAAGGTTTTAATGCCTTTCGATCCGGAGCTACCAGTAGTTGTAGCATGCGATGCAAGCCCTACGGGAGTTGCAGGAGTACTTTCACAGATAGTTAATGGTATAGAACATCCGGTTGCATTTGCATCCAGGCCTTTAACAGCTGCTGAAAGAAATTATAGCCAATTGGACCGGGAAGCCTTAGCAATTATTTTTACAATAAACCATTTTTTTATGTACCTCTACGGTAGGGTGTTTAAACTCGTTACCGATAACCGTCCATTAACACGAATTTTCCACCAACACAACAAGATGCCTGCAATAACATCAGCTAGATTGCTACGTTATGCCGAATTTTTGTCAAGTTTCAACTACGAGATAATATACAAAAAAGGGTCAGATCACACCAATGTTGACTGTCTTTCTCGGGCAACACAGTTAATAGAAAAAGCATCGACCGACAAAATCATTAATGAAGAGGTTAATGAACTATGTTTTTTATCAATTTTCGAAATTTCAAACGAATTCATAAATGCTGAAGTATTAGCATCAGAAACGGCTAAAGATCCAAATCTTTCTAAACTTATGTCAAATTTACTAAACACCAATGAAAATGAAGAGATATATACACTAAACAACGGCATAATCTTCAAGGGACAAAGAGTTTTAATTCCAACAAAATTACAACCGCAAATTCTACAAGAACTTCATCATACTCATCCTGGTATTACGCGAATGAAGCAACTTTCCAGAAGATATTGTTATTGGAAGGGCATCGATCGTGACATCGAGAGGATAGTAAGGTCATGTGAAGCATGTGTTCAAGTTCAGTCAAAACCTGCCAAAGCGCCACCTCATCATTGGGAGGAACCAGCGGAAAACTGGGAAAGAATACACATTGACTATGCAGGTCCTTTCCAAGATCATTTTTTTCTTATCGTCGTTGATGCAAAATCTAGATGGGCAGAAGTACGAATCGTAAGAGACGCCCCTACAACGCTCACTTCTATTAATCTTCTCTCAGACGTTTTTGCTACACATGGGTTTCCAGCAATAATGGTGTCTGATAATGCGACCATTTTTACGAGTGATCAATTCAGAACGTACTGCAAAAGGAACGGAATTTTTCAAAAACTTATAGCTCCAGGACATCCTAGCACAAATGGGCTGGCAGAGCGCAACGTACAAACACTAAAGCGGAAATTGAAAGCGATGTCAGCAGAACCGGAGTCCCTTCACAAGAAAATAAATGAAATTATGCAAAGGTACCGCGCAACGCCACTCAGCTCTGGAAAAAGTCCAGCTGAATTGTATTTCAACAGGCGTATTCGAATCCGGCTTGATGCACTGAAACCACCTATCAAATATAAACCTAAAACATCTATTCCAGGAGTGCGTCAAATAAGCGTGGGAGAAAGGGTGCAAGTTTTGCACATGCGTAACAATAAAACAGTTTGGAAGACTGGTATCGTTGTAAATAAACTGGGTCTACTTCATTATACGGTTAAACTCGACGATGGATATATATTAAAACGACATATCGATCAAATCAAGTCAACCAAGGTTCAACAACGGAAAGTTCATTTTTCTCCAGAAATTGAAAAAGAGTTTTCTACTCGAAATACCAATGATTATAGTCAACACCTTTTCGGACCAACAATTCCTCAAAATCAACATGAATCAGAGGTTCAAGAAGAGCTGCCTGATGAACGTCAAGAACAAATTATTCGTAGATCAGAACGTCTACGTAATCGACCTACGTATTTAAGAGATTACATTGCAGAGTAATTATGCTTACGTTTAAATTCTTAATTGATCTCATATATATTTTTAATTTAAAAGGAACATTGTTTTTTCAATTAATAAACATAAATTACATTTTACTAATTTCAATTAAGCGTGGGAGATTGTTATGTCCCACTGTAAAAGTGAATAGTCTGGCAACACCATAATATATATAATATAATTATCATGTTACTTTTAGTAGTTAGTTCGTAAGTTGTCTTTAATAAATCTACATGAATTAGAAAACGCGTGTTTCAATTGTACATCAAATATAACAATATAAAAGTTATAATATGCATTTATACCAAATTATGTATTTATAGCAAAATATGTAAAAATATGCATGTTGATGCAAAATATATAAAAATAATCATGTTGATGCAAAATATGCAAAAAAAATATGCATTTATAAAAAAATATGCAACAAAACTTACAAAATATGTATTTAGAGCAAAATTATGTATTTATAGCAAAATATGTAAAAATAAGCATTAACAAATCGATGCCATTTCATTGCAAATTTGTGGTGGGGTGCAATAACGCCTTACGAAATAAGGCCTTTAAGGCTTTATTTCACTTCCAATTGAGAAATAAGGCCTTTATTGCGAAAAGGGCTTTATTGCACTTTGAAAGTGACATAAGGCCTTTATTGAAATTTAGCCAATGGTGCAATAAAGCCTTTATTTTGTATTTTTTGATTCTTTTGTTACACTGTTCAGTTTTTCTGCGTGGCGGCCGATCTTAGGGGTTTTCTCCTCCATAGGACGCGGCAGGTGGCTTCGCTGAATACAGTTTTCTTGCGCGCGTCTCATTATCTTCCCTAGTGTGACGCGCGCAGGGAAACTTTATTCAGCGAAGCCACCTGCCGCGTCCCATGGAGGAGAAAACCCCTAAGAGCGGCCGCAGGCCGCCACGCAGAAAAACTTTATAAAGCAAAGATTTTCAATATTGTTGCAGTTAAATTTTTTGTTGAATTATTAATGTTCTATTAATTTTTGCTTATCATCATATTTGCAAAAATGTGTAATGATTAAAGTGATTTTTTTTTTTTCATTTTGGTGGGATTCATTTCGTTTCCAGAAGTGGGATTAATTATTAATGTTCTATTAATTTTTGTTAATATGAAATTTTTTTATAATTGTTCAATAAAATATAAGAATAAGAAATTTTATTGCTTCATTTAAAAAAAAATTTAAGTGAAATAAGACCTTACGGCTTTATTTCACTTTCAAAGTGGAATAAAACCTTTTTGGAAATAAAGGCCTTATTTCACTTTCGTAAGGCCGTATTTCGTAAGGCGTTATTGCACCCCATCCAAATTTGTTGATTCGCAAAGATATTTGGTTAACATTGTTCTCCAGCTAACGACAACAAAAACATGGATTTAGATGAAGTTCCGAGTCCTAGTTATTAGATATACGAAAGTTTAACTTTTTGAAATGACTCGGAAACTCTTGAAGGTTCACATACACCTTGCAATATTATTGCAAATTTTATTGGAACTGTTTGGGATAATTTTTATTGTTTAATAGCGATGCGGACGAAATTTTTCTTCAGTCGAGAAAAAATCGGTGCAAGACCAACCGGCAGCCGCCGCCGAAAATATTTGCTCTTCCGGCGACGCCGAAATTTATTAATCGGCTTGCTTCTCTGATAGACAGACTTTTTGCCTATTTCTCATTTAGAAAAAAAAAAACTAAATCGCTCATAAAACAATGGATTTTTTGAAATTTGAAAAACTAAACTAAGACCCCACCTTTAAGTGGATCCATAAAGTTTCTGAATGCTAAATTTAATTGAAAACGGAAACCCCAAGGTCAGATTTATGCAGATTTTGCGTAGAATGGCCGATATATTTAGTAGTCATTTTGGAAATTTCTAATGAAGAAACTGGAAATTTGACTACCCTATAAATTGCATATCAGGCTGTGTATCGGTGCGTGTGTTTGTGCAAAGGAATGTTGTCTGGAGACGGCAGACAAACAAGCAAACCAACAACAACCACACACACAACTCATATGCAAATATGTAGATAAGTATTTGTTTTTTGTAAACTGAATGTCTTTTTTTTGTGTCTTCTTACCTCAATATCATCCTCTGATGGATTTATTATTCTAAGCATACGCTTTGCTGTTTTTGTAATTGGTACATCTTCGAATATAACTATAGATTTGCCTGAAAAGGGCGCCATTATAACTTCGGTAGGTTCACGGGACTCTGGAAGTCTTTTATTTCTTGATCGTGTCGGTGTCACTCTAACCTGTAAAATGTGAAGGAATCACACAATTTAATAAATTTGTTGATAGCAACAGCATTAAATAGAACACGGAATGAAATAAATAAAAAAACTTCAAATGCAAATTAAAATACCTCAAATGCACTCATTTTAAGTTTCTTTTTTTAACTTTTTATTTCTAAAACACACACACAAACAATGCAATGAATGCCAGAAGAAAAAAAAAAATAGTTTTTACCAACAAGAATTTCAATTAATACAATTCTTTTGTGTTGGCTTCTTTTTCTGTTTGTTATTTTCATACACTTCATACAATAGTTTTCTTTTTTAATTTATAGACAACATATAAATGTAGTTTTTTTTATAACATTTGGCACTAAAACACAAGAGTTATCGAGGATTTTTTCAACACAAATTACACAAAACAATTAATTCAAATGCCGTTAGTTGGCGTTCATTTTTTCAATTGTTCGAAGCATCTGTCAAAATTGTCGAAGAAGCGCTTTACACAATGCTACCAGATTGATGGTATATTCGACAATTTTATTGTTGCCAGACTAGCATATACATTTAGACCATACTTTAGTGTGTTCAGGAACCATACGCAAGTATAAATAGCGATCTGGTAGCTTTACTAGAAGTGCTAGAAATTAGTTGGCGTCTTTAGACAGCGCTGCCAACTTTGACGATTTGTATCGATTTTGACGATTTTTGAAGTGAAATGTGATAAAATGACGATTTACGATTTCACAAAACTAATTGTATGGAAAATGACGATTTAAAAAAATTTGCCATTTTTGTAGAATAGTTAAATTTTTTAATTTATTTCTCTAAAATTTATTTGATCAAGTTTCTTTTTATTTAAAACATCTAAGAAAAATGTGTTAAAATGATCTCAAATCGAATACAAATTCTTCTTTTACCCATATAATGATCAACTAAATATAAACTTCATAATTTTGAAAGGTTTATTTTAATTTTAATTAAAAAATAACGAAGTTCGAATAGGTTTTTTTTATATATTTTACAAAGGAAAATGCAAAATATTTATTTTTTAATAATTTAAATCATTTAACTTCAAAATCACTGATAAAAGAGCGATTTTCTACATTTTTGATTCTAAGTAAATCAATATTTTTCTCTAATTCCCTTTTGATTATATGTATGCACAAATTTTGTGACGCCAAATATCGGAAAAAAATTTAAAACTAAAGGAATTTTGCAGATTTTAAAATAGGTCAGTGATTTTAAAATTCTATTCCCCGAAATGAGTATTGGGGAAATCAGAGTCATTTGTAAAGGAACTAATAAACAAGAACATTTAAATTTTGAAATAATTACAATTAAAGTGATTAAAACGTAAAATTTTAATTTTTTTATTGAAATATAAGGAGTTTTCGGAATAACGATTTTTTGACGATTTCTCATTCTCAAATTTTATTCTTAATGTTCTAATAATGAAAGAAAATAAATCTAAAAAAAAAAAAAAAAAAAAATGACGATTTTGAAAATTTTTTTTAAAAAAATTTGACGATTTTTGAACAAATTGGGTTGGCAGCACTGTCGTTAGAGAATGTTCACAGTGAAGGCCGAAAGATAATAACTAATTGTGAATTTACATATAAATGAAAAATTCGTTTACACCTGATTTTGGAGACAATCTGGTTATGAAACGTAAATTTAAGCTGGATTTTCTATACAAATTTATAATTAGATTGTCTGATAGTCTGGTTTAAAATTACTTTCAATATTATTTTGAAGGCGATACAATACTGCGTTTTCCTTTATTTTGAGAAAGAAAGTTGTAAAATGTGGCATAACCTTGTGGAAAAAAATGTAAACAAATAAAAAAAATTTTATTTAATTTAGAAAAACTAAATAGAACGATTGCTACACCCAATAAAATGCCTTTTTTACTGAAATATAAATTCAATTCATCATCCAGTTATATATTTTTGTTTCCGGCGAAATCAGAAGAACAAAAACAAATAACGGCCTTCCAAACTGCCATCCCCAATAAAAAAACATGATTTTTAGCAAAATTAACATTGTTACTTTCATAATCGCTGCAAATTTTGTCTTCCGCCAGTGAATTAATAACTTTTTTAGAAAAATTTTCAGTTTGAGGTTATTTTATTTATTTTATTTTGTTAACAAAATGTTGTTGTTGTCAAGCCAAAATCCAGTTTGCCTGCCAAATTCTATCATGTAAACGATCCCGATTTGTAACTGGATTTAACTCGATTTCAAACCATTTTTCGTGGAAGTGTAAATTCATTATTAAGGGAAAGTGAGGGCGTTGAATTAAAATTACGACTCTAGCTATTTGCAATGTTTTACGTTCACACAAAAAAATTTCCAGCGGGAATAGAAATTTCCAGCGGGAATAAAACGAAAGCATGCAAGCAGAAAAAAAGGTGCATCATTTACAAAAATTAGAGTAATAATTTACAAATTTTCGTGGTAATTATACAACTATATAAAATTAACGACAATTTTGCCAAAACGCTTAGGTAAATGTTTGAAGTGATTTATTGCAACGTTTATCCAGGTTCAATAAACTATTTATTTTTGTAAATGAAAAATACTCCATTATATTGCAAATCACAATTTTATTAAAATTAGTAATTTATTTAACAAAAATAACACTTTTTTTAAATAAATATACTTAAAAACGAATAAAAATACCAAGCTGCACTTAGCTGTGTTTACGATGTCCATGGTCTTGAGAGGTTTCCAAATTCCGCTTCGTATTAAATCCAACATATTGTTCCTGAAAATACGATTAAAATACTACAATTAGTATTTTGATTTTTGTATTTATATACAATTCAAGATATTACTTAAATTTTTATAATTTTTAGTTTTTCACAGTCAATTTTACATTATTTGTATTTGTATTAAATTGCATCAGAAATAAAATTCTTAGGAAAAGCCACCTCCGCATACTGATATTTTCGTTAAGCGCTGTCAGCTTTTCGATTAGACCTAGCGCTTCAATAATCACAATGCATATTAAAAGTCTAGAAAAAATAACACTCTAATAAGAAAAAAAAATTATAAAATTTTACTAAATTTTTTTTCAATATAATGTTAAATTTTTTATTTTTATTATAGTTACACAATTTTGAAATTTTTAAATACTACAATATTAATGCTATACATATTAAGTTATTAAGTATAAAAAAAAATTCAACTCTAATAAAAAAAAATTATAAAATTTTACAAACGTTTTTTTTTTTCAATGTAATGTAAAATTTTTTATTTTTATTATAGTTACATATTTTTGAAATTTTTAAGTGCTACAATATTAATGCTATACATATTAAGTCTAATGAAAAATTTTGTGTATTTTTTTTAAGGTAGTATAAGATTTTTATTAGTTAGTTCTCTTCAAAAAAGTCATTAACATTGGGAGCTATATCTAGTAGACTTAACATAGCGGAGCAATAATTACGTTCTTCCAAATCCTTTCGAGATCTTACGTATCGTCGTGATCAAATAAGTGGGTCTGAAGAAGCCGCTAACATATTGAATATGTCTTCATTCTGTCTAATCCGTGAAATCTTGCAAGTATTAGTGTTTCTAAACTTTTTGTAGTCTTTGTTTTTGCATTCCTGGGCTTCTTCAGACAACTCTCCCATTGGTAAGCACTGATACTCAATTAAATTTTTACCATGAGCCAAAATCTTATGTACAGTAGGGGTAAGTTTCTTTTCAGGGTACAATTGAGCCAAAAGTTTGGCAGTTTTTGATGCACACTCATCAAACTTTGGGCCATTCACCATTTCTTTAGAGTTAATAACATTAAGGATAACAGCCAACCTTTTTATTATATCAATGTTGACACCAGTAATTCGAGATGTTACCTCATCATTTTCAAAAAAAGCCCTAGACATATTACCATCATTGGTGTTTCCGTACCCCTGCTTTAAGCAGTCTACTTTTAGTCCAAGGTTCTTAAAAAATTCCTCTTGTATTATTTTTTTTTCGAACAGACTGTTTTTCTTTGGTGTAGTGCACTCATCAAAACATTCTCCCTCTCGCGAAATAGTATATGACAGTTTTAAAAATAAACTCCATGCACCTGATTCTTGCATGTAACGGAGAAATTCCGTATTCATAGTTTTGCTCATCATTTGAATCGTTAAAATTTTGAAAGTCTTTCTGTGTCTTTTTGTAAATTGCGCACTTCAAAGTTGACGAGGTATCTGTTATTACGTTTAAGACTTTACCATCAATCATTGTAAGAAAAAATTCAAAATCTATTAAAACAGTTTTTCCATTCTTCATTTCAACAACAGTAGGCGTCAGTTCAGAAATTTGCTCTTTTATATTGTTAACAGTAGATTTGATTACTTCTGAAGACTCCTTTCAATATTGAAAAAGATGGGTCGGCAAAATTGAACTGATGATGGACGAGGATTTTTCCAATGCTCAGAGATTTCACTTCTAAGTCGTAAAGGAACAACAGAAGCCATAAACATATTTGCATCTGTAATAGTTGTGTCATTTATTGATATTGTTTGTTTATAAGCACTTTGACCGGATGATCCATCACATCCCCACTTATTTATCAACGTGAGCCTATCTGGAAGTAATACTGCCTCCCCTTCAGGTAAACTTTGAATAAGGCGTTTGGCAGTATGATCCATCAAATCTTGAAGTTTTACCTCTACCGATACTTCGGTTACCTTTACATTAGATGGCACTGCTTCTTTTTTTGGCAGATGTTACTTTTTTGTATCCAGGAAGAATATTTACATTATGATGCCTTTGACAATCCCAAGTCCATAAACAACGCTAAAGCTTCTTCCATGGTATACTTTGTTTGTGAAGCATTTGGTGGCGTTGGAATACTCTCTTTTATTCTGTGCAATCGTAATAGGCTTGCAATCGCTACTACTTTTGTAACGTCAGATCTTACCTTTTCTTGGTCTTTCGCATACTTAATGGATAACGCTTCCGACAAATGTGCGGTACATATTACATCTGTAACACCCTTAAGCTTCCGTTTTCTTGTGAACGATGAACACTCTTCCAAAGATTTTGATAGTCTTCCTCTGATTCGGTCAGCAGATGTATGAGCTTTTTGTGAGTTTTTAAATATTGTTAATTCATTTAGCCAGGGAGAATTCTTTTTCATGAAGTTTTCCGTTGTACGGCTGGAGGCTTTCCATTTTGCTTTAAGAAACATATAAGTGCTGTGAAGTTTGGATTTAATACCATCGCTTTCTTCATATTCTGATAAAACTTTTAATTCTTTTATAACAGCCAAATTAAATGCACTTTCATCTTCCGAGCTTCTAAATAACTCAAACAATTTTAAATTTTGTAAAGACATTGTGCTTATTTATGGATAAATAATTTCGAATTTATATATTAATAATGTTAAACTTTTCACAATATTTTATTGTTTTTGCTTTGTTCTCTTTATTAAATGTATTTTATTTTAATTTATTTCCTTTTACATGAATTTTTTTTATTTGATTTTAATTTTATCACTAGTTTTTTGTTTAAAATGTTTTAATGTTTTTTTCCACACACTTTTTTCACTTTGATTGTCACTGGCTAGATATTGAGACTAGATAACATTATTAGCACAGAATATTTGGAAATAAAGCTTTAAAAAATGTGTGTGCTTGCCGATGCCTACTACAATATTTTTTATTTTTGTTTTTTATTGCAAATGTTCAGTTAAGTGCAAGATGAAATACTCATTGCTTTAATTTCATTTCTTTATAATTAGCTGTAGGTTCAATTTTAACAGCTCATTCACTATGGTTCAAAAAAGTTAATACTTTTTAAATTAAAAACTTACTAAAAATAAATTTAGATAATTTTTTTTTGTCCGTTTAAAAAATTCTTAAAAATCCCAACATGACACATATACTTGTACTTAAGTATTTTTTTTGCAATTCATATGTTTTACATTTTTTTTATTTAAAATCCCAAATTTAAACTTCTAAAATATCTTAATTCGTTCAGGAGATAGAGCTCATCAAAGTGGTAACTTTTCCGAAATTTTTTTCCGCTAGGGGGCGTTGTAAGCGAATGAAAAAGCATAAAAAAAACTAAATAATAAATTAAAGACCAATACATCTACTAAGTTTGGTATACAATTAGAGTGGATCTCAATGCTGCCCAAAATCTGTTTGAAAAAATTTGGAAAGAAGGAAGTGTTGCGATTGTTTATTCAGTTTTTTTAAAAGGGCTCCAATGTACGATGGAAATTCAGATTAATTTTGTAGACTCAAAAATGACTCGAAAAAACTGTAATTTATGAGTTAAATCCTGATTGACACAATCATTTTCTGACTCAAAAAGAGGGCGCTTTTATTTGTTTTTGTGAAAATTGTTTACTATTGTTTTGTGTTAATAAGAATGAACCATATACTTGTGGCAATAAAATAAAACGTATGTAAAATATTAATAACACAATTCTCCCTATGGGAAATGGGACCGGTCCTGCGTGTGCCACAGGATCGATCCCTTCGTGCCAGAGACCGGTCCTCTACTAAACAATACCCTATGTAGACAACTGTCAACTTTAACATGGGCTTGTCATAGGAGGGGGTCATTTGTCCTGCTTTAAACCACATAGTGGCATGCCACAGGACTAACCAAAGATGAGCATAAAGATGGGCATAAAAATAATCGAAAACTAAACAGCTTCCATTGGGTAAAATTCTGGCCAATTGGCTTTTTCTTGTTAATAAGCATTCTGGTTAAGTGGTATGTCCTCCCTTTACCAGTCACAGGATTGGTAATTTTAGGAAAGTTTACACTGCTTAACAAACTTCAGTATTAAATTATACCAGTCCTGTGATAAGTCCTACTTTAACCAGTCACTTTTAGGTCAATTGACCCCTCATTCCCCATAGGGCTGTTCCTCATAGAATTATCGCGGTTTGAAGACACTCGCAGTCCTTTGAGTAAACCACTTTCATACGAAAAATTACATTTTTAATAATATTTATTGAGCCCATTTTGGAGCCCTTTTGCTGGCTAGGATAGTGATTGCACAGAAAATTTCATATAGACAAATAAAAACATAACAAATATTACATTATTCAAATCCAAAAAACAGGGTCACTGACGAAGGTTCAATACCAGAAACTGCGCAGTCTGATTCAGAAAATTGAAAATTTGCAATGTAGTTATGATTTTTAGAAAATACACTCATTCTTCTCTACCCCGTCTTTCACAATTAAATTAAATAAAATTGCATATTAATTATAATATTAATTGCAATTGTCTGAAAATGACGTTAAAATTCAAACTCAAATTAATTTAATTGAAATAAAAACAATTCAAAAGACATCAAATAAAATTACGAAAATATAAATAGTTTTGGAATTCCAAATATTTTTGTTTACCAAAACTTTAACTACCCTGTCAGAAAAATACAATCGGCACAGTGTTGACAAAGCGTCGGAGACGGACCGTTAAGCGTAGGCAGAACGTTGCTTTAAAAATGTTGACAGTATTGTCCTGTTACCCGATTGATAACTGTGGCCAACCGTTGGGTTTTAGCGAACTTGACACCGTTGGCAAAACGTTGGTAATTAAAAAAATTTGGTGCTTTTAAAATAGCTTAAATTAAATTAATTTTGAGAAATATGTGTAATAAAACACATTTACAAAGCAGCAATACAGTTCGGTCTTAATCTTATACATCTTATACTTAAATGTGTGAAATATTAAGAAATATTAAAAAAATGCTTCTATATGATTATATTATTGGTAAAACAATATTGGCAATGAATTTTGCGGGTGGTACTGGCAAAGCACATGCTTTGCAATCCAACTAGTGTTTTGCGAGTTTCGATATTAATCGTACCTTTGGTCATTTTTAACACGATGGGTTTTACAAAAATATCAGTGGTTGGCAAGTACTATTTTGTTGGTACGGTTGGCAATTTCTACATGGGTACTTTTGCACAGTTTTGCTATAAACACATAGACGACTGCAGCTACACGACTACAGCCTGTCAAAAATAAAATACACACGTTTATATGAAAACGATTATTTTGGCACCAACACAACTACACGGCTACCCGACTACTTTTGCCGCTGTAGTCAACTTAGGTTAATTTCTATTTTTGTTGGCTGCAAAACAAAAATAGTGTTGACAATAAAACAAAATATGTAACAAATTAGTGCTTAAAAATATTTTATTTTGTTAAACACAAAAAACGTCGCAACATCAAATGGTATAATTGCATTAATATTCAAGAGGGGTTATATAAATTTATTTTCACGTTATAATAATGTATTATAAATAAGTAATTGTATTTTTAAGTGAACTTTATATACGTGTCTACAACCAAGCATGTTGTTCTATTTTAATAAAGAAAAAAAAGATGTAATTGGCACTACTGAAACAAAAATGCATTTGTATCAGGGATGTTAAATGGAGTTTTCAATTTTGTACCAACATCCAAAAAAAATTGTACTTTTTGGACGTTGACGGTACCATTTTTTTTTTAAATTTATTAAAACGACAAAAAAAATACATAAAAATTCTCTTGTACAGAAAAAAAACAAAACCTTCCAATAACATACATTATATGTATGAATAAAATAAGGCATAAAAAAGTCTTATGAATATATGAGACCAAATCATGGAATTATTTGTTTAGTTAATAAACTATTTGGAATTTCTACATCATAGCAGCAAAAATTTGTCGCTCTTAACCAATCCTTAGTCTGTATGAGACTTGATAATGTTGGCTAATGTAGTCTGTTTCTTTCCTTAGTTTTTATTATATTTTGAAAAGAAAAAAACTCTTTCCACATTTGCAGACCAGTGTGGAATGGATAAAATTCCAGCAACGACTAGAAATGTCTGGAAACATATTGACATTCAGTTCATTTTGAAAATTAGCTACTACAGACCAAAAACTACAAACGTTTTAATTTTTTAACGACTTCAGTTAAAAAAATTTTAGTTTTTACTCTGGCTCAAGTAATATTTTTACTAAGAAGACAAGAATGGAGCAAAATTAATGATTAATCGGTTTTTTGTTAAAGTTCTGCCTATTATGGAGGCTATAACTTTTCTAAAACATTGGGTTCTGATGAGATCTTTAACCAGATCGAAATACTAGTATTAACCTAGCTAATATGTTTGATTTGCTTTATTTTTGTAAATATACGGAGGTTGAGAGCTCGTTCTAAATTAAACATATATAAGATTGTTTGGAATTTTCTTTCATTTCTTTAACAATAATTTAATTTTCGTTTGAGTTTGAATTTTAACGTCTTTTCAGACAATTGCAGTTAAGACTATAATTAATATGCAATTTTATTTAATTTAATTGTGAAAGGCGTGGTAGAGAAGAATGAGTGTATTTTCTAAAAATCATAACTACATTGCAAATATTCAATTTTTTCTGAATCAGACTGCGCAGTTTCTGGTATTGAACGTTCGTCAGTGACCCTGTTTTTTTGAATTTTTGAATAATGTAATATTTGTTATGTTTTTATTTGTTCGATTGCGTCTATATGAAATTTTTCTGTGCAATCACTGACCGTGGTATAGATAAACTGATTTCTAATGCCACATGCACTCGCACTACACGTTAGACAGAGCGCTTTAGCCCTCTGAGCTATAGTTAGGTCGAGTTTTGTTGTGATTAAAACTAGTTTTATTCAATACACGGTGTTTTTGTTCTTGCATACATAATCTCAGAAGTACAACTCCAACAACACAACAGTTCTATTTTTAGAAACTCACCTCACTCTAATGTCCACTGTTTTCCCATATGTTATAAGTGATGCCATATCTATATATCAATTTTCACTTCTTCAGAATTTTTATAAATTCAAAATAAAAGTGAAGTTGGCTGCAACAAGTGTCAATATATGTAAGAGCTGCCAGATAAATTTTGTAAAAATCGTAAATTTTTAATCGATATTAAAAAAAAAAAAATGCCAACTTTATTCTTCAAAATCCTTAAAATGATGATAAATCGTAAAATCTGGCGGATATAGTCGCATATATTTTAAGAGCTCATTACATAAAACGAATAAATGCAATGAAAAAGGACACAATAACAATTTGTTTGCTATACTAAAAATTCAAAAAGGGGAAAAATTAAAAATGTTTAAATTGTACCAAATGAGTAGCGGTAGTACCACGGTACTTTAGAAGGTCAAAATGTACCAAACAAAGTACAATTGTACCAACTTTAACATCCCTGATTTGTATAAAAAACAGCTATTGATATTTTTAAATTGAATCGTGATCAGCTGTTTACTATGCTGCTGTCGTTTCCAAAATAATAAGTAGCTGACCACACGGCGACGATTGCAGTCAACGGCATTTGCAGTCGTGTAGCTCTGCAGTCTGCTGTGGTCTATGTGTTTATAGCATTTGTCTTTAGTTTAACTATATTATATTTATACCGCATTTATACTACAGCCGAAATCTAGTATATTTTGAAAACTTCTAGTTTTTGATTTTAAATTTATACTGAATTTGACAATAATATACAAGTACACTCAGGGAAAAAGCTTCATCATATTTATGAAAAACGTCATAACTATAATTAACAATAATCAATTTAATTTTACTTAAAACTAAAAAATATAAAAGTACAAGAATAAAATAAATGCAATTTTACAACTTTTACATGTTTTATTTGCAACATATGTGTATATTATTTTAGATTTAAATTAAAAAAAAAAAATATCTTCCAAAGTTCGAAAACAGGAATCGAAAAAATAACGCTTTTTTTAATTTTTAAAGTCAATTTCTAACGTAAAATGTTAAACTTATTTAAATAATTATACAATATGTATCTTTATAACTTTTGATTTTTAATTTGATTTTTTAATGAAGATTGATTAAGTTAATGAAGATTAATTAAGTTGTTAAGTGGTTGATTTGTAATGAAGTTAATTTAATTCGTTCATTAAGATTTATTAACTTCATTTGACACTATATTGAAATTTGAGCTAGTGGTAGGAAGAAAAACGCGTCACTTTTGTTTAAGGGAATTGATGAGTTTTTTGTTGAAAAATTTTTATTTTCTTCTTTATTAAGTACGTAGTATTAAATTAGATTAAAAATTATAATTTTTTTATTTTATTGTTATATTTCCGATACGGCTTCTTATAACTTTTCTGAAAATCTTTTTTTTAACAACGAGGTCGTTGTTTATTTAAATTGATTTAAAATTTAAAAACCAGATAACACGAAATAATACAGTTTTTGCTCGACTTTTTCAACTTTTTGGAAGTAGATTTTTTTCTGATGAAAAAATCGAAAAGTTGACTTTCTTCTAATAAAAAAAGTCGACTTTTACTTTCGATTTTTTTATTTGTCACACAATTTATGGCTTAAAAGTAAATTAAGTTCTAGTCGATAACATATTTGGCAAACATAAAGCCATTGTTTCCAACAAAATCGTTCAATATGACATAAAACCCAAAAGTGAGCGAAAAAAGCGTAAAATGAGGTCAAATCCTATAAAAAGTTCCGATTTGGATATAATTTAGACAATTGTAAAGGAGAAGTAGAGAATAAGTCTCTAATTTCGTTACACGGTGAGCATGTAATATCAATACACTAAATTAGAATATGTACCTCAAGTGTCAAAATTCATTTAGAGCTTCATTAAATTTCACTAAATTTGGGCAGCTTTAAATGATTTTAGATTTTTGGCAATGTGCTTGATGAGATTAGTTCTATAGTCTAAAAATTTTTTGTTCGCTGTCATTAAAATTTTATTTTAAAATTTTTTAAATTTTTTTTAAAGTCTTGGGAATACTTTTGGGGTTTTTGGAAAAACCGCGATGTGAAAAAATGCCAAAAAGTATTTTTTTTCGAACTTTGTCTTAAAAATTGGTAAACTTTGAGAAATATTTCTTGAAAGCTTATTTTACGTTAATAAAATGTGAGGTCGTTATCATTACCAATAAAGCATAAATTCTACTTTCAGATGCCAATTAATTGACCCCAACCCAATCTACAAAATAAGGTTTTTCGTGAATTAGAAATTGTTATACATTAATCGATTAATCGACTTTAACTTTGAAAAAAGTCGAAAATTCGACTTTTGAAAAAACGAAAAAATCTAATAGTCTTAAGGTGTTTTCTTTTCTGGAAAAAAGTGTTGCCTTCTTAATGTGCAGCATTTTTAAAATTTTGCCCTCGCCCCATTAAAATTAAGCATTTTTACAATCAGAATAGAACACAATTTCATTACATATTACATTTATTTAAAAATATATGTGTTTTAGTGTTGTTAAGGTTCGGGTTCGAATCCCAGCAAACTTTAAAAAAAATTGATGTTTTTTTAATAATTAAATTTTGTTTTTTTAATTATTTAAAAAATTTGAATTTAGCTCCATACATTTTTTTCAATTAATTTTTTTTTTATAATTTAGTTTGTAAGCGAATTTCAGATTAAAAAAATTATTAAATAGTTACAAAAAGAAAAAATTAAAAAAAAATAGCAAAAACATATTAAAAAAAAAATTAAATTTAACAAAAAAAAAAAAAATATAAAAAAATGTGATACCAATATGGGTTCGAACTCGGGATCTTCTGTGTCAGAAGCCAGCACACTACCACTCTGCTACCAAGGTGAGAGTTTTCTCGCCAAACACTTTGCAATATATACACATGAGATTGGTAAGCCAAAAAAACAGGGCAACATCCAACCCTGTAAATTTTTTGAGGGCAGAAAATGTTGCATTTTTTGCCTTTTATAAGGCAACATTTTCAGAAAGAAACACGGCACCCTCTCAGAGTGTTTAGCTTATTTTAGAAAAGAACACAAAAAGGTAATTTGAGGGCAAAGTGCAAAAAAATGTGACATTTTTGCCAGAAGAAAACGCCATTAGACTTATAAAAATTTTACAAAAGTCGAATTTTTGTTGTAACTATATAAACAAGCAAAACTAAAATTTTCTCCCTTTGCTTCAAAACTGGTTTATATCTTGTGTGAGAAGTGAGAAAAACCTACAACACGCCTAGAAAACAAACACTATAAGGGCTGCAACCAATGACGAAAATTTATTTTTAATACATTATTTTTAAAATGCCGCGCTTAATAGTTTAAAACAGGAGTGCCCAAAAGTTCCTTATGGAAGAGCAAACACCAATACATTTAAAGAAAAACTAATTTTTATTCAACATTTTTTGTTGTAAAAACCAATACATACAAAGAAAAAAATATTTCAATGTTTACCAGCAAAGCATACGAAAGTGTTGTTGCTTTGCGCTTGCGTGTATAAAGTGAAGAACGACAAAAAAACTAATAAGAATAACTAATAACTAATTGTGTATTTCGTATTGCTAGTGCTGAGCGCTCTAAATGTGTATTAAAACACACAGCCTATAGCTAAGTGTTTTTACAAAAACAAATGAGTACCAAGCGCATAGGCCGTGGGCACCCCTGGTTTAAAATATAGTTTTGCTTTTGTTTTAGCTTTAGCTTTAGCTTTAATTTCGTTTTAGTCTTTCTTTTATTTGCTCTAGCAACAAAAGAGCAAATAATGTAATGTTTAACATCTTGTTCTTGATTTTTTTGGCAATGAAATTAAAAAAATATGTTTATATGTAAAATTTTTATAGATCAAGTAAAGTTAAAAACACAAATTCAAGTAAAAAATTTTGCATTTGAATTTAAAAAATATAATTTTCTATAAAAAAAACATCAATTAAAATTCCGTAAATAGGAAAAATTTATTTTCACAAAGTTTATGAACATTTTTTATGAAGTGATGAAGGTCTATGAAAATTTTTTTCATAATTTTTTTTTTCATCACATTTATGATGTTTTCATAAATATGATGAAGAATTGATTACAAACATTTGTGAAACAATATCATCAATATGATGAAACTTTTTTCATTGAGTGTAGTTTTAAAAAACTAAAGGGTCCGCCAAATAACTTTGTTTTTTGAACTCCTGAACCAATTGAACTTTGTATGGCGTCATACCAAGGTCTTTATGCAAAATTCGTCTCAATGATGGCTGTAGTATAAATGTGGTATTACAATAATTAAAATAAAAATCAAATAATAATGTTTCAATTTCAAACAAACATACAACATGCATCTAAAAGTTTTAATATTTGCTACAAATCTGTGAATTAATTAAAAAAATCCCGCACAAAATTCCCGGGATTGCGGGATTTAAAAAAGAGCGGATTCCAGGAAATCCCGGGAACACAACCCCCAATGTCAATGCATTGGTAATGAAATCATCAATTCATTAATCCACTTAATCCATTATATAATTATCAGACTTGAGCGACGTCAATTACATTTCATAATCATTCACTTGTGAAATTTTTCTATATCATTAATAATTTCAGACCTACCCTCACACTTGTGATCTTAAACGCTTCCTTGGAAAATTTTCAATTTTGTCAATGCCAGACATGGGACATAATACCAATATCTGTGTATTTAATTACAGGCGAATTACTTTTTTTATGTTCCATTTCATGTAATTGGGTGTAATTGAGTTATTGACCTGTAATTAAATACCCAGACGTTGTTACTATTTCCCATGTTTGGTATTAAAAATTTTACAAATTTTCCAAGGAAGCGATTAAGCTAACAAGTGTGAGTGTACACAGAAAAAATTATCAACCTAAAATATCTAATATAAGATTTGATTAGAATTAAATTTGTTTCTAAACTAATATTTAATTGAACCAATTAATATTTTAATTGACTTCTAAATATATAAATACATATTTTATTTTAGACATAATTCTCAGATTATTTTTTCATACACTGTAGCTTAAATAGAAAATGTTCAGTATAAAATACCAAAGGCATTTGAAGTTTACAAACAAAACAAGCACACATACAAACAGAATCAGCATTAACAAAAACACACATACCAACGTATCGCTCACCCATTTTTTTTTTCTAAGTATCATAATTTTTTTTTTTGTAGATAGTTATTTATAGCTTTTTTTCTTTTTAATTTTCAATAAAAGTTTTAATTAATATTATCATTGCCGTGATAGGTGCAAAATCAATTAAAATGTTAATTGATTCAATAAATTTTTTAATTGAAACCCGTTTTTAGTTTTTTCTGTGTAGGTCTGATATTATTAATTATATCGAAAAATTTCACAAGTAAACGATTGTAAAATGTAATTGACGTCGCCCAAGTCTGATAATTATAGCATAATTTTATAGCATTTTAATAGTAGTGGCATTTTCAAAATAATGAAACCATTGCGATGTAATGCTTGAAATAGGTCCAATCCAACCCATGTAAAATGTTTTTCTTTTTTTCTGGCTAAGTGGTAAAAAGTTTTTTTTATTTATTTTAGGTGTCACTGATAGCATAAAAATTTCAATAGCAATTCCGATGCATGAACAAATCAATAATCAATTTAATAAAAGAAAAATTCTATCCTGGGATTTATTTTAAACACGTTTAAAAAAATTTTTATAACTAAATAACATTTTTCCCTTACCCAATATTTATTTTGTAAGAGGGAATAAATAAAATTATCGCCTTTCAACGCCCTGAGGAAATGAAATGAAATTTATAGAAGGGATTTATTTCGAATAACACTGGTCGACAAAAAAAATTTTTTTATTGCTTTAAATTTTAATGCAGAAATTTTGATTCTAGACATCGAAAAAGGCCAAAATATCCACACCCATCTTTTAAAATTTGTTTTTACGGTTTTAGATCTATATGTAAATTTTTTTGAGATTTTACCATCAGCAGTGTATATCACTTAAGGCAAGTAATAATACACGAACAATATTATTTATGCATCTATCAAAAATCAACCAATCAAAATGTTTTGTTTTTAAATTTGAATTTAAAAAAACTAGATTTGATAAAAAAAATATTTTCCCTTTATTAGTAACATAAAAGAAACCAAAATTTGACATTTAGAAGTCAGACCCAAAAATCGTGTCGACCGATGTAATTATTATATTGAAAGAACATAAAAACTAGCAATGAACAAAGAAAAAAAAAAACAACAATTTTCAATCAAATAAATTAAATAAAAGAAAATATAGGCCTAAAATAACATTTCTGCAAAAAACAACAAAAAAAATATTTAATCCTTAACCCATTCCTGCCTATTGGGTATTTAAATACCCAAAAAGGAGCCATCTTAAAAAAATTTATAGCTAAAGCCAGATAAGAGTTGCATCAAATTGATTTTTACAGGTAGGTGGAGAAAGGATAAAAATACTTTAGCAAAATGTTGGTGTCAAATTAGGGGTTAGTAATTATCTGTTCAATTGTCTGCAAATTTACATATTCTGAAAGAAAGAATTGAAATTGCCTCTGAAAAATTGGAGAAGCGACACATCGGAAAACTTTATTGTTGGCTAATAGTGTTAGGTATTCTTTAAAGTGCAAAAAATTTGTAGCTGGGTAGGACCACTCACTTGGGCTACAGGTATGATTTCATGACATGACCATTAAAATACGTATTTTACAGTTTTATGAAGTACCCTTGCTTGAAATATCGATTATTTTCAAGTAAAAATGAAGAGTTTACATGAAAGAGCATAACAAAATAATGTAACTAAAAAACCACAGAGGAATTATTTTATATCAGTGGTTAATTCATAAGTCCCAAGTATGGGAAATCGAAAAGAAAATTATATCAAATAACTTCCAAAACCTTAAGTAAAGAATGTGTGCAATTTCATCGATATTTGACAATGGAATCGGGGGTCAGGCATTAATGGGTTAATTTCAATAAAAAAAAAATATCCTTAAACAAACTTTTTGACAATAACTTGTACACTCCAAAAAAATATCTGTTTCCCCAACCGAATTTAACGGTTATTTTGCAAGATTTTGGGTTTTACTTTTACTTTGGGGTAAGATTACACAAGGCAACAATTTTGAAAAAATTTTAGGGGCTTTGAAAACCACTATACAATTTTGATGTATTGTGGTCCCAGTAGTACAAATATGGTTCAATTTTGAAATTCTATGGAGAGGTTTTTTTTTAAAAAATTTTTAATTAAAATTATAAATTTTTTTAGACGTTTCTCCACATAATTAATGATAACTAAAAAAAATTAGTCCGATATTATTCAAATAAATTTAGAAAAACTGAAATTTACATAGCCTTTAATCCGTTAATATATTGCGTTTCAATCGGCTCAGTAGTTTTGGAGTTATAATAAAAAATTGAGGGAAAAAATATTTTTTTTACGTGAAAATAGCAAATTTTTTTGTTTTAAAAAAATCATAAAAAATCGAAAACGTCAAAAATCGTTCAGATTTATTGCTTTATCGCAAAGCCACATGTAATAGGAACAAAATGAGATATCGATCATAAAAATCGATTGATTTTTTTCGAATTTATTCACAATTAAGTGAATTCGCTCATTTTCACCAAATTTTAGTTTTTTGTCTGATATACATAAAATTGAGTAGTTAATGTTCTTCTTTCGATTGATTGAATTTTGAAAACATTTTCCCCATGCTATGTACAAATTTTCACATCAAAAATGCATTACATAGTAACATTCGTGTATTTTTTGGCAAAACCCTACCTAGAATATACTGATTCTATTCTTCGGAAAGACATTTGTGTTGGATGAGCTTAAATGTAAATAAATAAATAAATTAAATAGTAGAAAATTTATATTTTATTATTCACATTTATTATAATAAATAAAACAAGAAAATAAATAAATAAATATGTATTATAAACTACAAACTCTGAAATTTTCTTTTAGTCGATTTTCTACTATTGTTGAATAACGAAGTGTTACTCTGAATACTCCAGCAAAAATCAGCCATCATGTGTGCATCCCAGCGACCCTGGTATCGTTCCTCCATTGTCCGGATATCTTGGTGGAATCGTTCGCCCTGTTCTTCACTCAAGTCTCCTAGATTTTCAGGAAAACGATCTAAGTGACTGTGCAGGTAGTGTACTTTGATGCTCATGTTGCATCCAAGATTCTGGAAGTGAGTTAACATCTCTTCAACGTGCGCAACGTAATCATCACCCTTGTTATTGCCTAAGAAATTTTGAATAACCCATACAAACGAATCCCATGCATTCTTCTCAATTTCTGACATTGAACTGCCAAATTCAGTATCGTTCACCAATTTGCGAATTTGTGGGCCATCAAATATGCCTGCTTTCAGCTTTTCCATACTTAGATTGGGAAACTTCCTTGAAATATACTGGAAACATTCACTATCTTTGTTAAGTGCTTTAACATATTGTTTCATCAGACCAAGTTTAATGTGAAGAGGGGGTAATATGATGCGATCTCGGGGCACTAGAGCCACATTTATAACATTTGGCGTACCTGGAACTAGTGTTTCCCTAGAAGGCCATTGTTTTCTCTTCCAATGTTCTGTTTAAGCTCTGCTGTCCCATAAACATATAAAACAAGGATATTTTGTAAAGCCGCTTTGTTGGGCTAAGAGGAAATTTACCATCTTAAGATCAACACAAATTACCCACTTATGTTCATCATACTTTATCTTCTTCATGACCAATGCAATTACAGAGTATTCTTCTTTTACTTTGGTTGAATGTGCGATCGGCAAGGAGTGAAATTTATTTCCATTATGCAAAAGGACACACTTCAAGCTGCGTTTTGATGAGTCGATAAATAAACGCCATTCGTTTGAATCATATTTCTGTAAGCCCATGGCAGTCATCAAACCAGAAATATCTGTGCAGTACACAAAGTCATCCTCTTCAGCAAAATAATGAAGTAAGTCTTTTTCTCGAGTACGTTAATACGAAACTTTAGTTTCTTTAGTTATGAGACCTGTTTCTTTCATCCGGGACGCAAGTAATTCAGAAGATCTTTTCGACAATCCAAGGTCTCTAATTACATCATTAAGCTGATCTTGATTCCATGGTCTCGGCGAGAAATGTTTGTGTGGGATGAACTCGTCCTTTTCAGCTGTAGATGGTAGTGCTGGATCTGACATATCTGATTGGTAAGACATACTTGAGGTTGAGTGTCCTGGTGAAGATGAAAGCACATGACTACAGCTTGCACCCCGATCATATTCTATTTCTTGTGAATGTACAACTGCAAGTGTAAACCCATCAGCAGACCTCGTGGGGTAAGACCATCGCATATGTTTTCCAAAACCGCTTTTTGTACTTAAACAAAAATAACACTCGGATGCGTGGTTCGCTGTTTCTCTCCATAGCATAGGCTTCAAAATTTCCAAGTGTCGTCTGTAAAATGAAAAAAAAAAATTGAAATCAGGAATATGAAGAATTCAAATTTTAATTAAGAAATATTGTAATTATAAAATATTCCAAATCTATTAATTTATACTTACTTTACGTTAGAAGACTTCATAGATAAATTCAATCGACATGGAATGCATATAGTACTCGGTGTCCAATGCTGGTTCAAATTGTGCGGATAGATATTATAGCAATCTTGATATGACTTTTGCAATGAAGTTAAGAAGCACTTCCGTTTTTTCCCGGTTATATATTGGCCGCACACATAACAAAATAAATCTGGATCGTTTTTACATAAAAATGTTCTGGCTTTCTGGCTTATTTTTATTAATATTTGAAAATTGTTTTTAACTTCTAAGCTGTATGACTCTAATTTTTGTGTAGGTATTAAATGATGTTTGCGTTATCGCAAACACTTCTTGAATGAAATAAAAAGGGTCAAGGAGATCTTATAAATACTGATACTATAATTTGGGATAACCCTTTGTGTGGATACAGTTTGTGTGTGCTGCAAATTTTTTATTATTCCCAAGAATCCTAAAAAACATTAAGGACTTTTATGAAAAAAAAAAATCATCCGTTACAGGTAGCTAACGGAAAATAAGAGCACTTCAGCGTACACGCACATTTATGAGCGTTTTATTACTATCCTACCGCAATCGTAAAAATTAAACAATCTTTTGTTTATTACTTATTTTTTTTTAATTATTAGAATCATAAAAATGTCATAGAGGTTTTTCCCAAAGGGGTTTTGCCAAAATGCGTGTCGTAAAATGCACCTGAGTTTTTATGTTCTGCATTTTCATTATGTAGGTACAATTTTCTACAGTGCTTGTAAATATGCGATACCTTCAATTAATTGTAAATAAAAATGTAAAGCATGCATCGATTTTTATGATCCATATCTAGTTTAATTCGCATGATATGTAGCTTTACTACAAAAAAATAAAAAGTAATATTTTTTGCAGTTTTCGATTTTTTCCAGATTTTTGTTTTTCAAATTTTTTTTTTTTTTTTAGCATTTTTTTTTTTTTTGCTAACAATTTGTTTCATAACTTTGAAACTATTGATCGCATTAAAAAAATTTGTACACGTTCTTTAAAGATATTGTAAACCTTAATTTTTGTAAATTTAATTTGACAAAATCGGACTAGTTGTTTTTGAGTTATGACAACATAAGTGGAGAAATGGCTCAAAATATTGTCAATTTTAAAAAAAATTTTTTTTAAAAAAAAATTATCCATAGAATTGAAAAATTTTACCATTTTTGTACTTAGGCAGCCATGATGCATCAAATCTATATAGTGGTTAGTCAAGCCTTTTTTTGCTGTTGACCTGTGTTATTTGTTAATGGAAGTAGTCGGATAATTTTAGCAAATTGAGCGACTTTTGTACTTACAATTCTTTTTTTGTATTTTTTTTTGTCAAAATTACTGCAAAGTTCATGATTTTTTAAAATCGATTAAAAATAATAACTTTTTGCATATCCCTTCTGATGGCATTTTTAACTTGAGTTTTTCTTTATAAAAATTTAGGGAATGTTTCGTATGGTGGCCTGTTCCCTAACTGTTTTTTTTTTGTTTTGCATGAATGTTAAAAAATTGCCATAGAGCATTTTAAAAAAGTTTCGATTTTTTTTAGTTTTATTGTGTTGTCCCAGGTGAAAATGTTCATATATGATCATATATATGATCAATGATTGCTAAAATCGAATGAGCTAAATTGATTGAATTCACCACTAGTGAATTACACAAAAAGAATTCTTTGCGATTGAGCAAGAAAAAATTCATTCAATTTAAAAAAAATCTGATTGGATTTTTAAGGAATTCTATCAAAATAGAATTAAATTTTTGACATATATAGAAATATTAATTGTTAAATTTATTGTTATACAACACATTAATAAAACTATTTCTAAAAATATTTTTTTTTTGTTTTATTTTAAACATTTTTTATGCTGTTTTTCTTTCTTACCGCAAGTTAAAATATACGCATTTTTTGGGGGTTTTTACGCATATAAATATGTAGTTTTACCAGGGATGTCAGGCAATACCGCTAAAATACCGTTATCGATTAAAACCCCTTTTAACTGACTATCGTTATCCCTAAAATACCGTTAACGAAATAACTAAGAAACCGTTATGCCTCAAATAACGTTACCGTAATAAACGGAAATAGCGTTACCCGCATTCGAATCGGTTAGTAATTATGATTTAATCACATTTTATCCGTATATTTACACTTAAAACATGTTTTTTAAAGCAAAAATTCAGTAAAATTATTCATTTATTTATTAAATTTACACACTTTTTGTTAAATTTATGTTTTTCATTTACACACATAGAGTAAATCTACCGAACTTATAGTAGGAGATCAGTTTCCTAATATAAGTTCGGTAAATTTCAACAGAAATTAATTAGAGTATACGTCGAGATTATTTTTATGTTATTTTTAATTTATAACGAGCTTCCAACCACAGTATATATACAAAAATGAAGCAAATCAAACATAATAGCTAGATTGATACTAGTATTTCGATCTGTCTAGTGTCTAGGTGTGTAGAGTGAATCTCTACGACGGACTAAATTGATAAAGTTTAAAAATGTAAAATTTTTTTCTTTCATAAAGGCTACAGAGGCATTTCTTTTAAAACACATTTCACTTAGTGACAACTTAAGCGCTGTATTAATTCCGCCAAAATGTACATCAAATAAAAGATTTCAGTGAGCTGAAAACAAAAATCGAAAAGGCATTAAAGAATTCTAAGGACTTAAAACTTTATGGAGCGAACAAAATTTTCATAACCTCAAAAAGCATCGTTATATAAAATTTTTAATTTTGCGAATTTAAAAATACTTAATATGATTTCCTGGAAAACAGTAACTCTAAGCCCAACTAAATATCATAAAACCGGCAAAACATTCGTATTTTCCAAACTAATCGGGGTTTTCTTTTTAAGTCCTAATATAGGGCAAACAAAATTTTTGAGTGTATTTTTATATTTTTTGGTGGTGTAATGTATATTTTAAATTGTGATAAATAAATGAGACATTTAAATTGATGTAGCTCTTATTTAATCTAAGCAAACATTTACATTTTAATATTTTTAATTTGCGTGAAATCAAATTTTTTTCGCTAATATACACACGTCAAGGTCATTATTAAAAAAAAAAAACTAATTTTTGGAAAATATTTTACCTCAAAGTGTCGTAAATTTTTGAAGTTCTCCATATGAACTTGATTTGAGAATCTTTTGAAATAAATACAAATTCATATAAGAATTTAAATAACATTTGCGCTTTAAATTTAAAAAAAAAAACAACTTTGGAGTACAATGTATTGTTCTTTGTATGCAATTCAACACTTCTATCAATACAAAGAGAAATCGTTATTGTGAATTGTGGGTAAATACTAGGGTATTCAATCGGTATTCATACGGTATTCAATTGTGGATAAATACTAGGGTATTACTCGATTAATCGATGAATTTTAATAAAACATTTGTTCGAGTAATCTAAAATGTCCAATTTCGAATAAAGAATAACTCGAACAATTTTAGTCGAGTAATAGAGTTAATCGAGTAAATCAAATCAAAAAAAATATTGTTTTTTAGTTCACACTTATTCATATTCATATTTTACATGTTTAGTAGAGGTATAACTTATTTAAATGGCACCAAGATATAGGCAATGTTGTATTGATTAAAAAGATTTCTCTTTAGTCATTTTGAATAAAACCGATACCACAAGATCGCACCGAGACCAATTCCTAAAATATTAAACTTTCAGAAATTTTTAAAGATATTTTTAAAATATCATTGAACAATTACAATTATTATTATACTCGAATGAGAGGTTAGATTATCAAACTATAAACAATTTTAAGACCAAAAGATCTGATTTCCTGAAATTGAGGGAAATTTTTAAATACTATCTAAATATTTAGTCACTGTCTTACAAGATTCAAATTCAACTTAATTCATCACAATTTCTAAGTGTTCAGCTCGGATTCGTTCACTTTGTTCTTTCGTTAACGAAAGAAAAAAAAATTAAAATCAAACAATAATCTGTATTCAAAACTTCAATGGATCTAGTGTATCTACTTTTTTAACGACCGTGAATAAGTGATATGTTTTTTGAAGGCATAGACTGCTAGCCATTTTATTTTTTATATTCGCGATAAAGGCTAAAAGTTGTATTCCTACACAGAAAAAATTTTGTTCATAAATAGAACGAATTGCTTTCATTGATTTCAATTCTTATTATGTATGAACAAGTTCATGCTACGTATGAACTTTTTTTTTTTTTTTAATTTTAAAAACTTAGAAAGCCAGAAAAAAATTGTTTTAATTTCCATTTGTTTTTTTTTTTCTGTGAAATAAAAACGTTTCAAATTTGTCTTTTATAATAAAAAATCGTTAATTATTCTTAATTCTTGTTGTTAAATAAGTGCTCTGTGAAAGAAAATAAGAAGCTGTTAACAATTCGGTAATTTAAAAAGATAAAAAAATTAAGTGTGTTATGTGCAAAGAAATTTGCACAACAGCGAATAATTTAATAGTACACCTAAAAAGTGTTCATAAATCGAAAACCAATGGTGAATTTTATTGTACTCATGGAAAATGAAAAATTTGTGGAATTGCTGATATAATCCATGATTTTTGTTCACGATGTCCTACTAAGAACCTCTCTTTAGTGCTTCTAAATCAAAAAAAAAAAAATATATTAATTCGTCATTACGATATCTCATCCTCGAGGCAGCATTTCAGTAAAGCGTTTCAAAAAACTCATCTAATTATGATCCGAAATCATGAGTATTTTCTCCTGGGATATAGTGGTATTGTTCTATTTAACAAATTTGTAATTTATGTACATTATTTAATTTATTTATTCTCAATTTTTTGTATTTAAAAACAATAATAATAAAAATGCAGTTATTATGCATATAAAATCTAAAAAAAAACCTTATACTTTAATGGGAAAATAGATAAAAAATATTTTTAATTATGAAAATTACATAATATAGATAAATTTGGTACATACATATTATAAACATGTTTCGTAATATGTATGAACACATTCACAACTCGAATGAATAGTTTTTTGGAAACTAATTCAGGTTCGGTTTCATATTATGTATGAACAAGTTCATACTATAAATGAAAAAGATTTGGGAAAAAAAATCATGTTCGATTCATACAGTTTATGAAAAAATTCATTCTGTGAATGATTTTTTTTTCTGTGTTTTTTTTTTTTTTAATCGAACATTACAAAAAAAAAACACTTTTAAAAGTAAAACAACACAATTATACACTATTTAGGATCTTTTTAATTTTAATTTAATAATATTAACAAATAATTTAATTGGCTTTGATAAGAAAACATTTCCGAACTGCTGATTTTGTATTTTTAATTAAATTAATTAAAAAAAAATCATTACCATTTAATGATAATGAAATATTTTCTATTAGAAAAATCATTATTAATGATAATGAAATTACACTAATGCATAAGAAAACTAATTAAAATTGTTTAAAAAACCATTTGTTTATAAATAAATCCAGGGCTGAAAACAGGATTGGAAAATAAAAATACATATTTCCACTCATAACAATCCATGCTAAAATACGAAAAAAATGTCAAAACAACAAAATCTTTTGTCAAATGAACAAATTTTCGTTTATTTTACAAAATTTTTGGTTATTTTGACATTTATTTGTATTTTTACGCATGAATTATTATCAGTGTGGAAACGAAATTTAATGGAACAGAGAATAAATGTAATTTAAAAACTAAACATGAAGACCGATATGGAATGGGGATCAAGTGGAATTGGAACATTAATTACAGGTAACGAAATTCTATTGAACTGGTATAGAACTTATTTTTATCGGAGTATCTTAATTGATGTCGTTTAATTTCGGAGATACCGGCTATTTAAAGAATGTCATTTTATTAAATGGCTATTATCTCAAAAACTAAGTGAGATATTGAAAACCGAATTTTTATTTTTTTCGTAAAACATGACTTACATAACACAGACTGATAATTCATATCGCTCATTTACTTCAATAACGTCATAACTCAAAAATTTTGATTTTGTAGAAAACGAGTTTAAATTTTTTAATTTACTCCCACCTTGAAGAAAAAAGTAACGACATAATTTCTCTTAAGAGGTCAGTATACAAGATATCAATACGACTTTTTTACACAATGTGATAAGTGATATAACGAATAATTCTGCGTCATTAACCCTCTAGTGCGCAAGTAAACCAAATTAAGTAAAATACTATTTAAACGAAAGGAAATGGTTAAAAAAACAAACTTTTGTTCTAACAGTTTGTATAGTTTTCGTTTATAAGGGCGCAGGAGGCGAAAAATCCTTTGATGCAAATTTGCATCATTGCGCATTTAGCTGTAAATTCAAAATCTAAATGTTTATACTTGAATAGTGATTTAAATGGACAATGTTTTTGTTTCTTTTACAAAACCTACGTATTAATTATTTATTGTTTATGAAATTTTACATTTAAAAAAAAAAAAGATAATTTTGTTCATTTTTTATGAAATTTTACAAAGCAGTTTTGGTTTTTGTTAGACATAAAGCTATGTTACACTTGCTACAAATCAGTTGACTTTGGCCATTACACTGTTTTCTTGAAATTCCGGTAAGTGGTCCACATGATCGTGCCTGATATCTACGGATGGTATAGCTGATGCTGGACCTCGTTTTTTTGCTGTTGGACATGCAATCTTTCGACAGAAGGTGAATCGTTGGTACTTGGACGTTTCTGTTTTGTGTTTATTTTAAGAAGTTTATTTTACGAAATTTTAATAGTGAAAGAGTCCCTGTTGCTCGCTTATACAAAAACAAAGCATTTGTAACTGCTAGGTCCAGTAGATAGTAAACTAAACGCATATACCATTTTCTGGTTTTAATTTTTATTCGGTTCCGCCCCATCATGCTGTCTTAGAGATCAACACCGCCCATATGACGGTTGTACTCTTTGACAATCGCTGGGCACTTAACCATGATCGATTTGCGTTCCCGACGGTCGAATCTGCTAATATCATTTTCTGGTTAAACGCCAACGAATAAGGACAGAAGAGTTACGTTCTTATTATCTTTCCACAAGACGTTTGCGAGCTCTAAACCTTCAAAGTCAGTAACGAATTGAAATGATGATTCCCTAGGACATTTTTTTTATTTCTTGATCAGTTGGTAATTTACAATTTTGTATCCTATTTCGTCTGACTGTTACAACTGTATGTATGCCCTTTTTTTCCTAAATAAACAAGCAATGGGATGGCAGTGTAATAATTGTCGAAGTAAACTTTATAGTAACATCCATTTTGGACATTTCGTAATAGTCGTACAACAACGTTGGCAGAAGCTCCTAGATCAGGCTCACTTGGCAAACGTTTATGCGGCAATTTGTCTTGGCCCGTATATATTTCAAAATTATATGCAAAACCTGATACTCCGGAAAGTACAAATAATTTGTAGCCCCACTGTGTGGCTTTGCAGGCATATATTGTTTCAAATGATGCGAGGCTTTACTTGCGCACATTTGTTCATCGACAGATAAGCGTTCTTCTAACGGAATGGATGAAAATATTTCATTTAAACAGTCTACCAGTGGCCGATTCTTGTATAATTTGTCGTAATAAGGATCTGTTTGATCGGCAATGAAATTTTCATTATTGTTCAAATGAAATATTGATCGTATCTTTTCAAATTTTTTTTTAGGCATGCATTCCTTTCCGCAGTCCAAACCAATTTGGCTGTCCCATAGAAGGCGAATATTGAAGTAATTCACTATTGATGACAAAATTAGGATGCCCATTAATTGGTAAATATCAGTTTTTTTCCAAAATAAAGCTCTCTTTAATATTTTTTTGCTTCGCATAAAAATTAGATTTCTCAACTATATGTTGTCTTCATGAAAGAAGTAGTTGAAAAATTGGAATGGAGTCTGAAAGTTCTTTCCTCCAAATTTTATTTCGTCATCACTGACAGAAAATTTAGTTTTTTTCCAGACAATATGTCTGCAAGCCTCTCGTGTTAAGAAATTTGTGGCACCAAGTAGATTTTCCTGAATTTCTGGAGCTATATTTTCAGTTACATTTTCATCTTCACTATTCAAGTTGTTCATGAGATCCACAATATTTTCATCACCCAGAAGGTGCTCTAGATCTTCATTATTTAGAAGCTTACCTTCCATTATTTCATCTTCATCATCGGAGTAAAACTGTTTTCAAATTTTGAAACTACGGAGAGATTTTCGGTTTGGTTCAAATTTGCATCACAACAGTTAGGGTTAGCTTAAAAATCATGTTTTTTGAGTTGTGACGTTCTTACAGTAAATGATATCGTGTTAAGTGTTCTGATTCCACTCGTTCCCAGTTGCATTCTGGAAAAATGTTAAATATTATCACAGTGTTTAAATTTGTAATTTTAATTGTGTTTGTTTAATAAAAAAATTAATCTCTCCGGATCTCTCCCGGACGTAGCCTATTTTTATTATCATTGTGTATTAATTAAACTCCTGTGGAACAAAAATTTTGTCCGCTTTACTCTCTTTCGCTTAGTGTCGGAGATATCCGATATTTTATAAAATGCCTTGTATCTCGAAAACTAAACGAGATATCGAAAAATCGGACAACATTTTATCAAAACTTGAGCTATGTAAGACATAAAGATAATACTAATGTATAAAGTGTCAAAATTTCCATTCCATTCCACAACGTTCCATTTTGGACCAATGTTACATTCTATTATCGGAGTGCTTAAATATGAATTTTCACGTACGTATATGTGTAAACAAATAATTAAGACACCCTGTGGTTGTTCCATAAAAAATTAATCCCTCAGGATCCTTCCCAGTCCATGCCTATTTTTATTATCAGGGTTAATTAATACTCCGGAGGAGCAAACATTTTGTCCCTTTTGTGTTTTGTGTTTAGTGTTCCAATTTCACTCGTTTCATTTCGCTCTACTTTACTTGTTTTCAAACCAGACTGAAAATTAATATATTATTTCAAAGTAGCATGAGTTTGAGCGAGTGCTTTCCATCCCTGATTTGAGCTATTTTTCACAATTTTAAAAGCAATGCAATTTAAAACGATTTTCATTAATCAATGAAATTAAATCATCAAATTATTATCATTAATTATAAAAATTATAACGAAAATAATTTCATTACCATTGATTGATATCAATGAAATCATCATTTCCTTAGTCGACTTAATTCATAAGTCCCATGTAGGGGCATTGTGTTCTTTGAATAAAAAATCAATGAAAATATTTTTTGGAAATTATTCGAGTTACTCGAGTAATTTGAAAAATTTTCTCCATTAATAGAGTAAGTGCAAAACCCCCAAAGCGAGTTACTCGTTTACTCGTACAAAAGCGAACCCGAGTAATTTGAATACCCTAGTAAATACATAAAGTATGAATGAATTAATGTATTCATATGCACCTTTATAATACCTCACACACACACATACACCAACTTATACCCATAAACATTTGCTAAAGTTTTAAGGGCATCATTTATTCAACTTTAGCCCAAGGTTTGTTTACTCTACATTCAATGTTTATGTGAGTGTAAACACATACAGTCTACCTGTACAAATACATACAACATTTTATGTACACGTTTATGTAACTATGTTGATGTTGTTCTTGTTTTCTCTTTGTATTTGTTTGACGTTGATCCCTGAGGGTGTAAAACTATACTTGCCTTCATACACGTACAATTCATGTATGTATGTATGGATGTTTATTTACCATATACTTATGATAAACATTCCTAACTTTTGTCTTTAACCAACTTTTTCTACATTTTTTTTAGTTGTTTATTGTTATTTTATTCTACTTTTTTCCGTCTAAAGAATCGTCATGATTTTACAGTTAAAACGAGTTCGATGTGTGGAAAAAGAAAATAAGTCATTTTACATTAGCATTATATTTTCGTTTATATTTGTAAATTCAAATGTAAGTTTGTATGTGTATACCACACAGAAAAAAACTGGTGCGTTTTTCTAAAGGCCTGGTCACATACTTAACAGACCCGATAAAAGTGACAGATGCCAAAATTGTTTATATAAACCGTATTTTTTTTTAAATAACTATTTCTGTTATATCGTGTGAGGACGGGTAATAAATAGGGTATTCAAATTACATGGGTGTGGTTTTGCTCGAATAAACGAGTAAGTAGATTTTTAGGTTTTCAACTTAATCGATTAATCGAGTAAGATTAAAAATTACTCGATTAACTCAAATAATTTCAATAATTTTATTGATTTGATTTTTCCTTAAAAATACATAACAACACACACGCGAAGAAAAAACATGGTTGAGGGAACCATATTCATACAATTTTGGATTTATGATTGCGACAACCATGTTACTATGGTTGTGGCAACCATACTTTTATCTGCTTCTGTATCATAATATGATAATTAGATTACCATATTATGGTTCCAAATAGATTCCAATATTATCAAATTATGGTTCTGCAAATTTGTATGATTTATCATAAATATATATGCATGTTTTTTAATAGTAAATTTATTTAATAAGTCACACATTTAAATAAATTTAGGTTTTAAAATAATTTAAGCAATCAAATTGTCTTTGCGCTGAAGAAAAAGCTTTGTGAAACATTATGTCAACAATACAAGCTATATATCTGATTACAGCATACATCACACATAAAAATATTGTTAAGAATACAATTTTACAATACATTTATAATGATCAAACCATGTTTGCAGCAGTTATAATAATTGCATTATAACCATAGTATAGTCATAGTTATCATAGTATGATCATGTACAAGCATTTCGTCATCATTTATTACCATATTATGATTATTTCAAACATATTATGATTATTTCCTACTACAGACTTATAAGCACGTGCATTTTGTTTTAAATTTTTCTTTCATATTTTTTTCTTTAACAATAGTTTTTTGTGTAATTACAAACAATTAAAAAATAAAGCACTTTTTTATATCAATTTATACTTAATTTGTAACACTTCTATGTCCATATAATAAAAATAATTTTATTTAAGGGATGCGCGGCAATTAAAATTTTACCTATACTTCCAGGATAGACCGGGTTGAGACTACAAACTTATTCCTTCTTCCATAAACAAATCAGCATTACAATTAACACCACTACGTGTTTGTATATTTTTAATGTATTTTTTTTGTAATATTATTCAATTTATTATGGCTGACTGTTTCTCACAACTTCTTTTCACAAAATCTCAAACAAGAATGAAACTAAAAGAGCAAAGACGCTCATAAAAAATACAGACTGATCATCTTTTAGTTGGCGCAACTATATATAGGAATATGATAAGAAATGCTATATAGAGAGAAAGAGAAATTTTTACTAGAACATGGTGAAAGCAACCATATTATGGATGGAATATGAATGATACAACAATCATTTAATTGAAACAACCATTTATGACTGTAGGAAGCATAGTTTTGTGATCGCAATCTTTTTGCAACCATATTTTTTCTCAGCGTCCAAAGAAAAAAAAATCACATTTCTATCAAAATTAAAAATATACCTTATTTAATTATTTTCAAAAAATTAACAATATCTTAAAAAATAATACACAAATACACAGAAAAAACTAAAAATGGGTTTCAATTAAAAAATTTATTGAATCAATTAACATTTTAATTGATTTTGCACCTATCACGGCAATGAAAAAGAAAGAAAAAGAAAAAAAGCTATAATTAACTATCCACAACAAAAAAAAAATATGATACTTAGAAAATAAAATTGTGTGAGCGATACGTTGGTATGTGTGTTTTTGTTAATGCTGAGTCTTTTTGTATGTGTGCTTGTTTTGTTTGTAAAATTCAAATGCATTTGGTATTTTATACTGAACATTTTCTATTTAAGCTACAGTGTATGAAAAAATAATCTGAGAATTATGTCTAAAGTAAAATATGTATTTATATATTTAAAAGTCAATTAAAATATTAATTGGTTCAATTAAATATTAGTTTAGAAACAAATTTAATTCTAATCAAATCTTTTATTAGATATTTTAGGTTGATGATTTTTTCTGTGTAAGGTGTTTTACTTTTTTTTCGTTTTTATAAAGTTTGTCTTAAGAAAACAGTAGGGATATCAATTTTAGAATTTATACAAATATCAAAAATAATAAGTCATAGCTGTGTAGACCTTAGAAAAATATAAAGAAAAATTAAATTATCTTTTCGCCTTCGTTAAAAGAAATTCCGGTTTGAAGTTTGGAAGACAGATTTTTAATTTTTTTTTAACTTTATTTGTTTGGCAAAATAGATAATTTTTAGCTCATGTGATTACCATGTAAACACCTTTTTTACAACACCTCTTCCGATTAACTTTAAATTTGCTAGACGTATTAAACATTAAAAAATATTTTTTTCCGTGTTTACAGAAAAAAATTAAAAATTTTTTTGAAAAGGTTTTGGGCATTTGAAAATCGTAAAAATCGTGAAAAGTCATCCGACATGACAACTTTTAAGCTGATGTTTTTCTAAAACTAGTGAATGGATTTTAAAGTTTAATACCTTAATTTGAACCTTCTTTTTAAAACTTAATTTTTTTTTTTAATTTATTTTTTTATTTTTAAAATTTGGTTTCTTTTTACTTAATTTCTGTTTTCCACCATCTTCGAACAAGTCGAAAAATCTGAAAAAAAATTTTCTCAAAGCTCAATATAATCTTAATATTCCCTGTAAATTACAAGTTTGTTATAATTTTATTAAAAATAAAAATTATGTTTTTTTCGACCTTTAATTGTGCAATGAAAATGAAAATTATTCAAGTTCGAGGTCATACTCTATATTTCTTTATTAGGATATTGTTCTAACAAATAATCTATAGAGTTTTTTGTTTTCAAATTTATTATTTGACCCTTTCAGGAATGTGTTGATAGATCTATTTCGTGAATTTTCTAGGTTCCCATCATCAGAACACGTTTTGAAAGCGGTAACAATCCCATGCCAAACATCAAACATTCATATGAACTAGTTTACTCACTACATGAGAACTAATATACATATGAGTTTGAAGTTAAAGATTATAACCATTGATCAAAAAATAAATTGAAAACTTGTTTGTTGTGCAAGATCCACCTCTGGTGGATATTCAAACACTGTTTTTGTTTACAAACTAAACAAAATATAAAAAGGAGAGAACAACAAAAAACGTGTATTGAATATCCACCAGAGGGAGCATTTTCGTCAATAAAAATAGCGTTTTTTGACAAAAAAAAAAATTAATACATCAAAGAAATTATTATTCGTACTGATTTGATCAGTACATGTATAGATTTATGGTCACGTGTACTGATGAGCAAACATTTTGAGAAATGTTTTGTTTTGATCCATTTAGAATAAAGTTTCCAGAATTTGCAAGTTTTTCTACAACACAAAGCATTAAACATTTTACAATCTTCTGGAAACTGTAAAAAATGTTGAAAACTAAGAGTATTTATGTGAGAATCCCCTTTAAAATCTATGATTAGTTCGAAAGGAAGTGCTTAAGAAATAGCGAAAGCTTTAATATTTTAAACTTTTGGTAATTTTAAGGAAAACAAATATTCAGGACTATAAATGAGTCGTCAGTCTGCATATTTTTCGAAAGATACACTCAAAAAAAAAAGTTTGTAAAGTCAGCAAAAAATTTTGCTGAGTCAGCAAAATTTTAGTCAGGAGGGTGCTAGCAAAAAAATTGCTAATGTCAGCAAATCTTTTGCTGAAAATCAGCGAGCTGATTTTTACCAACAAAATTAGTAGATTCAGCAAAAGTTTTGCTAACACTTAGTAGATTAGAAATAAAAAAGCATTGGTAAAAATTAATAAATTTTTTGCTGAATTTTAGTAGACTAAAAAAAAACGCAAAAAAATTGTAAAAAAAATTGTAATTTAGTTAATATATTTGCTGAAAATCATAAAACATATTTTTGTGATTATTTTAAAAATAATTTACAATAATTACGAAATATAAAAATTTTCATTTTCCCACATTGACGACATGAATTAATTTAATATCTGAAAATATATAGAAATAAATATATATAACATAACAAAAATTTTCTTTCAACTACTTACATCAATGTTAGTCTAAATTATGCTTTCTTTTAAAGGACACAACTGCCGAAGATAATTATAGAAACGAAACGAAAAAATAAACAAAAACAAACGAAACAAAAAAAAAAAAAAACAACCCTTTTTTTTGCAATAAGAAAAAGGAACCATACTAAGATATGTGTCTTTGTCTTTCGCTTTACTCTGTCTACATGTCTGTATATGTTTGTTTGCAATTTGACCACACTAGATTATTAATCTATTAACATTTATTATAGAAATACATATTAAATTTAAATGTTTTCTTTTGTCTTTTATTTTATTAATAGACAATTATTTTCACAAGCCGGTGACAACGCAAAATTAAAGTTGTTTTAATCCTCAATTTTGTTTTATGTATGAAAAACAGATACAAAAGTCTTCCTTGGTTGATTTTTTTATATGTCTTATTAGAGTTGTACTTTTTAGTATCATTTTCCTCTTCTCTACTACATCTTGACATGCCGCGACATCTGCTTCATTCTGCATATATCTTTCAATCTGGTTGTCGTCCACACTATTAATGTGCTTATCAGCACAATTTTTTTTAGCAAAATTAATTAGTAAAACATTACTATATTAGTAAAGCATTAGTATAAAACAGTTAAGTGCTAGTCGATATTTTTGAAACTAAGAGAGATAGAGCAAAATCGGTATTTCGTACCTTGTAGTCTTTATAAACCACTTATATTTCCGGTAATAAATATGGACCTGCCTCTGGTCAAATCCGGAGAAAGCATTTTAGCATAAATTTTCTGTTGTTTTAGCTTAAAAATTACCCAGCAAAAAATAGAGCTTACCAGAAGCGCTTTCGGAAAGCATTATTTAATTCAAAAGCGCTTTTAAAGGAAATATATAAGGCATGATTTTTGTTCGAGATGTCCCACTTGGTATGTCTCTTTTAAAGCGCTTCTTCATGGTATGCATACTTTATTGCTTCATTTTAAGCATTATTCACTGCTTCAAAGAAAGCATTCTGAGAAGCACTACAGAATGCCTTCCCTAATATGCTTTATAGTAGGCAAGGCGGTGAAGCGCTATTTTGGAAGCATACAAATGTAGTTACTGCTTACCAAATCCAGGTTATTTTTTGCTGGGTATGTTGATTGAGCTAAATTCTTAGCTAATTTACCTAGTATTGTCAATGTATTGAACAGTCTAGTTAGTGAACATTTTTATCTCACTTTTAACCTAAAATTTAGGTCATCTAAATTTCGTAGAATACTATTCTCGACTTCTTGAAAATTCTGCTGGCGCAAATTCAGGTACACTGATAGAATTATAATTCATGATATTATACAATTTCATAGAATTTTTTTCGTGGATTCAATGAAGAATTTAATTAATATTAATATTAATTTTTTTTTTTCTACAAATAGAATATTTTTGGTCTTCAAAGTTTAGTGACTTCATAATGCTTGTTAGGAAAAGACCCTAACCACGTGTGTGATTACTAAGAAGACAAGAATGGACCAAAATTGTTGATAAATATTTTTTTTGTCAAGGCTCTAGCTTTTCTAAAACTTCGGGTTCTGATGAGATCTTTAGCCAGATCGAGATACTAGTGTCAACCTAGCTAATATTTTTGATTTGATTTATTTTTGTAAATATACTGATGTTAAGTTTTAAAACAAAACTCTGTAGATTATTTGTTAGGACAATATCCTAATAAAGAAATATAGAGTATGGCTAATAGAGGTGTCAAAAATTCGACCTATTTGGAAAACTAGTTTTCTGATATTTAAAAATCCGCTTTATTTAAAAACTGGTTTTCGGGTTTTTAAATTAGAAACCGGTTCTAGTTTTTTTAAATCTCTTTATATTGTTGATATCTGAAATTTTTTGTACAAATATAAAAAAAACTACCAAAAGTTTAAAAGTTGACATATAAAACTAAACAGATATCCTTTCTAAGGTCCTTTTTAGATATTTCCTAAATAAGGAATTAATTAGGAAAATCTAAAGGTTGGTGAGAAAAAATAATACAATGTCTGACGAATCATTGAGGTAAATAAATCGAACATATTTAAATTTATGAGATAGCGATACTTTTAAAACTTTTCGGCTAACGAAACTAATTTTGAATAAATTAAATGTAGTAAAATTATATTTGGCGAACACGGAAGGTCTTATGTGGAACTGTGAAATAAAAAAAATAAGTTGTGTATAAAAAAAATCTAACTATTCAATCCGTCTCACCTTAGTTGATAGGTGCCCTGGATAAAACTCTTCTTTATAAGCAATCCCTTTCGTAGACTTCAAACTTATTATCAGAGAAGACATACAAAATAATAATACTAAGAAACTTATATTACTTTTTCTATATTTTCAAGAAAGTCCCCGCATAACCTTTTTGAAGTTGACAAATTTTTATTTGTTAAACTGATCTAAAAATCAATATTTTGCCAAATTTGTAAAGCAATTAGGCTCTTGCGATCGTAGAAAATTAAAAAATGTTGTGCAGTAAATTGTGGTCTATTAATACAATAGTAGAAACGTGAAAAAATGCAATTTTAGAAATTGCACTTCATGCGGGAGGTTTTTGTTACAAAATTACCCGAAAAAATATTTTTTTTTTATTTTATTTTTATATTTATTATTTTATTGCATATCTCGTGATGGTGGGTAAACATTTTGCAAACAACATGTTCTAACCATAGCTTACATTTTTAAAGAAAAAAAAAAATCGGAATATCCAAAAAGCTTAAACAACATAATAGGAACATAGATACCCTACAGGCAATGATGAGTCAATTGCTCTAAAAGGACATATCCCGGGACTGGTTAAAGTAGTACATATTATGGAATTAGTATGATTTGCCTTTGATGTGGGGTTAAATGATGTCAATTATAATTAATGAATATGATGAAAAGGAGATATACCACTTAACAAGCACTGCCAGCCTTATTTTATATTCGCAATGTTTTTAAAAACTAGTATTTTTTGAAAAGTATTTGTAATAACTTTTTAAATTCCAAACAAATTTTTAATCAACAACCAAACGATTTTAGTTATAGTGCGTAAGTCATATTTATTCAGGGTATGTTCCGCGATATGTTCTTGAAGGACATATCTCGGAACAAAGCAAGCTTACAAAGCAAGCGCAGTACCGCTTGTGGGTAATTTGTCTTCTCAGGAACTGAGAGAAGCCCTTGTAAATTATTCCAAAAAAGTTAATGTATCTGAAATATTCAGTTTGAAAAATATTCGAAAATGCCGAATTATTCGAGACGAAAAAACTTGTTTCTCGAAAACCCGGTTTTTAAAAACCTGAAAAAAGAAAAAACCGGTTTCGTTTATTTACTACAAAAATTCATTAATATCATGCATATAACTATCTCAGTGTATAACTTAATTCAAACAAATAGCTGAGTCTGAAATTACTTTTGTACGCAAATTTTTCAATAATCTTGAAAAAGTTGTCGTTCATTTTATGTAGTTGTATATTTACCAGAAAACTTGTTCAACTTTAACTCCAATTTTTGTAAATGTTACACCTTTTTTCAGAGTGTATGTATTTGTTGACATTATTTCAGTTTGTTTAACGAGGAAACTACACAGTGCTGTAACCCGCAAATCTTAATGAATCTTCTGAGTCATTCTCTATGAAAACACCGAAAAAAATGAAAAATTGTTGCTGGACCATTTTGGATTTTGTTAAAATTTTGTGGAAATGTTCCTAAGGGTTCGAAGAACCAAAATCCAAGAGGAATTAATTTTTGCACACGGCACTACCGGTTCACGCAAAATAAAAAAACTAAAAAGTCTTGTTTTTGTGCGTAGTGGTTTGAGCTGTTAAAATTTTTCTGCTGGAGATATCTACATGATGAATACATTGTTTTAAAGCTGAAGGATTATAGTTTCTATCAAAAATATAAAATTTGCCTTAATGCATACACCCGAAAAATAACGTAGTATTGGAAATAAGCATATTTCATTGGTTTGTTTGTGTTTTTCAATGAATTCTAGTGTCGGCGCTAATGAATATAAAAGCATAATAATTCTCAGATACAAATTAGACATGTCGGAGAAAAATACAAAATTAAAATTGGCTCAATCTGGCAACTCGTTATGAAAAAATCGTTACTTGAAATTTGGAAATTTTGAAAATTTGCATATTTCAGGCTACAATTTGGTCATGTTTGTTAGCAGATACAGACTTGAAAATTACAGAGTATTTACTCCCTACTTTTAACTTTATAACACTTCAAGACCCGTTTAGTTATTTTCACTCCTCTCAGATTTACAGGGTTTTAAAAAAAGCCTTTTTGATTTATTGTATGTAATTTTATACTTCCCTCAATTGTTATATACAGAGAAATTAAAATAAAAACAAGTCTTATTATGAGGTAACAATGAATAATTATGGACTAAAAAATATATTTAATAAATTCAGTAGATTTTTGATGTTAAAAAATTTTACAGTGGTGGCAAAAAAATAGGCAAATGCTATATTTTTATCATTTAAAGTAAAAAATTATAGTTTAAATGTGGGTAATTAAGAATCGTGGAATAAGTTTTATATTATTTTCATAAAGTATTTGTTCTTATAATATTCGGATTTTCAAAGTTATCAGAAGCTGAAAACTTTCGTACTTTTAACTGACTGTGAGAAATCGGAGAGAAACTGTGGTAGTTTCTTGTATTTTTAATTATGCAAACATCAATAAATCTTTTTGACAAAAAGTTTTCGATAGCATCAACATCAGGAATGGATACAAAAAAAAAATTTATACCAGGAATTTGGGGTGGAACAAAAATCAAACATTGCTGTAGGTGTTAGGATATGATGATCCGCAGTTCGCTGTAGACTTGCTTTCCTTACAGTCTGCTTAATTGTACCTCCTACTCCGTCACAAGGACTTTTGCCATGAGAAGTGTCAAAAAAGTGCCACTCAGCTTCTAAGCCGAAATCGTCTTTGTGATGACAATATTGATAAAAATTTTTTTATTTTGTAAAATTTTTGTAAACATAAAAAATCTACTGAATTTATTAAATAAATTTTTAGTCCGTAATTATTCTTTATTTCTTCATAATACTACTTGTTTTTATTTTAATTTCTCTGTATATAACAATTGAGGGAAGTATAAAATTACATACAATAAATCAAAAAGGCTTTTTTTAAAACCCTGTAAATCTGAGAGGAGTGAAAATAACTAAACGGGTCTTGAAGTGTTATAAAGTTAAAAGTAGGGAGTAAATACTCTGTAATTTTGAAGTTTGTATCTGCTAACAAACATGACCAAATTGTAGCCTGAAATATGCAAATTTTCAAAATTTCCAAATTTCAAGTAACGATTTTTTCATAACGAGTTGCCAGATTGAGCCAATTTTAATTTATATTTTTCTCCGACATGTCTAATTTGTATCTGGGAATTATTATGCTTTTATATTCATTAGCGCCGACACTGGAGTTCATTGAAAAACACAAAAAACCAATGAAATATGCTTATTTTCAATACCGCGTTATTTTTCGGGTGTATGAATTAAGTCAAATTTTATATTTTTGGTAGAAACTATAATCCTTCAGCTTTAAAACAATGTGTTCATCATGTAGATATCTCTAGCAGAAAAATTTTAACAGCTCAAACCACTACGCACAAAAACAAGACTTTTTAGTTTTTTTATTTTGCGTGAACCGGTAGTGCCGTGTGCAAAAATTAAATCCTCTTGGATTTTGTGTTTTTAGACCCTAAATATCATTTCCAGTTAGTTTGAGTAAAATCTAAGATATGCCAGCTTTGCCGATTTGGTGATTTCATACAGAATAACTCTTCTGTATGTTGTAAGGGATCAACATTTTTTTTACGTTTTACAATATAGTTTTACAATGGAATTATATACAAATTGGGTATCAAACGAAAGGTATTTCTGATATATATGCCATAGAATAAAAAGATATTTAAAGGTTCTCAAACAAAAAAAGTTTCGAACAAACTTTAAACGCATTTTTACCACCTAAAATTTAGATTGTGCAGCCGTGTTTCATAGCAAATATTTTTTACTTATTTCTCCTTTATCCCGTCTATCAAAGTTTTGTTAATAGTTGTGGGTTTCACCACTGTGTAGTTTCCTTGTAAGTGTAAATAAATGTTGGGTGTATTGTTCATGTTATTCAAACATGAAAGGATTTTACAAGTTCAAGTAAACATTTTTTTCTTTCAAAAACTTTAAATAAATTGCAGGATTCATGTACACGCAGAGAAAAAATATGGTTGCAATATAATTGCGGCCACAAAACTATATTTCCTACAGCAATAAATGGTTGTTTCAATTAAACTATTATTGTATCAATCATATTTCACCAATAATATGGTTGCTTTTATCACGTTATATTAAAAATTTCTCTTTTTTTCAGTTATCATATTATTGTATTGTCTACAATCATACTATAGTATTTATTATTATATTCCTCTATTTAACTGCAGCCATATTAGAGTTGCGCCAACTATAAGATGACCAGTCGGTTTTTAATTGCTTGTAATTACGCAAAAATATATTGTTAATGAAAAAAAAAATGTGAAAGAAAAATTTAAACAAAATGCACGTGCTTTTAAGTGCGTAGTACGAAATAATCATAATATGGTTGCATTAATCATAACATGGTAATAAATGATGACGAAATTAGTGTCCATGAACATAATATGATAACTAGGACTATAATATGGTTATAATGGAATTATTATGATTGCTGCAAAGTCATAAGTCCTTCTTTAAACAGTCACTTTTTATCCATAGGGATATTTTATTTGAATACAATAGCGTCGGTGTTTGTTACAGGATATCTTAGAGGTATCCTGTTTAGTTTAATCCTTATAATAATTATGCATGATAAAAAATGTCTAAATTTTACCACTATGGTGGGTCAATTTTTTTTTTGTAAAGAGGCGTATAGCAAAAACGTAATCTAATACAGATATTATATTAATACAGATTTGATATAAGGGTGGTTAAATTTCAAGGGCCGATGTTGATTTTGAATAAAACACAAACTATTTAGGAAATTATTGAGCAATTCCATATGAAAACGATCAAAATTGGCAAATTTTTGGACGATCCCTCTCCGATTTTAAAATAAATAGTCTCAATCGATTGCCCAGCAAAAAATAATGTACCTACATATTTTTTTTTTTTTTTTATAGTGACTGGTTTAGTGGTGGTGTGCACCACTGTCATGTGACAAAATTGAAGAATTCTTCATAAGGGACCTCATTGAAAGTTGTTAAAAAAAAAAACTACTAAAGCGATCGCAACGAGTGATAGCTCGTTGGAAAGGTATTGAATCAGGCTTTAATTGAAAAATAAAATTTTCCTAATTTTTCTCAGAAATTTACCTTTTTTCCCATGAAAATTAAATTTTCCCATGAAAATTAAATTTTCCGATTTTCCACAGAAGCTCCTAAATTTTCCGGCTAATTTTATTTTTTTTGGATTCCTCATAATTTTTGCTTTAAGAATCAGCAATAAAAAATGGGCCCCGACTCCTTGTTTAGACAGGAGAAGAGCATTTAAGAGACCACCTTGTTCTCATTGTTTTTATATTTTTTATAATTGAATTATTTTTAATTATTTAACAAGAAAAATTAGGAAAATTTTATTTTTAAATTAAAGCCTGATTCAATACCTTTCCAACGAGTTTTTTTTTAAAACAACTTTCAATGAGGTCCCTTATGAAGAATTCTTCAATTTTGTCACATGACAGTGGTGCACACCACCACTAAACCAGTCACTATAAAAAAAAAAAAATATGTAGGTACATTATTTTTTGCTGGGCAATCGATTGAGACTATTTATTTTAAAATCGGAGAGGGGTCGTCCAAAAGGTGATCGCTTTCATATGGAATTGCTCTATTGTAATTTTATTTTATTATGATATATTGGTATTACTCAATTATGTATGGAACAAAATATCGGCCAAATGGGCGCCGCGACCACGGCGGCACACCTCCATCCGATGGTCCAAATTTTCGATGACGCTGAGGCATAATGGAGGTTCTATGCCGTTAATGTGCCGAATTATCTCATCCTTTAGCTCTTGAATTGTTGCTGGCTTATCGACGTACACCTTTTCTTTCAAATAACCCCAAAGAAAAAAGTCCAACGGTGTCAAATCACATGATCTTGGCGGCCAATTGACATCGCCATTACGTGAGATAACACGGCCATTGAATTTGTTGCGCAAAAGAGCCATTGTTTCGTTAGCTGTGTGGCAAGTGGCACCGTCCTGCTGAAACCACATATCGTCCACATCCATATCTTCCAATTCGGGCCATAAAAAGTTCGTTATCATCTCACGATAGCGAACACCATTCACAGTAACTGCCTGACCGGCCTCATTTTGGAAAAAATACGGCCCGATGATGCCGCCAGCCCATAAACCGCACCAAACAGTCACTCTTTGTGGGTGCATTGGTTTTTCGACAATCACTCTTGGATTCTCATTCGCCCAAATGCGGCAATTCTGTTTATTGACGAATCCACTGAGGTGAAAATGTGCCTCATCACTGAAGATGATTTTCTTCGAAAATTGATAATCCACTGTTGCCATTTCTTGCCACCATTCTGCCCATTCACGACGTTTGGAATGGTCAAGAGGCTTTAGTTCTTGAGCCAATTGCACCTTGTAAGCGTGTAAATGCAAGTCTTTATGCATAATGTTCATCAACGACGAGCGTGAGAGGTGCAATTGTTGGGCACGACGACGAGTTGAGGTGGACGGCTCTTCAGCCACACTATCGCGAACAGCAGCAATATTTTCTGCAGTACGAGCTGTACGAGCATGCACTGGTGTTCTCACATCTTCTACAGACCCGGTTTGCTCGAATTTTTCCACGATTTTTGCGATTGTACGCACATTTGGACGATCAAATTGACCAAATAAATCACGAAGTGCACGATATGCATTTTGATTTGAACGCCCATTTTCATAATAAGTCTGGATAACTTTAACACGTTGTTGGATTGTGTATCTCTCCATGGTTCAAATTGAGTAAGTCTAAAATAGAGAAATGTCAAATAAAATTCGGAAAAAAACTTGGCGTTTAGGTGTGGTTCACATTCAACATCGGCCCTTACAATTTAACCACCCTTTACTACTTAAGTTTAAATTTCCAGAATAGATAGTTGATTGGATCCTGTGATATTAATGGAAACATAGTGGCAGGTAAAAAAAAATGGTTTATTTTAATTAGAAAAAAATATTTGTTTTTTTCTTTAAGACACTGGTACCAAAATACACTTTTCTAAATGTTTTTGGCATGCTGCACTTAAAGCAATAACGTGCTTTTTTTTGCGAAATACCACATTTTTCAATAATACTGGGCTTAATTCTGCTTCAACTTTTCAAGCCACATTTTAAAGACCCTTCTTTAGAAAATTTACCTTGAAACTTAAGTTTGTAGTGTTATTAAACAGTCAGTAAGAACACATTTTTTTTAATTAATGTTGTAAACAAAACAAGTTTTTCTGTGTGGCGGCCTTCGGCCGCTCTTAGGGTTTTTTTTCCTCCGTAGAACGCGGCAGGCGGCTTCGCGAAATTAAATTTTTTCTGCGTGCGATTATACGATTTATAAATTTAGTTTTATTTTGTGATATACTACTACAGAATATTTAAAAAAATTGTAGTGATATACTAAATATTATTAATCATTTTATTTTAAAAAGTCTGGACGCTATGCCACATTTGAAAGTGACGTAATATCCAAAAAAAATAATGTCCATGGACATTACGACATTTTCCAAATTGTCATAAAGTCCATGAACATTATGACAATTTTCGAGTGACATAACGTCCATGGACATTATGTCATTGGACGTTATGACATGCCACCTCAGAAACATGCAGGAATACCACATGTGCATTTGGAGACGGTATAGAAGAATAATTTATAATTAACATACATTTACCTAAAAATTTTGAAAAAATTAATTTTACCGTCAAGAAGTGATATGGGCAATTATGTGCAACTATTTTATTTTTTATGTTCTCCAATAATTTATTTTTTCATGTAAATCTTTTTTTCTACCATATTTAGTATCTTTTTTAGATTTTTATCCATAACTTTAAATCCCGTACGAGATCCACAAATCAATTTGGCAACGGCATAGTAGAATAATTTAAAATAAACTCATTTTTTTTGAAAATTAAAAAAACAAAACAATTTTTTGAAATACAGCGGTTTAAAACGCGGATTTTGAAAAAAATGCATTTTACCATCAACAAAAAAAAATGTTTTCGCTTATTTTATTTAAAGCACGACAACATAAAAAAATCAAGTTAAAGTAAGGTATCAATGAATTACGTAGCTTTAACCGTTTAAAAAGATATGGATGACTACTTGTGTTAAATTTTAGATTTTTTTCATGTTTTAAAATACTGTATTTTAACAACCGTTAGAGCTAACAACCCAAAACGTGTACGATTACATTTTTATACCAGGTTTGATAAAAATTTTCTTCGGTTTGGATTAGTCCTGTGTGATGTTGTCATAATCATCTTAAAATAAGATCGACCCTAATTAATCTTTTGATTGATCTAGAACAGGAGTGCCCAAAAGTTCCTTATGGAAGAGCAAACACCAATACATTTAAAGAAAAACTAATTTTTTTTCAATATATTTTGTTGTAAAAAACCAATACATACAAAGAAAAAAGAAAAAAATATTTCAATGTTTACCAGCAAAGCATACGAAAGTGTTGTTGCTTTGCGCTTGCGTGTATACAGCAAGGATGGCAAAATTGGTACAATTGTACTTTTTTCGGTACAATTTGAAATTCAAAAGTACAATGGTACACCAATGATATATATAGTACAAATTAAATTTCCCTAGTTTTAGTTTCTAAACAGCTTAATAAAACAAGGTATTTCCGACTCTCAAATTTTATAAAAATCAATATCAAGAGAAAGAAAGAAAAATGTTAAGAACATTAAAAACTTTTGTAAGGACAATTTGTTAGATGAGGGCACAGACTGCAGTGTGTCCAAAAATTTAGCTGTAATAATAAGAATTTTTGACAATAAATGTCGTGATCGTTTTCTAGGAATAATCAAAAGTGAGGATTGTATTTGATGCTACAATTAAAATGTTAAATGGAAATGACATTCCTATAAAACAGATAGTTGGTATAACCACCAATAATTGTGGGGTCATGATGGGGTCTGTAAATGGTGTGCAAACAAAATTTAAGGCCATTATTAAAAATTTATATACTAATGGCTAGATTTTGCCACATTTTAAATTTTGTGTCTTTGGATGCATCGAAATATGCTATATCATATGAAATTGAAAAATTTATGAGGGAAATCAAACACCATTTTGTAACAGCTCCAGTCGAAGTGAAGAGTTCATCATTACTTTGGTACTGATGTCCATATAATTTTGAAGTATTCTTGTACGAGATAGTTATCGCGTCAAGAAGTAATAGAGCGAATTTTGGAACAATGGGAACCATAACACTATTATTTTACGTTAAATGATATTTTATTATATTTAAAATGACCTTTTTATTTTTAAAACATATTTTAAAAATTATTAATTTCATAAATTTTATGTACTTTTTTTTTGTTATGTTATATTAATAGTACAAATGAAATGTATGTATTTTTTATGTTTTTAATAAATGTAAATAAAATAAATATTAAAAAAATGTGTTTTGGTACAATTATGTTCAAAAAAGTACAAATTTTAATGCAGGTTGGTACAATTTAAAAACTTCATTTGCCATTCCTGGTATACAGTGAAGAACGACAAAAAAACTAATAAGACGAAGTTGTTTGTGTATTTCGTATTGCTAGTGCTGAGCGCTCTATATGAGTATTAAAACACACAGCCTATAGCTAAGTGTTTTTACAAAAACAAATGAGTACCAAGCGCATAGGCCTTGGGCACCCCTGATCTAGAACCGCAAAACAGACACTTAATCTGAAATTTTACTAATATTAAAATAAAATACAAAAGAATACCTCGTTTTTCCCAATAACAGGGAAAAATAAAATATTTTTGTTTTCCAGTCGACATTACACTCAAATTAAAGGACGTTGTCTGTTATTTCCAAAAATCCACTTTTCACATTGTAGTTAATAAATGTAAATTTTATATAATTTTTTTTTTAAACTAAACTGTGTACAAAATGTCACTTTATCTTAAAATTACGATTATTAATAAAAACAATATGGTTAAATTGTCTTTTTTTCAATAATCGAGAAAAATCAGAAATGTTTGTATTTCAGTCGATATTACACTCAAATTAAAGGACATTACCTGGACTTTCCAAAAATTCACATTTCACATTATATTTTTACATAGTTCTTAAAAAATACAAATTTAACATAAACTCTTTCTCAAACTGAACAGTGAACAAAATGAAACTTAATCTGAAGATTAAGATTTTTAAAAAACACAATGGGGTTAACTCGTATTTTTTTCAATAATCGGGAAAAGTCAAAAACGTTTGTTACTAGTCGATATTACACTCAAATTAAATGACATTTTCTGGGCTTTTCAAAAATATACATTTCACATTATATTTTTACACAGTTGTTAAAAAAATGTAAATTTCACATAAAATTTTTTTATTTTAAACAGTGTAAAAAATGACACTTCTTCTGAAAACTACGATTATTAAAAATAATGCGGTTAACTTGCGTGTTTTTCAACAACGGGGAAAAAATCAAAAATATTTGCTTTCCCGTAGATTTTACACCCAAATTTTTGGATATTTTCTAGTCCCCAGTTCACATTAGGTTTTTACATAGTTGTTCAAAAAAGTTTCAATTTCACATAAAATTATTTTCAAACTAAACAGTGTACAAAATGACGCTTAATCTAAAAATTACGATTAATAAAAAAAAAAAACAATGGGGTTAACTTGTCTTTTCGGGAAAAATCAAACATGTTCGTTTTCCAGTCGATGTTATACTCAAATTAAAGGATATTATTTGGGCTTTCAAAAAATCTACATTTCATATTATATATTACATAGTTGTTAAAAAAATGTAAATTTCACATTAACTTTTTTTCAAACTAAACAGTGTACAAAATGACACTTAATCTGAATATTACGATTATTAAAAAGCACAATGGGGTCAACTCATATTTTTTTCAATAACATGAAAAATAAAAAATGTTTGTTATCGTGTCGATATATACACTAAAATTAAAGGTCATTATCTGGGCTTTCCAATCCATCCACATTTCACATTATATTTTTACATAGTTGTTAAAAAATTGTAAATTTCACATAAACTCTTTTTCAAACTAAAGAGTGTACATAATGACACTTAATCTGAAGATTACGATTATTAAAAAGCACAATGGGGTTAACTTGTTTTTAACTCGTCTTTTTTCAATAATCGGGAAAATCAAAAATGTTTGTTTTCTAGTCGATGTTACACTCAAATTAAAGGATATTATCTGGGATTTCCAAAAATCTACATTTCACTTAATATTTTTACATACATAGTTGTTAAAAAATGTATATTTCACATAAACTTCTTCTTCAAACCAATCAGTGTACAAAATGACTCTTAATCTGAAGATTACGATTATTACACTTAAATTAAAGAATATTATCTGGGCTTTCCAAAAATCTACATTTCACATTACATTTTTACATAGTTGTTAAAAAAATGTAAATTTCACCTAAAGCAACACTCAGGAAATTCTTCCTACTTATTAATGTGTTGCTTTCTTTGGAAATTGGATAGTGGATAGATGAAAGGTGGTGAAAGATGAAGGGCTTCAAACATAGCAACACTGTAATTGCGCGATATGATAAGTCTTAGAACAGTTGTTGCTCTCCACCTGATGGAGAGTTGGCGAACTTATTGAAGCTTTTTGGTTCATAGCCCTGATTAATTATTTTACTTCGGTGGGGTTAAATGCTATGGGAACACCGAAGGTGGAAGCTGCGATACATATAAGGGGAAAAAAACTCATATATATTATTTTTATAAATTGATGTTGCCGTCACCATGAATCGAACCCGGGACAATCTGTGTAACAGTTCAACGCGCTAACCATTACACCACAGTGACCAAAATCCACGTTTCACATTATATTTTGACATAGTTGTTAAAAATATATAAATTTTTTCGAGCTAAACAGTGTACAAAATGACACTTAATCTGAAGATTACAGATATTAAAAAAAAACAATGGGACTAAGTTGTCTTTTAATAGAGAAAAATAAAAAATGTTTGTTGTCCAGTCCATATTGCACTCAAATTCAAGGACATTATCTGGGCTTTCCAAAAATTCACATTTGAAATTATATTTTTACATAGTTGTTAAAAAAAATGTAAATTTCACCTAAACTTTTTTCACCTAAACTTTCTAAACTAAACAGTGTACAAAATGACACTTAATCTGAAGATTACGATCATTAAAAGGCACAATGGGGTTAACTATTCCTTTTTTTAATATTCGCTAAAAATCAAAATTGTTTGTTTTCCAGTCGATATTACACTCAAATAAAAGGACATTATCTGGGCTTTCCAAAAATCCAAAAATACTCAAATTGAAGGAAATTCCAGTCAAATTAATGAAAATTTCGTGGGGTTTCCAAAAATCCACATTTCATAATCTATTCACACACATTTTTTTAAACTACACTGTTTAGTTTGAAAAAAAATGTGTGTGAAAAATACATTTTCTTTCACTTTATCTGAAAATTACGGATATTAAAAAAACAATATGATAAATTTGTATTTATTTCAATAATCGGGAAAAATCCAAAATGTTTGTTTTCTACTCATTATTATACTCAAATTAAAGGAAATTCCAGTCAAATTAATGAAAATTTACGGGAGTTTCCAAAAATCCACATTTCATAATCTATTCACACACATTTTTTTCAAACTAAGCAGTGTACATCATTTTCTACACTGTTTAGTTTGAAAAAAATGTGTGTGAAATTTACATTTTCTTTCACTTAATCTGAAAATTACGGATATTAAAAGAACAATATGATAAATTTGTATTTTTTTCAATAATCGGGAAAAATCCAAAATGTTTGTTTTCTAGTCATTATTATACTCAAATTAAAGGATTCTCCAGTCAAATTAATGAAAATTTCGCGGAGTTTCCAAAAATCCACTTTTCATAATCTATTCATACACATTTTTATCAAACTAAACAATGTACATCATTTTCTACACGGCTTAGTTTGAAAAAAATGTTTGTGAAATTTACATTTTCTTTCACTTAATCTGAAAATTACGGATATTAAAAAGAGAATATGATAAATTTGTATTTTTTTCAATAATCGGGAACAATCCAAAAGTTTGCTTTCTAGTCATTATTATACTCAAATTGAAGGAAATTCCAGTCAAATTAATGAAAATTTCGCGGAGTTTCCAAAAATCCACATTTCATAATCTATTCAAACAATATGATAAATTTGTATTTATTTCAATAATCGGCAAAAATCCAAAACGTTTGCTTTCTAGTCATTATTATACTCAAATTAAAGGAAATTCCAGTCAAATTAATGAAAATTTCGCGGAGTTTCCAAAAATCCACATTTCATAATCTATTCACACACATTTTTTTCAAACTAAACAGTGTACATCATTTTCTACACTGTTTAGTTTGAAAAAAATATGTGTGAAATTTACATTTTCTTTCACTTAATCTGAAAATTACGGATATTAAAAAAACAATATGATAAATTTGTATTTTTTTCAATAATCGGGAAAAATCCAAAACGTTTGCTTTCTAGTCATTATTATACTCAAATTAAAGGAAATTCCAGTCAAATTAATGAAAATTTCGCGGAGTTTCCAAAAATCCACATTTCATAATCTATTCACACACATTTTTTTCAAACTAAACAGTGTACATCATTTTCTACACTGTTTAGTTTGAAAAAAATTTGTTTGAAATTTACATTTTCTTTCACTTAATCTGAAAATTACGGATATTAAAAAAAACAATATGATAAATTTGTATTTTTTTTCAATAATCGGGAAAAGTCCAAAATGTTTGTTTTCTAGTCATTATTATACTCAAATTAAAGGAAATTCCAGTCAAATTAATGAAAATTTCGCGGAGTTTCCAAAAAATCCACATTTCATAATCTATTCACACACATTTTTTTCAAACTAAACAGTGTACATCATTTTCTGCACTGTTTAGTTTGAAAAAATGTGTGTGAAATTTACATTTTCTTTCACTTAATCTGAAAATTACGGATATTAAAAAAACAATATGATAAATTTGTATTTATTTCAATAATCGGGAAAAATCCGAAACGTTTGCTTTCTAGTCATTATTATACTCAAATTAAAGGAAATTCCAGTCAAATTAATGAAAATTTCGCGGAGTTTCCTAAAATCCACATTTCATAATCTATTCTCACACATTTTTTTCAAACTAAACAGTGTACATCATTTTCTACACTGTTTAGTTTGAAAAAAATGTGTGTGAAATTTACATTTTCTTTCACTTAATCTGAAAATTACGGATATTAAAAAAACAATATGATAAATTTGTATTTATTTCAATAATCGGGAAAAATCCGAAACGTTTGCTTTCTAGTCATTATTATACTCAAATTAAAGGAAATTCCAGTCAAATTAATGAAAATTTCGCGGAGTTTCCAAAAATCCACATTTCATAATCTATTCACATACATTTTTTTTCAAACTAAACAGTGTACATCATTTTCTACACTGTTTAGTTTGAAAAAAATGTGTGTGAGGTTTACATTTTCTTTCACTTAATCTGAAAATTACGGATATTAAAAAAACAATATGATAAATTTGTATTTTTTCAATAATCGGGAAAAATCCAAAACGTTTGCTTTCTAGTCATTATTATACTTAAATTAAAGGAAATTCCAGTCAAATTAATGAAAATTTCGCGGAGTTTCCAAAAATCCACATTTCATAATCTATTCACACACATTTTCTTTCACTTAATCTGAAAATTACGGATATTAAAAAACAATATGATAAATTTGTATTTTTTTCAATAATCGGGAAAAATTCAAAATGTTTGTTTTCTAGTCATTATTATACTCAAATTAAAGGAAATTCCAGTCAAATTAATGAAAATTTCGCGGAGTTTCCTAAAATCCACATTTCATAATCTATTCTCACACATTTTTTTCAAAACTAAACAGTGTACATCATTTTCTACACTGTTTAGTTTGAAAAAAAATGTGTGTGAAATTTACATTTTCTTTCACTTAATCTGAAAATAACGGATATTAAAAAAACAATATGATAAATTTGTATTTTTTCAATAATCGGGAAAAATCCAAAACGTTTGCTTTCTAGTCATTATTATACTCAAATTAAAGGAAATTCCAGTCAAATTAATGAAAATTTTGCGGAGTTTCCAAAAATCCACATTTCATAATCTATTCACACACATTTTTTTTCAAACTAAACAGTGTACATCATTTTCTACACTGTTTAGTTTGAAAAAAATGTGTGTGAAATTTACATTTTCTTTCACTTAATCTGAAAATTACGGATATTAAAAAAACAATATGATAAATTTGTATTTTTTTCAATAATCGGGAAAAATCCAAAACGTTTGCTTTCTAGTCATTATTATACTCAAATTAAAGAAAATTCCAGTCAAATTAATGAAAATTCGCGGAGTTTCCAAAAATCCACATTTCATAATCTATTCACACACATTTTTTCAAACTAAACAGTGTACATCATTTTCTACACTGTTTAGTTTGAAAAAAATGTGTGTGAAATTTACATTTTCTTTCACTTAATCTGAAAATTACGGATATTAAAAAAAAACAATAAGATAAATTTTTATTTTTTTCAATAATCGGGAAAAATCCAAAATGTTTGTTTTCTAGCCATTATTATACTCAAATTAAAGAAAATTCGGGAAAAATCCAAAATGTTTGTTTTCTAGCCATTATTATACTCAAATTAAAGGAAATTCCAGTCAAACTAGTGAAAATTTCGCGGAGTTTCCAAGAATCCACATTTCATAATCTATTCACACACATTTTTTCAAACTAAACAGTGTACATCATTTTCTACACTGTTAAGTTTGAAAAAAATGTTTGTGAAATTTACATTTTCTTTCACTTAATCTGAAAATTACGGATATTAAAAAAAAACAATATGATAAATTTGTATTTTTTTCAATAATCGGGAAAAATCCAAAATGTTTGTTTTCTATTCATTATTATACTCAAATTAAAGGAAATTCCAGTCAAGCTAGTGAAAATTTCGGGGAGTTTCCAAAAATCCACATTTCATAATCTATTCACACACATTTTTTTCAAACTAAACAGTGTACATCATTTTCTACACTGTTTAGTTTGAAAAAAATGTTTGTGAAATTTACATTTTCTTTCACTTACTACACTGTTTAGTTTGAAAAAAATGTGTATGAAATTTACATTTTCTTTCACTTAATCTGAAAATTACGGATATTAAAAAACAATATGATAAATTTGTATTTTTTTCAATAATCGGGAAAAAATCCAAAATGTTTGTTTTCTAGACATTATTATACTCAAATTAAAGGAAATTCCATCCAAATTAATGAAAATTTCGCGGAGTTTCCAAAAATCCACATTTCATAATCTATTCACACACATTTTTTTCAAACTAAACAGTGTATGTACATCATTTTCTACACTGTTTAGTTTGAAAAAAATGTGTGTGAAATTTACATTTTCTTTCACTTAATCTGAAAATTACGGATATTAAAAAAAAAAACAATATGATAAATTTGTATTTTTTTCAATAATCGGGAAAAATCCAAAATGTTTGCTTCTAGTCATTATTATACTCAAATAAAGTAAATTCCAGCCAAACTAGGGAAAATTTCTCGGAGTTTCCAAAAATCCACATTTCATAATCTATTCACACACATTTTTTTCAAACTAAACAGTGTTCATTATTTTCTACACTGTTTAGTTTGAAAAAAATGTGTGTGAAATTTACATTTTCTTTCACTTAATCTGAAAATTACGGATATTAAAAAATCAATATGATAAATTTGTATTTTTTTCAATAATCGGGAAAATCCAAAACGTTTGTTTTCTAGTCATTATTATACTCAAACTAAAGGAAATTCCAGTCAAATTAATGAAAATTTCTCGGAGTTTCCAAAAATCCACATTTCATAATCTATTCACACTCCTTTTTTTCAAACTAAACAGTGCACATCATTTTCTACACTGTTTAGTTTGAAAAAAAATGTGTTTGAAATTTACATTTTCTTTCACTTAATCTGAAAATTACGGATATTAAAAAAACAATATTATAAATTTGTATTTTTTTCAATAATCGGGAAAAATCCAAAACGTTTGCTTTCTAGTCATTATTATACTCAAATTAAAGGAAATTCCAGTCAAATTAATGAAAATTTCGCGGAGTTTCCAAAAATCCACATTTCATAATCTATTCACACACATTTTTTTCAAACTGAACAGTGTACATCATTTTCTACACTGTTTAGTTTGAAAAAAATGTGTGTGAGGTTTACATTTTTCTTTCACTTAATCTGAAAATTACGGATATTAAAAAAACAATATGATAAATTTGTATTTTTTTCAATAATTGGGAAAAATCCAAAACGTTGCTTTCTAGTCATTATTATACTTAAATTAAAGGAAATTCCAGTCAAATTAATGGAAATTTCGCGGAGTTTCCAAAAATCCACATTTCATAATCTATTCACACACATTTTTTTCAAACTAAGCAGTGTACATCATTTTCTACACTGTTTAGTTTGAAAAAAATGTGTGTGAAATTTACATTTCTTTCACTTAATCTGAAAATTATGGGTATTAAAAAAACAATATGATAAATTTGTATTTTTTTCTATAATCGGGAAAAATCCAAAACGTTTGCTTTCGAGTCATTATTATACTTAAATTAAAGGAAATTCCAGTCAAATTAATGGAAATTTCGCGGAGTTTCCAAAAATCCACATTTCATAATCTATTCACACACATTTTTTTCAAACTAGTGAAAATTTCGCGGAGTTTCCAAAAATCCACATTTCATAATCTATTCACACACATTTTTTTCAAACTAAACAGTGTACATCATTTTCTACACTGTTTAGTTTGAAAAAAAATGTGTGTGAAATTTACATTTTCTTTCACTTAATCTGAAAATTACGGATATTAAAAAAACAATATGATAAATTTGTATTTTTTTCAATAATCGGGAAAAATCCAAATCGTTTGCTTTCTAGTCATTATTATACTCAAATTAAAGGAAATTCCAGTAAAATTAATGAAAATTTCGCGGAGTTTCCAAAAATCCACATTTCATAATCTATTCACACACATTTTTTTCAAACTAGTGAAAATTTCGCGGAGTTTCCAAAAATCTACATTTTTTTTCAAACTAAACAGTGTTCATTATTTTCTACACTGTTTAGTTTGAAAAAAATGTGTGTGAAATTTACATTTTCTTTCACTTAATTTGAAAATTACGGATATTAAAAAAACAATATGATAAATTTGTATTTTTTTCAATAATCGGGAAAAGTCCAAAATGTTTGTTTTCTAGTCATTATTATACTCAAATTAAAGGAAATTCCAGTCAAATTAATGAAAATTTCGCGGAGTTTCCAAAAATCCACATTTCATAATCTATTCACACACATTTTTTTTCAAACTAAACAGCGTACATCATTATCTACACTGTTTAGTTTGAAAAAAATGTGTGTGAAATTTACATTTTCTTTCACTTAATCTGAAAATTACGGATATTAAAAAAACAATATGATACATTTGTATTTTTTTCACTAATCGGGAAAAATCCAAAACGTTTGCTTATTATACTCAAATTAAAGGAAATTCCAGTCAAATTAATGAAAATTTCGCGGAGTTTCCAAAAATCCACATTTCATAATCTATTCACACACATTTTTTTCAAACTAGTGAAAATTTCGCGGAGTTTCCAAAAATCCACATTTTTTTCAAACTAAACAGTGTTCATTATTTTCTACACTGTTTAGTTTGAAAAAAATCTGTGTGAAATTTACATTTTCTTTCACTTAATCGGAAAATTACGGATATTAAAAAAACAATATGATAAATTTGTATTTTTTTCAATAATCGGGAAAAATCCAAAACGTTTGCTTTCTGTCATTATTATACTCAAATTAAAGGAAATTCCAGTCAAATTAATGAAAATTTTGCGGAGTTTCCAAAAATCCACATTTCATAATCTATTCACACACATTTTTTTCAAACTAGTGAAAATTTCGCGGAGTTTCAAAAATCCACATTTCATAATCTATTCACACACATTTTTTTCAAACTAAACAGTGTACATCATTTTCTACACTGTTTAGTTTGAAAAAAAATGTGTGTGGAAATTTATATTTCTTTCACTTAATCAGAAAATTACGGATATTAAAAAACAATATGATAAATTTGTATTAAAATTAAAGGAAATTCCAGTCAAACTAGTGAAAATTTCGCGTAGTTTCCAAAAATCCACATTTCATAATCTATTCACACACATTTTTTCTCAACTAAACAGTGTACATCATTTTCTACACGTTTAGTTTGAAAAAAATGGGTGTGAAATTTACATTTTCTTTCACTTAATCTGAAAATTACGGATATTAAAAAAACAATATGATAAATTTGTATTTTTTT